>BLYE01000020.1:0-558171 GCA_016586335.1 Nitzschia putrida | reverse complement strand
TCATGTGCTCGAAAAGTCGGAGTATTGTGATTCAACTTTGTTTCGTTAAGTAATCTTTCCTGGTCCATCTCTGTGGAATAAGAAAGACTTCTTTCGAGATGTGCAACGACACGCCACGGCGGGTGGCTCTTCGTCTCACAATTTCATTTTCTCGTAACTTTCTTGTTGGAAAATGGCAAAGTTAGACAAGCAAAGCAATTCTAGTGTATTGAAACCAACAGATCCTACAAAGGAAGATGATCCTGATTTGGAGGAGGTTGTCACAAAGTCCGATCGGACTGCTAGAAGTGTAACATGGCATGCTCGGAAGCTGGAAACACAATCCAGATTCAGAGCCTTTTTGAGGGCTATGGTTCACTTCGACTACACAAACATGAATCTCCTTCCTGCCCTTCGGACAGCCATTATTATGGTAGTAGAATGGTTGCTATTCAGTACAAATGCAGCCAACTCTGCAGCATTTCAAATGGGATGTCTCCTCCCTGGCTCAGCTGATCCCAATGGGAGTTTGGGTCTTCGGTTGCACGTCATCGGCATCGGTGGGCTGTCAATTTCCTTGATAGGTGTGCTGCTGCCGTGTTTAGTTTGGAAGTCCACAGCGGCTATCATGATCATTGCCGTCGTGTTGGCACTGGCAACTGGATATGCAGGAAAGTTCGCCTCTCCCATTGTAACAATGGCATTGAAGATGGGATCTCTGAATTTTGCGATCATGTGCGGCATGAATGCAAGCATGGGAGGATATGACGATATTTGGACTCCGTTTCTGTATTGTCTATGCGGGGCTGGTATCAACTGTTTTTTTGCCATTCTCCCCGAAATAATTGGCAACCGTGAGGCCATGCGATCTCAGATGTTCCGATTCTGGTTTGGTTTCGGGAAGAACCTCTCCAGGTGGTCAGCTGATTGGGGAACAGAGGCACACTACATGGCAACTTTGACCCCTGTGGTTACGATCTCGCTTACTAAAACAAGAGGGATGATCGAAAACAATCCAGGCGAAACTGAAGAAGCGAAGGAGTGGCAACGGCGAATAATGGACTGTGGAAACACAATTCGAATGGTGTTCCACTGCCTCTCCACTACATATCAACTGACGGAAGACCATTATACTGTCAACGGGAGAATGGAGTGGGAACCACTAAAAAAGGATCGTATTCATGAGTTGGTTGGCTCAGTTGGCTCCCTCTGTCAAGAAATTGCGTTTCACCTCCTTTTCCCTTGGATTACTCGATACATCCCGTACTTTCGGGATCGACTGAAGCAAAAAGAAGAGGAGGTATTAGCCGCCGCCCGTCAGCTCAAGGAACACCCTACCGATGGTCTACGATGGCTACCCTCAATCGTTAAACTACTCGAGGACACCGTGAAAGAAATCGTTGATATCGTCCAGGATGGAAGTAAATGGCCTGCATATACACCTCTCAGGACGCTGCCAGAACGCTTCGCTGCGGCCTTCCCCAGGGATTTTTTCAAGATGCTAGAAAGTCCAGATAACACCGTCATCCACTTCTTTGCGCTTCGATATGGCATCACATTTGGACTCGCCATGATGGCGCTGGTTCTCGTTGATATGTCCAAGTCCCCATACTGGTTCCCTCTGACCGTCGGAATTCTGTCATTCCCCTCCCAATCAGCAACGTATCAGAGGGTGGGACAAAGAACTCTGGGAACCATAATTGGAATTGGCTGGGGAGCTGTACTTTCTCCTCTTACTACTGAATATCCAGGGGCTTTCACTCTTTTCTTGGGAATCAACTCTTTCATTTTAGTTGGAGTCTTCCACGCGAATTATATCTTGACTGTTATTTTCATCACGGGATGGGTTTTCACAACCAACTCCAATATGGGATTTCCGTTGGTCTCTCTTGTGGAGTATCGCCTCCTTTGGACAGTGGGCGCTGTTGCCCTTGTCATGTTGGCTGTGTTCCTCTTTCCAGCCAAGAGTGAATACAAAGTGACGAAATCTATCACTACCATGGCCAAGGCAACCGAAGAATACGCACAGGCAGTTGTCAATCACCAAAATTTGGTGCGCGATTCAATGGTTGGAGATGCCAACCAGGAAAATGTCAAGGCGTCACTTGATGAGTTGGTACCGTTGCAGAAAGCTCTTCAAACCGCTCGGGTTTCAATGACAAGAATTATCAGTGAGGCCGTACTGATCCCCAGCGAAGGAGTGCTGGTTGACCCACACACACTAGCCCCAGCTCTGGAATCCAGCTTGATAGGTGCTTCCGCCATTGTCCATCTGACATTGTTTGTTCCGTTAGAGTGTGCAGAGGACTTGTTCATAGATATTGACGAGGCATCGATAGCAGAGATCCACCGGTTGATTCGTCGCCTTGAGGAGTACACATCAGTGCCAACTGAATGGACCAACCAAGGAACCGAAGCAAGCGAAGATGATGACCAAAGATCCATCCATGTCACTCGGCCTGGTAGAGGACCATTTTCTCATGCAATCTCATTGTCACACCAACGATTGGATTTGTTGGGTGTACCTTCAGATGCAACCAAGGACCAGGAATCCTAGACACATATCAAACCCACTTCATGATAACATAAATAGAAAGAAAAGAAACTTATCTGTACGGCCTCATTTCGTAAAGCTGTGCGTTGCGTGGCCACTATGATGATGTTCGTTGACTAGTAGAGACAGAGAGAGTGTAGCAAGCGAAAGCAAATCCCACGGACTAGCTACCGCAGATCAACGCCAGCACCCTTTTCACTTTATGCATCTTCCAAAATCCCCTCGAGACCTGTGATATCTTGATGTGTCCATTCATAAAAATCACTGACGTTCCGATATAGTTCTTGTACCAGTTCATCTTCCCTGAAGTCTACAGGGATCTGGACAGTGACGGAGTTGTCATGGTGAATTGTGAAGCGATAGCCTGTCTCCAAGTGTCGCTGACGACGTTTTCGGAGGGCTGACGATGACGTATTGTATGGTCGGGATTCGGTCACAACAATCTGGACCTCTTCCCAGTACTGCCCAAAGTCTTCCAGGCCCAATTCATCAAATTGTTCATCCAACAATCGCAGCAGCCGTCGATACGCCACAAGTCGTTCTAGTGGTTGTACGACTTCTCTGAAATGAATATTACTCATGATCCGAGCTAATAGTTGCTTGCGAAGTTTGGGGTTGTTGCGAACCATCCCTTGTGTCATTAGATTGGCCTGAGCATCCTTGAGGGCTTGATCATACACTTTATCAAATTTGTTCCAATTGATTCGGCTAAGAAATCTTTCTCGGCTTCGATCCCAAGCTGTCTTGGCTCTACCCCGCCCATGCTCATTGAACATTTGGCCAGCCAACCACTCCTCGTCCAGATCGTCAGCCCCCGACAGACTAGAATCCCTACCATCCTCATACCCCGAATCTGGGTCAAAATCCAATTTGGGAATTGGCAAGTCCGCCATGCGGAGCAATTTGACAACTTGTTTCTGCACCATAGAAGAGACTCTTGATGTTGGAATATTCTGAGACGGTACTTTGAGTTCTACACGCCGACGACTGGTCGTCGGTTGCTGACCAGCCTTGGGGGTAGCTGGACTTGATGCACTGTGGTCAAACGACATGACAAACTCAATCTCAACAAATTGTTCATCGTTGGAAAACGGATACGTTGCAGATCCCTTTTCCATCTTGATGGCACCATCAACATAGGCGTTCAAACTTTGAATGGCTTTGAGATTGACAGAGACGGCTGTTTTGGGCAACCCTTGTTGGACAGCTCGATCGGGGTGACATTTCATGACAAAGGGCTGAATCAGCTTTTTCAGAGACGACGAATTGCTTCCCCTCGTAGAAGTGGAGAAATACTGCTGAAACGTTCGAGGTATTGATTGGAACCTCGTTGAGGCTGTGGCAAAGTTTCGTAACATGATATTGTTGGGGATGATGTATCAAAGAACACTTGGTGGGAGGCAATGAAAATGTGTGGATAGGAGTTTGCCATTGGCCATTGTCACAATTTCCGACTAGTGTGACTTTATTCGAGACTAGTTCTGTCCCAAACTGGAATGATAAGCAATCGCGCCAGCACAGACCTAAAAATAAACATTCAAAACACAACAACCTTGGCAACAAGCACTGATCGCTACTCCCTATATTATACGACTACCTCCAACAATATAGGCGTTCGTCTTTGGTGAAGCCTTTTTTTCACGTTTGTACATTCCTGTAATTTTCCACCATGCTTCGAATTCAGCGTGAAGCTCCAGCGTTGTACCGAGGCCCTGTGAAAAGTGGCAAGCCTTCCACCAACTGGCGGCGAGTGGTCATGTTTGTTCCCTTGGCAGCCGTGGTCGGTATTCTTCTCAATACTTTTTTTGGTGTTGCTGACTATGAGAACGCCTATGCCGGGTTGGAACAAATTTCTTTGGAAAATGCTACTCCTTCGCTTCGCAGTAACAATACCAACCATGATGTCCATCAAGGCGCTCCACAGCGACCCACATCGAATCTCGCGGCATCCTCCTCCGAAGATTGGTGCACTCGAGTACAAAAGGCGCGCTCGGATTTGAATCCCTTGTTGCATATTAAAGTCCCTTGCGAGACTATGAAACCAGCCAAAACTGCTGTCATTTCTATGCTAATTGATGGGGCGGCCGATGGCGAAGGTTCTGTCAAAGTGTTTACGGCAACGGATTATATCCATGGAGCCATGGCTTTGGGGGCGAGCATGAAGGATTACATTGATCATACACAAACGCACATGTTGCTTTTGCTTCGTGAAGGATTTGAGCTGGCTCCTGCTGATCTTGTTCGTTTGCAGTCGGTGGGGTGGACCATTGGTACAGCGCCCAACGTTCCTCTTGAGAATCGGTATGTCCCCGAGTTTCCTCGCTACAAACATACATACACTAAGATTGCAGCCATTGGACTATCTGAATACGATTGTGCATTGGCACTGGACGCGGATGCTCTGGTCGTCGGAGACTTGCGAGAGCTCATGACATGCAACATATTCACCAAGCCTGAACACCGAGTAGGAGCCTCGTTGGATTACTATGCTCGCTATTGGCATTATTTCAATACAGGGTCACTGTTGTGGAGAACTAGCAATGAGGAAATGCATCGTGTCTTTGATCTGACAACAAATTCCAGGTTCATGAAGAAATTTGCAAGTGACCAGAACTTTCTCAACAGCGTATACCCCGAACGACTCAACAACACTGCCAACCACTTGGTGAACATTGGTGAAATCAAATATATCGAAAACGGCAAAGTCGTTCATATGGGCTGGAGTTACAATGCTCAAACACATGTAGAAGTGCAACTGCCGGACTTGTTTGTGGAACGACGACCCGACGTTCGTATTTTGCATTTTACGGAAAAGAAGGGATGGCAATGCGACGAGACACATGAGCCACCAGTCCCTCTGTCCCAAACAAAACGGGGGTGTGATCGAAGAGAACCCCTATGCTTTTGTCGAGAAGCCCGGTATTGGTGGGATGCGTACCGAGCGGCCGAGACGACGGCGAATGAGGCTTTGAAGGAGGCTAAGCTACTGTAAAATGATCTGTTCCTCTTTGGTGAGAAGTACATTAGACGAGGTACAATACGTGTACTAACCAGTAGCAGTTTGTACAGTGCTCGTACCTTTTAGTTTCGAGACAACGCAAACCTCAGGAATGGAAGAGCAACAATAGGTCCCTGGTCGCAGCAGGGTACTCGTACTGTACGTTCACTGTAAATGGCACCAAGCCCGTCCAATCACAACGAAAAAACAAAAGACTACCAGCTACCAACTAGTGCTACAGCTCAAGTACAACGTCTGAACATCCCAAGAACCGTATTGTTTAGATATTCGTCACTAATTTAAAGAGGGATGAATCTTGTTTGGTGAGCTGCCGAAACACCAGGTCGTCCGTGCCTGACAGGCTTGTATGTGATAGCGAATTCACCCAAGTACATGCCGATCATCTCAGGCTTCATTTCCACACCGCAGAACATCTTTCCGTTGTAGATACCGATGATGGATCCAATCATTTCAGGAACGATGATCATGTTTCGGAGGTGGGTCTTGACACCGCGAGGCTTCTCTCCAGTAGGGGCCTCCTTCTTGGCTTGCCTCAAGCGCTTGATCAAAGCCATAGGCTTGCGCTTCAATCCGCGGGACATTCGGCGGCGGGCACGGCAGGTGACGAGGTCCATCAACTCATCGTTGGTCAAGTCCAACAATTGGTCCAATTCGATTCCACGGAAAGTGAACTTTCGGAATTGACGCTTCTTGCGAAGCTCGGCAACTTGTTCGGCGTCCATGATATAAGAATGTGAAGTGGAGCTAGAAACTGTTCATGAAACAAAACGGCGAGAGGAAGAAGGAGAAACGAGCAACACTGTGTGAGACCATTGCGTCCATCGCCAAGAGCAGAGCAGCACAGCCATGCCATCCACACCATGGGAAACCCATCCAGCAACGAGTCTTTCACTCCATCCCATAACTACACCACAGGCATTGATATCGACTACAGCTACAGCAACAGCAACAAAACCAATTCCAAACACCCAAGGAAACTCATTGCCTCATCGTCCAAAAGCCACTCACATCCTCTCGACCTACGATGTAGTCAGCAGTGTACCAACACTTGGTGCTCGGGGCAGTGGAGGATAGGTCTGCGGACCGTACGTCAATGGCACGCTAACCAGTACCCAAATGTACGCGGTTTTGCGTACAACCAGAAATAGTAAAAAGGTAGAGGTGGCAACTTGCAGTCACATAAGTCCAACATCCAGTCACTCCAGCCAGTCATGAGTCCTTTGACGACCACCAATTTTCCCTTTTGATAGAACAATTCCCTGCTGTTGTGGTGGTTACTGTCGCATCGATCCGTCGACCCAACTTGGATTACAACTACCACTATTTGTATACGCTTTGTCGAAATCAACGTTTTATCCATTGGAACGGATAACACAGTAGAGAATCAACATGTCATCCTCGAAACGCAATGGTGGTGGAGGCGGAGGAGGAAACGCTGGCAATGGCTTCAAGCCACTCGGATTGAGTGAGGAAGTCTTCAAAGGAATTGTCCGCATGGGTTTCCGGAATCCTACTCCTGTTCAAAGAAAGGCTCTTCCAGTAGTATTGTCTGGGGCCGATACCGTGGTTATGGCTCGAACAGGTTCTGGAAAGACTTGTGCTTTTCTCATTCCGCTTTTGGAAAGTTTGTTGGCCAACAAGTCGGCTTCCCGAGAGTTGGGAAAAACCGTGGGAGTTCGTGGAATCGTGCTGAGTCCAACAAGGGAACTCTCTTTGCAAACACTACGTGTCCTAAAGAAACTCTCTCACTTCACGGATATTCGTTCCATCGGAATTCACGGAGGAGAAGGTATGGAGAGTCAATTCAACGCCCTCAGCAGCAAGCCCGATGTCATTATTGCTACACCAGGTCGGTTGGCCCATCACTTGTCCGAGATTCCTGATTTCAATCTAAAAGATTGTCAAATTTGTATTCTGGATGAGGCTGACCGGTTGCTAGAAATGGGTTTTGCCATGCAAATTCGTCAGATTGCTCGTACCTTGACACCCGAGCGTTGTCAAAAGGTCTTGCTCAGTGCCACCATGCCCAAAGTGTTGGTGGAATTCACCAAGGGAGGGTTTACCAACGACCCACAAGTGGTTCGATTGGATCAAGAGGCTACTGTCAGTGAAGATCTGCGTGTCAGTTTCATTACCTGTAGAAGTTTGGAAAAAGATGCCGTTCTCTTGCAGATTCTGTCGGCCATCCAGGAGGATACCGAAAAGCATCAAGGCACCCGCACAGGTCTGACATTAATTTTTTGTGCCACGCGTCACCATGTCGAATACATTACTACCTTGCTGCAAGCAAGTGGCCAAAAGGCCACGATGATTTACGGAACGTTGGACCATGAAGCCAGAAATGCAAACTTGGCTGCCTTCCGCAATGGGTCCAAGCCCATTTTGGTGGTCACCGATGTGGCGGCTCGTGGTGTGGATATTCCATTTATGGATCATGTGATCCACTATCATTTCCCTCCTACTGCCAAGTTGTTTATCCATCGATCCGGTCGTGCTGCCCGTGCGGGACGCATTGGATACTGTTGGGGACTGGTGGAGCCAGAGGAAATGCCCTATATGGTAGATTTACATTTGTTCTTGGGACGGAAGCTAACCACTTCCAAAGGAGCAACCTTGACGGAGCGTAAGGAAGTCGACGGTGACGAAGAAGATGAGGAGGAAGAGACGGCAACTGCCACTGTCGAACCTTACACACTCAACGACATGACTCCCGACATGGTTCACTATGGATCCGTTCCAGAATCCATTCTCACCGCAGAAGTCGAGAACGTTAGACGCATCATGGACTCGGAGTTGACTGGGTCTGAACAGGCAGAGGCAATGCGAGCCCTTGCCAAGGTCAGTTCCAATGCCATGAAACAATACCGAAAGACTCGACCAGAGGCCAGTTTGGAGGGAGTTCGCCGTGCCAAGGCTATCTTGGAGGGTATCAAGATGGAAACTGGTGAACGTGTCCAAGGATATACTATCCCACCTCACCCACTCCTGCAAGGTTTGGAAAACGAAATGTACGAGCAAAACAAGGCAAGGGGACGAATTGGTACTCTGAATGACCGAGAAAACATCCAAAAGCGTCAAGAGTTCCTAGAAGCAATGGCTAGATTCCGCCCCAAGGAGACGGTCTTTGAGGCATTTGCGACAGGTGGTGGCAAGGAAACCGGTGTCGGCAGTCAAGTGGACAAGGGACGAACTACGTCTACATCGAAAAAGAACGACTCCAGTTTCGCTTTGTCAGCCATGAAAAGCATGCGTCGACAAATGCGTATGGCACGGGATAAAGGTTCGGCTCTTGTTGTGGCTGGAAGTGCAAATGCTATGGAACAGAACGATGAGCTACCTGATGTCGATACCGATGAAATAAATGACAACGACACTCAGCCTCAAGATACCCTGGTAGAATCTTTGACTGCCACTCAAGTAGTTCCAGAAACCAAGCGACGACTATCCAAAGCCGAACGTAAGCGCATGAAGAAGGATCCCGGAGCTGTGACTGCAGCTGCCCCTGAAAAGAAGACGAAGCAACGTACTACTGATTTTCGTGATCATGCCTTTTTCATCAAAAACGAGACTTCGGTTGACCCAGCAGAAGCAGAGAGGTCTCGAAAGGTTGAAGCCGCTATGCAACCTAGTGCTGCCAACTCCATTAAGGGAGTTGTTGGAAACGCACTTCGCATTGAGGAAGCAATGATGGATATAGTGGGCGACGAGCGAGAAGAAATGGTTCAAAAACACCGTATGATGCGATGGGACAAATCGAAACGAAAGTACGTCCAGACAACTGTGGGAGCTGAATTGAGTGGAGAGTCTTGGTCAAAGAGAATGAAACTGGAGAGTGGCCAGATTGTCAAGACAGACAAGATGAAGCTTGGCGAGCTATACAGCAAGTGGCAAAAGAAAACGAACCGCTCTATTGGTCGTGAGGGTGTCTTTGATACTCCATCTGGAGAGGTCGATGAGTCTACACCTACCAAGGGACGTCGTGGTGGCAAGGGTTTCAAGAATTCTAGCGAAGATGCAGACAACCCTAAGTCTGCCAAGGCTATCAAGGCTGATCGCGAGAAAAAGCAAGACATGAAGCTAAAGAACATGAAGAAGCACGACCGACGACGTGTGGAACGTGGAAAGAGAAGCAGTCAGAGCTCAGACAAGAAGGAAATCCCAAAGAAAAAGGGATTTCAAGGAAAGAAGGGATCCAGTGGACGATGGAAGAAATAAACTTGTACCTGTTTTGGACGTTCTAGGAATAGTTTGCTTAGGTAGGAGGCCTACGCAGCAGTGGCAAATGAAAGTACGTTAACACGTCGACATGAGTACCTGGTAGACAGCCACTACGACGTCTTTCTTGTGTTTTCTAGCCTCTTTGGTATCCTGTATCCATTTTTGGCCTCGTCAATTGTTCCGCAAACTATTGCTTCTTCAATTACTACAGAGGCCCCGACTACTGCTGATTTTTACCGTTTGGACCGCGAGTTCGCGCGTATCACCGCGCATGGTGAGAATCGGTCGACCATGACCGCCGCATGCTGTGTTGATGCCGTATCATCTTCTGGATCTTGCTCAAACCCATCAATAGAATGAGAACTGCCATGATCTCCACTGCTTTCTTCGCTACTTCCTCGGCTTTCACCCCCATGGCCAACCTTGCCATGCGCCATGGTGCCACTCGCGCTTTCTCCCGAGCCACCCCTGCCTTGATGGCCAACCCCAAGGGTAAGCTTTAGTGGTGTCAACGAATCCTTATCGTGTATATCGCGACACCACGTTCTGACGTTGTTTGTTGTCGTTTATAGTTTTCTTCGACATGGAAGTTGGAGGAGAAGATGTTGGAAGGATCACCTTTGAGCTTCGTGCCGATGTTGTTCCTAGGACTGCCGAGAACTTCGTAAGTGAAGTTTCTTTTAGATTCATTGGAATTCGAATGTCGATGGAGGCAACTAACTTTGTTTTTTGGCAATGAATAGCGCGCTCTCTGCACTGGAGAACAAGGATTCGGATACAAGGGAAGCAGCTTCCACCGGTAAGAATTCCTATTGTGGTGGTGTTTTTTGGAGTCAGCTGGAACGATCATTGACCGTCGCTTTCTTGTTTTTCTCCAAAAGTGTGATCCCCGATTTCATGTGCCAAGGAGGAGATTTCACCAACCACAACGGTACTGGAGGTAAGCTGAGCACTTGAAATGGGGCTAGTACTACGTTGGAGAAAACTATCTTATTCAAGTGATTGCGTTTTGTCCACAGGTATGTCTATCTATGGAAACAGGTTCGAGGACGAGAACTTCACCCTCAAGCACGAGGGTCCTGGAATCCTCTCCATGGCCAATGCTGGACCTAACACCAACGGATCTCAGGTAAGGAGTTTGGATCATCCGTTATCACAACATAACAAACGGCAATTTTCGGCATCTAACGTCTTTCCAGTTCTTCATCTGCACTGTTCCTACCCCATGGTTGGATGGCAACCACTGCGTCTTCGGAAAGGTCGTCGGTACGTACTATGATGTCCTATCTACCGGTAGAGTGTATGTGAATTGATTAGGTGTGTTTGGGGTCTAACTATCACATTCTCCGCTATTTTCGCCATGCCCTACGAAATTTTTACAGAGGGTATGGACGTCGTCCAAAAGATCGAGAGTGTTGGATCTCGTTCTGGAGCCACTGCCGCTCAAGTCCTTGTCAAGGACTGCGGAGAAATCACAGAGGAGTAAGCTTCCATCTTTGCGCCCTTCATTGGACTTTGGAAATATGCTTGAGCTTCCAGTTTCCAAAGAAAACGGGGAATAAGTAGATTTTCAAACTATAACAACATTTGACCCAAACCCAATTCTATCTATGTGCTCCTGAAGTACTTTTTGTCGTTGTTTAGATCCTCTTCTTTTCTAGAGGAACCTCGCGAGTCGCGAGGGAAACTTGCAGTAATAGTAGTATGGCAGGTGGGTATTTCTGCCGCCCCCTTTTAAGGTCAACTCACGACTGACGACTAACCACGTGGGACTGGGTCCTTGACGAGGCAGACAGCAACATGCTCAAAGATGACTGAAAATGGCCCAACACCACCAACAACAACTGACTGCAATTGTTTCGAGACTGAGATTGGATTGTACACAACACGATGTAGAAAAGGAGCTGTCACCACTTTTTGACTCTGTATTGGCCAACGATTCCAAGGAAATCAACGATTCAAACCCATCACCATTAATGATTACCTGCCAACGAGGCCACGTGCCATGCCTGCAATTCTTTGAGCGTGCTATGGCCCAGGCTGATGATGAAAAATCGCGGGTGGCTCTACGTGTACTTCTCGGTCATCCTCTGGACCAGGGGAAACAAGAAGGAAACACTCCTTTGCATTATGCAGCCATGCTGGGATGCTGGCCCGCCATTGGCATTCTGTCGAACATTGGTGACGTTCCAGCTGTGACACTAGGTTCACAACGCAATTCACATGGAGACACACCTCTCATGCTGGCTGTTGTCTGCGGGCATTTGGAGTTTTGTCAAAGATGGGTAGAGTTGGCGGGGAAAACGGAAGACACCATTGATACCCTGCAGCAACAGAATCAATCTGGGGATTCCTGCTGGTCTCTGGCATGTGGGCATGGTCAGATAGCCATTCTTCGTTGGATCCTACAAGATCTTCAGTTGGACATCCCACGCTCCGTTGTTGATCAATGTCGAGTGCTTTGGAACAAAATGAACTTGGCTTTGATGAATCGTCCAGACCTTGCTGAAGCACATCAGAGCAAGCTGATTGCAGTGACAAACTGTCTAGGTATGCTGGAGACGGAACTTACTCGGAAGGCAGACTTGGCAGCAGCGGAACTCCTAGCCGAAGAAAAAGCCATAGTACCTCAGAAAAAGGCACACCCCAAAAAGCGTAAACCTAAAAGCAAAATGCTTCTATCTCAGCAGAATCGAAGTGAGGACCGACCAGACCAGGGTGACGCCGAGGAATCCACACCCAATGAAGAGTTGCATCTCACAGTACTGGAGGATGGAACACAGGCTGTTCGTGTACAGGGAACGGTGGAAGAAACTCCTTCAAACTTGGATGTGCTGATCACACAACCACGTCAACAACCATCCACTCGAGATATGCTCAGAGACCGGCTACAAAGCAGAAAAGGGAACGATGTCGATGCATTGATGAAAGCTCTGTGTCTAGATGTTTCAATGTTGTTATATACCCCTCATGGTATGGCATTGGATCTGTCGCCGTCACAGTTGGATTCTATTCAAGCAATCCTCGAACAACAACTGGAGTCAGTCCGTGAAGCCAGAAACATCCAACAACGCATGCATACGCTACCAAATGATGGAAGCACGTAGGCTGCCTGCTACTTAACTCAAGAAGCTCCCAAAATTGAGTTGTATTTTAGATTATAAAATCAAAAGTGTGGTAAGGGGAAATCGGAATATGAGGTGGTATATTTTGTAATTGTGTGGAGGAAAGCCCAAATTATCCGGAGTTGGGAAAAGGTTTCGACGGATTGGGGGGGCGACTGGACAGAATGGGTTGGGGTTGATAAAAGCCCGACGACTGACTCCGATATGATGTAGTTCCCCCATTATTGTTATTGTTAGGGAGGGAGCCGAGAGACGAATGACGTGGTAGTCCGGATCCTGCAGTGATACAAAAAGAAGGACAGAGGTGTCAGCAACGCTTTTGCAGAGGGAGTACCAACGACGTGCAGTGCGTTGCACTTACCTAGCCGAGACGGCGATGGCATAAACTGGCCTGGGGGTTTATTCATAGGTCCCGCAATGGGAGTAGCTGTGTAACCTGAGTGTTGTTGTTGACCTAGAGGAGCAGGGGCTTTCAACATGCCGACATCAGTAGTAGACCGGCGACGATTGATAGGGAGAGGTTGCGAAGTATTATTCGAAAGGATGCTTGACGCAGCATAGGTTGACTTCAGACACAGGAAGTCTTTCGCCAACAAGTTGGCAAGCTCCGCACCGCTTCGTCTGTTGTCCTTTGCGTATGCCCTAAAACTGTTCTTCAAGACATCAACCATCTCGTTTTCTTGGGCGGACCTTCTAGCAGCACTCCGGAGAAACATCAGCCGAATGGCCATGAAGTGCGGCAACAAACTAGAATTTGCGCCAGCAGATGTAGATGGTTCTCCAACAGATCCATCAGACAGAGGCATGTGCTCTCCGAGTAGAGCTACGATCCGTTGTTCTTCAGCGTCTGGAGACGACGCCGTCGGGGTGCTTGGACTTCCACAGCTGACAACTTGTGCAGGCAGGGCATGGATGTTACCTCCAGATTGGGGTGCGCTACCCAAGTTCGGGGATTGCACCATGCCTTGGACCCCAAAAGAGGGTTTTGGAGGTAGAAGGTTCCGAGGAGCATCGTTCATTTCAATAACAAGCTTCCACTTAGGCGCTGGAGAGTATTTCATCAACTCATCTTGGCAAGCCTTGGCAATGCCAAGGTCTTCAGGTACCATGTCGCGACTGTACAGTGTGACCACAATACGTCCAACCAGAGGTGTGTTAAGGGGGATACCCACAACTGTCTTGACACCGTACGTTTTCGCACCACTCGATCTCTCGAATACCTTCGTTGAGAAATCTTGTACACCGCAGAGCCAGCGGATATTACCGGAGGAGTAAACATCACCTGGTAAGCCTTGTTCCGGTTCGAATGTGAAGTTGTCACTATACACACCAAATTCGTTCAAGGCAACTATGGCTGAGCTCTCAATATCATCACGGGTTGAAAACCCGGCATGAAACAAACGAAGTTGCTCCATATCAACAGCCTTGGATGGACCCTTGGAATCCCGGGGCAGGAAACTGGGCACCCAGACATCGGCGTGTTGAAATGGCAAGTTCATCCTCACCATATAAGCGGTGATGGCTTCGAGGAAAAGACCAGACGATGGCACAGACTGATTCTTTGTAGAGTTGGCTTTTGCTGTTCCCATGGCACTGTCCGGGTCCATTAGATCATTGAGAACTGCATCAAAATCTTCGCTAAACGACCTTTGCTTCATGGAGGTCGGTTGCAAAAAGTCTTCGCTGAAAGTGCGTGCTCTGGCCTGTTTCTGTTGCTGGCCCTCCGCGTCTTCATTGTTTTCGAAACCTTCCAACATGGCAAACATTTCGTCCTCACCGGTACTATGGGTTTCCGAGCCTTCCCCGTCTCCATTACTCGTGGGGAGCGTACTGCCATTTTCCTCTGCCACCACTGCAGTTTGGGCTGTATCCATTGAAATTATAGACTGATGGCTGGATAGTGCATCAGGTTCGATATTGACGTTCTCATCACTCTGAGACATACCCATTCTCTTCCGGCGATTCGAGCGCATCATTTCTTCAGCCATTGAAGCCCGCCGCTCGAGTTCTTCAAGGCTTGAGGCCCAATCCTTACCGTTTAAAAATGGGTAACCGATTTGAACGCAAAGGTTGGAAAAATGAATTCGCCATTGCTTACTCAGGTTGAAACGGAGTTCCAACTGTGTTGGTTCCGAATGGATGGACATGAGAAACTTCTCTTGCAAACTTGACATCGAGGATGTACCATCAATACTGCTTCGTACTTGTGACGACGTGAGGACAAACGATCGAGTGCTCAGTTTCGCATTTTTCATCTTTTTCGTTAACCTGCTTGATTTACAGAGTAGCATGTCTCCCAAAAACTCATGCAACTTTATACCGTGGGGTAAGGGCAACGTCCCTTTGTCAAATTCAGATACCAAATAATCAACAAAAGCAATTTCCTCGTCAGTCCAGCGTCCTGTTCGTTGATCTGCTATCGCATTGCTAGCGAAAGATGATCTCGTACTAGAGAGGAACAAGTATGAGGCCTCTGCACAAACTTCCGGTGATTCATCATCTCTAGATTTTCTTTTGCCTCCCGGTGAAGACTGACCAAGTTTCAACTCATTCCGAGGAGACGATTTTCGCAGATCCACAGCTCTTTCAATGTCTTCAAAGGATAGAGGGAGAAGATAAATTCCCTCAACAACACTAGATCGACAAACAGGACAAAGAGTGGATTTCGAAGTGTTTGGCGAGGGAAAGTCGCCGTATTCCGAGATTCCTTGACTCTGCGTGTCCAACACTAAGGAAAGTGGGGCACACCGCTGTATTCAACAAGGCAAAGGAAAGGAAAGTGGTGAGATTGGGCTCGCCATGATGAAACGAGACTTCGAACTCTCAAAATTTCTTGAAGGGTGGAAGAAATCTTTCCTGCAAAATTCCGACCAATAAGTACTCAAGAACCGGCTACGTCGCATGCACACTCGCCCATAAGTACAAAAAACCCTCCAACGAACACAACTCTCTAAAAGCAGCAAGTTTGCCACCGATTCGAATCAGCTTGCACCCTTGTGGAAATGATGAGTGCTTTTTGGCCAACAAGGACGGTCAATTTCAACTCACAGCATGGAGACAGCAACCACAACCCATGAGGCGGAGGTCACTGCCTGGGTGCCGACACAATTTACAAACGATATCTCCCACTGTTGCCATGGTGGGATATCTCTGTTCAGGATCCACTACGGGAAAGCTGGTGCTCTGAGGATGCAAATTTGGTGTGCGCGTGACGAAGTCGCAAGTGACTCCGAAAGGTTGTTTCTTGGTACGGAAGTTTGCTGGCGACATGGTGCAACTTGAGGGCCTCAAAGCGATCCTATTGGCTGAAAGTCCGGCGCGCACAAATAAAAGTTCTGTTTGTATGTTTGCTTGTCTGTGTATCCAAGATTGTAGTGACCGATCATCGTTGGGCTTCGCCATTCATGTGGGGCGCAGCTCCTTCTGCTGTTGGACGGGGGAAAGGCAGACCAATATCACCGAGAGCGGCATATTGCCAATCTTTTGTGTCTCAGCATGGGGCTCTTCAGACGTCTTGAAGTAGCACCTGTCGTACCAAGTACATGCGCCCGAGCTGGGGAGTTGGTGTACAACCATACGTCATCGCAACGTAACAGCTCGATTTAGAATAATAACATTCCACTTCTACTTCTTCACAACCACCAAAAACTACCCTGGTCTGCTGCTGTCGGCGGTACTTTCTTCGCAACTTCCTGGCTGTTTGTGTTATTTGTGATGTTGGTGGATCCAGCACCTTTTCTCGAGGTAGAGGTACCTTTCTACTACTGTTTCTACTACTGTGCTGTGTCGGTAGTATGAACTGTAAATATTAGTAACAAAAAACGGTAGACGGCTACTATTCCTTCCTTGAAACCTCATTCCTTTGGCGTCCGAACCTATACAATCCAAATATTGAATTTGTAATATCGGGCGGGTGGCGCATCATTGACGAAGGATAGAAAAACAAGTTATCATTGATTATCAAAGTTTATGTTGCAACATGGAAATCGGATTCTTGGTTCTTGGGATGGCGTGCGTTTCGACGAAAATGAACCGCGAATACGGGATTTGTACTCGTGTCAAAGGAGTCACATTTTGGCCAATACCTGTGCAGCGCTCATTCAACATCTCAATTGGTTCATTTACTGCAGAGGTCAGTCTCACCTGCCACTTGGCTCATACAATGCTCAGCTTACAACAACTTGTTTTCTCTCTCGGCGGATTCATTTGGATTGCGGCGCAGTGGAGTCAAAGTCATATCTTTCATTGGTTTTCTGAAAGCGGAAATGTAAGCAGAACTCCAGGATTCCGAGGCGCCGGAATTGGCCCTGTTGAAATTGAACACAAGATTACAACGGTATCAACTGAGCCATCGCAGCCACTAATTGAGGGAGATGTGTACAGTGAGGAAACTTCTTTGAAAGGTCTGATTCAGGGTAGGCGTTGCCTAGCAGAACGTGAACGTGGCCCAACCCCCGTCATCATCATGAATCATGGTCGGGATGAAGGACATTCGATTTGGCGAGTCCTAGGAAACCTCACAGGCATGGAGACTCCTCCGGAAGCAATTGGTGGAGTCAATCCTCAGGAGTCGAAGCGCTTTTTTGAGAAAGCTGTCGGAAACACATCCCCAAATTGGATTGTCGATCGAATGTGTTTCTTGCAATGGGAATACTTGGAGAATTCTCCGCAAGAAGGGGCTGTTGATGGAATAGTTGGTTCATTTTGGGAGCCATTTGTTTCTGATATGCGGAGACCAATGGTATCCCATGGACTTCAAACCATTTCTACTTTGGCCAAAGATGGACACGAAAATGAAATTGTTCGGGTTGTTCGGACAATTCGAAACCCCGTAGATATGTATTTGGAACAGCTGGAAGAACATCACTCGTCAATCCAAGGGTCGTGTCGCGGGAGTCAGTGCAACGAGAGCAATGAAAAATCTGCCCGAATCATAGATCCCGAGATCATCCTCCGTAATGTCAAGAATATCATGGAAAGTGAGAGCATGACCAACTCCGTTCTAAAGGAATATGACGTCCCTACCGTCTACGTTTCATATGAGAGTTTGTACTATCCTGAGTCTCCGGATGTGGGAAGTGGGGAATGGAACAAAATCCTCACATTCCTGGGAAAGTCCTCCGATTTTTCATGGGAAAAGATCTCCAATGCAATTTCTCTTAATACCGAGCAACGGCTCGTTGGTCACCGCCACAGTTTCCAGAACTTCCAAGAAGTCAAGGAAGCCTTCAAAAAGGCAGGATTGCAAGAGCTACTCCGCGATGAGCCCAACGACGTCACAACTGTCAATTCCGCGACAGAGCCAAAAGCATAGAAAAGATGGCACCCACAGTTAATAGATCAAGTTCTCATAGTTCTTGTGATATTGTAGTTGCTGGAAAAAGTGAAACGAGTGCAGGGCGACATGACAGAAAAAGCAAACATGTCAGCGCATGTTTCCTCAACATCCCCGCCCCTCATTCGATGGAAGTGACATTAGCAGGTCCCTCTTGTGACAGTGAACACTTCGCTGACGGCAACTGCTACGTATGGCATCCGGAACAATCCGTCCTCATTGGGAATCAGAAAGGCTTGATAGGTGCCTGGGGGAGTGTTTACTGTTAACTCAAACAAATTCCCCCCAGCAGCATCGTTGCAATTCTGACTACCGCAAGTAAAGCTCCAATGGAACTTTGGCGCACCAAGTGCAGTTGGGTCTGATCCTTCCGGGTACAATGCAACCCAATCTCGACTTCTTGGGCTGCAGATTGTGAAATCTATGACAACAGGATCAACCGAATACTGGTAGCAGAATGAATTCACCGAGACCGCATCTCCACAGACAGGAGAACTGGTTGGGCTGCTTGAGCCAATCGAACCTGTCGGGAGGCTGGATGGTGCGACAGAAGGGAGGAAAGTTGGATCTTGGCTGGGTGTGGCGTCTAGTTCGAGAAAAATATTGGGTTTGTCGTCGCTCGGAGAATTCGTCGCAACAAGGTTTTCTTCGTAGCTGGGAGCCGAAGTAGCAGGATTAAGGCTGGATTCGCTTTCTACGAGATTGGATACCGAAGCTCCTTGTTGGTTGTCTTTTGCTGGACTTTGCAAGAAACCAATGGTCAGAGCTGATATTGAGATAGTCAACAACAGAACGATGGCGACAACTAGCCACCATCGCCAACGATTTTCCTTTCGAAGTTTTCTCTCCTGCATTGTTTTACGTCGAGATGACCGCTGCCTCTTCTTTACAGGTTCATAGGCAATGGGGCTACTCGTAGAAAGTACATCTTCGTCCCTTGCTCCAAAACAAGGTATAGACCCCATCATTCTCATCGCCAGATTGCCATAACCCAAGTCTTCAGATCCTTCATCCATAGTGGTTTCCTCCCCTTTCGATTGTTGACGTTTCTGTGCCAGAATCTCACTTGCGTAGACAGTCCTCTTCCCAGCACCGCCATCCCCTTGAGGATTGGTATGGATGGAGCCACACCACGCTTTTTCCGTGCCGTTGAAGACTTGATCCAACATGTCTTCCTCTGCCACTGGGACCTCCTGGATATGTGCTCCAGGGGCAATTTTCGTAGACACACAACATAGAATTTGCTCTGTTCCGTGACAAACAGAATCCAACAGATCTACGTCCTCATCATTTGCTGGAAGGTTTTCTCTCATGGCGCTGACCTAGCGAAGATTGACTTTTCAAATGATGAGAGTTGAGAACATTGGATCACTCGTGTACCTGTGTTCTGGCCAAAAATTCACTCACAAGTTGGCATGTTATTGCGTCCGACCAAGACATTCACATAGCAAACCCATTCCTATTCCACGGATAGGAGCCAATACGTTGGCCAAAATTTTGTGTCGCCAAATTTTGCAGTGTTGTACGTACAAGGGAGGGGGGATATTCCAGTCTTGCCATCAATCATTCCAATCCGTTTAGTCGAACGCTCATCTAATATAATGCAATAGCTGGAAACCAAGCTCACCGGTAATACCTCTCAAGCAGTAGCAAGGAGAATCTCAACGAAGGATTTACTAGCTCATGCTAAAAGGGAGAGCAATCGCTCCAAAGTTTTTACACTTGTTTTTGAGGAAGAAGCAAAGGCATGGTAAGATCAACTTTAAAAGTATTAGTATTGAGGCTTCGGCGCCGTTTCTCGGTTAAAACATGAAGCAATGAACCAGCCCACCGCAGCTCCTACTGATAACCAGGCATTGATGCGTAGTTCACAATCTCCGTCGAATTTTTCGCGACAAGCCCCAGCGAAAAGAATCAATGCTGTCAAACCCTGGAAGATAACTGCCATCATAAACAAACAACTTGCAATTGCTGTATTGTGTACTCGACAAAAGCACTTCCAATAGGAGTTGAAGACAAGGCACGTCGCGATAAGCCCAATGATGGGTCCACCAAATCCCCCAATGACAGCAGTCATGTCAAATCCGTTGAAAGGCCCATCCCACTCAGGGTTTTTGTCGTTGCCAATGTATTTGCAAAAGAAAAGGCCTGGGGTATCAGTTCTTGTGGCGCCTTGCTTCGTTGTCCAAACGACTTCATAAAATTCACATTGAGTGAGGACATAAATTGAGAGCGCACTTGATGCCAAGCCGGCGAAGATGGTAAGCATGGCGTAAACTTTTCCTTGTGGGGATGACATGATACGGTTCCACAGCTCCTTCACAAGGCAATGTCAACAGAAAAGCAAAGCAAATGATGATATTTGTAGGACTTATCACTCACAGCCAAAGAAAGTGACCGTTCCCAAGTCCTGGATGGGAAAGATTGCCAAGCTAGGTCATCAGCATGACTCATCACGATGCCCGAATCGCATCGATTAAGCCCGTTGAATCTTGACACAACATCAAAAATACATGTGGTCGCGCGTCTGACGAAGGTAAGGATACGAGGATGAGGACGACCGCAACGGGCCGCAACGGGCCGACCCTAGACATGTCGTGGTTATACGTTCTCGACCATGTTCCAACTACCAACATTACTCCTCCAACTGCTGTCAAACTATTAATGCGGTCCTTTTATCATAAGCTTGGCTAGAGTTTTTGGAGACAGGCCGGAACTTGAAAGGGCCGACACCCCTCCGACGATGAAATTGAGTGCGAGATGACGAAGGGAACCTCAACAGGATCATTTGAGTACTCAATAGTTGCTTGTAACTCCTTTGCCACTTCACTGAGGATATCAGCAGAGATGTTGCTGTATATGGTAGCCACCGTATCACCTTGTTCCACTTTGCTGCCCTCCTTTTTCAAGAAGACTAGCCCCGCCACCGCGTCTACGGGTTCGTCAGCAACATGACGCCCAGCTCCTAGTTTCACACTTAAATTTCCAACATTCAGTCCATTAATGCTGGAAACATACCCAGACCTAGTCGCGGGGACTTGCATTGAGTATTTGGCAACAAGGGGATAGGAGCTCGGGTCCCTACAAACAGATACGTCACCGCCTTGAGCCTCAACCATTTCTTCAAACTTGTCATAAGCCTTGCCTTCCTTTAGAGTTTCCAAACAAAGTTCCATTAGCTCCTCAAGCGATCTGTCCTTGTACTTTTCTGTCTGCTTGAGCATCTGGGCGCCCTCAACCACTACGAGGGCAACGAGATCGGGCGAAGTACTTTCTCCCTTCAGCATGTCAATGGACTCAACAACTTCCAACCAATTTCCCACAGTCATTCCAATGAAAGAATCCATATGAGTTAAGAGGCAGGTCGTTGGTTGGAGTCCATTGTCTTCACCCGTGGAAATCATGCTACGTGCCAAGGTTGCGGCTTCTTCAAAGGTTGCCTGGAATGACGCATTGCCGTACTTACAGTCCAGCACCAAAGAACTGGGGGATTCAGCAATCTTCTTGCACATAATACTGGAAGTCTGGAGAGGAATGCTAGACACCGTTGCTGTAACATCACGCAGAGCATAGAGTTTGCGGTCAGCAAGGCAGAGATCAGATGATGCCGAGACGATGGAACACCCGACTTTCTCAACCACAACTTGGAACTCAGGAATAGACAGGCCAGTCTTGTAGCCTGGAATGCTCTCCAACTTGTCTATGGTACCGCCTGTATGTCCCAATCCCCGTCCAGCCATCATGGGAACAAACCCTCCGAGTGTTGCAACCAGAGGGGCCAAGATCAAAGAAATCTTGTCTCCAACTCCTCCGGTGGAATGTTTGTCAACCAAATTGGGTCTAAGGGAAGGTTGCCATTCTACTCGAGTTCCACTTTCCACCATACTGCGAGTCATGACGGCTGTTTCTTCCTTGGTCATTCCACGCCAGCAGACTGCCATCAACCAAGACGACATTTGATACTCAGGAATCCGCCCGTTCGCATATTCGGAAATCCACCATTTCAACTCTTCATTGGAATGTGGCCTGGAGTTGGTGCGCTTGGTTTGAAGAATAGAAAGGGCATCCATTTGGAACAGCAACGTGGGTTTGGTGATCCAGGATCAATCGTGATGTGTTTGGGATTTGTGTCAACTTCCGTGGGAACTCGATTTCGAACCAATGATGGGGGAGGAAAAAATATGTACTAGTAGTAATATTAGTACTAACGTACTAACGTTAGTACTTGCAGTAGGTATAAAAGGAGCAATTAATTTGAGTTAGTATCGCATAGATTGGTATTATTAACTATTATTTTTTCTTCACGGGGCAATGTATGATTTAGTGGAGTACTCCTCGAGTGGAACATCCTCTAACACACCGACATCTTGAGCATAGTTGATGAAAGTCTGTGCATACTCCAGGAACAAATCAGTCACCAATTCAGAATCAACGTCCCCAAAAGCATAGTATCCTTCCTTTCCGCCAGCGATATAGTTGTTAGTAGCAACAGTGTAGAAAGCTGACATATCAATCAACGACCACTCTGCTGCTAAACGGGGGTTGATCTCTAAATTCGTCACACGGGATCCGAACGCAGCCGACCCATCGACATCATATCGAAGTCCAGAGGCGTAGGGATAGGCTCCAGAGGTTCCTCCAACCAAAGTGTTTTCAACAGCTTGTTCGAGTACAAGCTGAATCTCAGCACCAGTCATTTCCAAGCTGACCAGAGTGTTTGTGAACGGAAGCAATGTGAAAGCATCATCGATTGTGAAGTTTCCAGCATGGATGTCAGTGCGGCAACCACCTCCATTCTGAATAGCAACATCAGCTGTCGAGGCTTCATGTAAAAAGGCCTTGGATACAAGATTGCAAACACCCCCTCCTTGTGAAGATGTTTCTTCGGCCGTACAGATGGTAGATCTGCCTTGTCCAGGAATGCGCTCGTAACAAATGCCCTCTGGAACTGTGGCAATCACAGTCTGTCGGAGAATTGCCAGATTCTCAGCAAAGATGTCAAGAGCGTATTGGCTTTCGGCGTCTGGAGTGGTGGCCATGAACGCTCCTCCCAATCCTTCCAAATAGGTAACGACAGCGGCGGCCTCACTCTCCGATACGATACCTGCGTCACCCATGATTGTAGTGGAGTCAAAGGGGAAGATAGTTTGACCTCCACAAGAGATGACTTCTCCGGCCTCGTCAAACTCGATATCGAGCTTTCCAACCCCGTGAGCATATTCCCAGGCAGTAACCACACATACAGTACGGCCAGTACTGGAAGTCACGGCAGTGGGGTAGGGTCCCACAGGGAAGCCGACGGGAGCCAAGACATCCTCATCTCCCAGCAGTGAGTGGGAATCTCCTCCGACAATTACGTCAACGCCTGGAATATCAACCATCCAATCCAAATCGTTGCTGTAACCAATATGAGTCAAGAGGACGATCTTGTTGATCCCAGAGGCCTCCAAAGCCTCCACTTCTGCAGTGGCAGTTGCAACTTCATCCAGATATATAGTGCCAGGATCTGGGAAGGACGATAACATCGTCCTATTCCGAATGTTAATACCAACAACGCCGATCTCGGCGCCATCCTCCATCGTAAAAACAACACTTGGAAGCAGTTTGGATTCCTCCATGAGAGTCCTCAATGGAGAGAAATCTCCTGGTACAAGGTTGGCGGAGAGAAGGGGAGTGTCTGGACACAATTCGTTGTCAACCAACTCCTCGAGGAAGTCTGCGAGGTCGGAGTCACCTCCATCAAACTCGTGGTTTCCAAGGGTGAAGGCGTCAAAGCAGACGTATCCCATCATGGACGCGTCGACCACACCCTTGTACAGCGTGTAATAGGAGGTTCCAGTGACAGCATCGCCGGCATGGAGTTTGAGAACATTGGAGCTCGAACTTTCCAATTCATTGAACAAAGACACAAGAAGTGGATACCCACCATAGGAGACAGTTACATCAACATCGATGCCTACGTCACTTCCGGTGAGGTCGAAATCGCTCTCATCCTGAAAGCAAGGGACCAACAAATTTTTAGGACAAGGGGTACGAAGAATGAGCGAGTGTTCCAAAGTAGCACAGGGGACGTACCAAATGACTGTGATGGTCGTTGACATGCAAAATCGTCAAGGTGGTGGCGAAACTGCTGGTAGTCGGTGCCGCAGTAGGTGCTACCTCTAACTTCTTGTCGTTGTTGTCTTTTGAGTCCTTGAAGACCAACGAAAGGACCAAAATGACCGCAATGGTTGAAACCAAGAAACCAATCCCCAAGATGCAATCCTTGATTGAAAGACCAGCAGGAGCACTCTCGGTAGTTTCTTTCTCAAATACTATCTCTTCCTCCCTAGAAGGAGAGGTTTCCTCGGGTGCCTTTTGAGACTCCATGGCTACAATCAGAGAATATTATGCGGGGTTGTTGTGGTTCGCCCCCCCCAAAATGTGATTCTGGAAGAAGAATTTGTAGTTCCAGTGGATTCTTGTCACAGGAGACACACCGTCCGAGTCTTTCACTCGTAAAAATACGGAAAATACTCGTCGTACCACTAATTTATTATTTGGGTGATGCAATCGAACGAAGGCTTTTGCCGGTTAAGCAAAGGCACTGAGTGAGTGAAAAGATACTGTTTTGACACCTCCGCACTGAAAGGATAGCATCGTTCCCTCCTTCTCTACAAGTTACTAACGTTAGTAGTAAGTTAGTACTAAAGTAGTAGCATGCCAACCATCTCCCCCCCATCCTCCTCACCACTTCATGACCACTAGTGGTCTGACGTCGGAACCAAAGTATGAAGCGCCGAACACAGTCTAAGGACCTGTTGCCAGCTACTACTCGTAGCCAGCTTGCACGGTAACTGCCAGCTACTAACTACTCTACTAGTAGTACTAACGTTAGTACTGACTAGGTTGACTACTTGAGACTCCCATAGATGACTGCTGGAGACGTTGTGGCCATTAGGAAGTAGGATTTTTGGCTGTTCAAACCGACGTATAGGAAAATCTAACCACATCGATATGCCAGTCATCCAAGAATCCGTGAGCCTGCTGTATCTGAGATGGGAGATGGGTGATAGCACTAGTAGGTGATAGACGACAAAATTCCCATCAAAGACGATTATACGTGGGTGGCAACATCATTAGGGGAAATGACTACAATTACTTGATCCAAGCGTGTGACAAGGATGAGAATTGCGTCCCATGACAATTCAAGTAGCTGGTTGGATTTGTAGTGACAACGACCCTCCCGATTGTGCTCTCTATTTGAGGAAGGTTTCCAACATGGATTGGTGTTCTAGCTAGTGAGATCCGAACAGTTCCAATTCAAGCCATCCCCATTTTTTCTTGATTCCCAACTTGGCTCGAATCAAACTGTATACTTCAAGGACGTCTGGAAATCTTCCCTCTGTGGCGCGGTCGAAAATGACTTCATCATTCAGTTCAAGTGTCTGAAGGCGATAAGATGTTGTGAGTGAAAACATGTAACAAGAAGATTCGCGTACACGAATGGCTTCCCTCGAAGATACGTACAAAGCGACCTCCAACGCTAGGGGCCAGAGTCACAGAATTAATCTTTCCTGTGAATTCGGTAAAAATCTCCTGACCCAAATAAGCAGCACGAAGCAACCAATTGCACCCCGTGCAGTAGTGAATTGTGATAGTGGGACCAGGTGCTCCCAAGCAAGCTGCTTCCATCAACAAGGTGCTCGGCGGCTCTTTGACAATCTTGGATGTATTGGACTCTGCGACATCCATAGTAGCAGGGTCGACAGCAACAGGCTCAGGGGTAATCTCCAGAAGGGTACTGTTTTGCTTGAGAGCTTCCGCGCTCTTTCGATCTGTTGTATCCGAATGCCCGAGGAATTTGTCAGGAAGAACTCTATCACGAAGGATACGCTTCAGGTCCTTGGGAGATGGAAGGTCTCGCGTTTCAGAGGAGTTCCAAAGGGGTGTATCCATCTCATTGTTGAGACGAACAACGAAGGTGTCGGGCTGAGAAGTTGGAATCATTGTAATTGACGTCAACTCATTTTGGAATGTGGTGAGCAGTTCTTGAGCAATCCACATAGATTTTGACATCCAGCGCATTCCTGTAGAGTATTGAATGCTGAGTGATCGCATAGTACTTGGAGGTGTCGTGCCTGGTTTAGGATCAAAAACCTTCTCCATAGGGGGGACATATTCCACAACCTCGGGAATGGGAACCTCGTCGTCCCCAACCCAAGCCGATTTTGCTTCAAGTCCACCTTGGAATTGATTGCTACAGAGTTTCATGCCAAACAAAGGAGAGCATATGAAAGCCGTACACTGTATCAACGCCAACGAAAGAATAAGGAGACGCATATTGAAATGGATATAGTATGGATTCCGAAAGTCAGACTGTGACTTGTTGTCTTCGTCGTTGATTTTCTGCTTGCCGGCAGCTCGGAACTCCACACTGATGGAAAGACAGACGGTTGGATCTTCATGCGAGAATTCTTTTGGGTGCAGTACGAGTCACCGGTCACCGTCAGGTAGTAAGGTCTTCATTTACACATGCTATACAATTGGCATGTTTGTTGTAGTATGTATAGGAGCCACCATCTCGATTGCAGTATGGCTTTTACTACCCCTTGTATAGCAAAACTTTGATCGTGTTGGTGGGACAAGAAACTCCAGACTACTATCACTATCTCAAAAAAGGCTCCTTTGATCTGTCATGTTTCAAAACGTACAGTCTCTTATTTTGCCAACAACCCAATACTAATTCTCAACTTTCGATATACTCTCAATGCTGCTATTACGACTGATAAGACCTTGAGGTCTAGGCGGCACAATTTTTAGTATACTCAAGATTCAATCAGGATCCTACCGAGGTCTTTCCTCCTGTGATTAGATGAAGCAAGAATCATTCGGCAGGCTCCTCCCGCGCACTCTGCATGATACAGGGGCCAAAATGATCTATCACTCCTCGAGGTTCTCGTTCAAAGGTGATGCTGCATTCTCGAACAGCCTTTGGTTGATGATTCTTGCTGCACTGAGAATGCCATCTTGTTCATCAGGAAACATTTGCTCCCCGATCCCTTGTAAATATCGTCTACTTCCTTCCTTGGTAGATTTGGTACATTGTTCAAAGCTGGCTCGTAGATGGCGACACTGTCCCAGCCCAGCAGTGGCAACGCAAGCCAAATAGACATCCCCAACTCCTCGACATGGACCAGTCAGGCTCAATACTGCGGTAGCTGTGTCCACGTGTTGCTTTCTGATTTCTGATTCAGTTGGCGGATTGTTCTCCGTTGTGTCCTTGGAGGAAGTAGATGGCGAAGCCATGGTGCTTGTTTGTCGGCGGTCAAAATTGTGAGGCATCCAAAAGGGGGTTCCCAAACCCTCGAACAAGAAGTGTCCGTCAGTCATTCTTCCGTCGTTTCCAAAGATCTTGAGTCGTGACATGACGCAAGCGACTACTACAACATGCTCTCATCACCAGGTACAAACATACGGTATACCTGCGGTTTGTTGTCCGACACAATTGTCACACACAACCATGGTCGATTTAGGCCGGTGGATGTACATTTCTCTCATCCCTTCCATTTTGTTCATTCCTGTCATTTTTATGTATGGGAGGTGTTCGATAGGGGGGCCATTCGGGAGCTACGGAAAGCAACAGCTGATGATGCCTGTTGCGCCGATGTTCCTTGTCAAAATGCACTTTCACCTTTGGAAAGAATACAGATGGTCCAAGGGATTTCGATTGGATCCTTCGTTGACTAGATCATTGCTGGCCTATTATCTGGCCCACATCGCCTTGCAATTTGTGGTCGTTGATTCTGACGATCCTTTCACCCCTCCGTATTCCATAGTAACACGTTTGGGGTGCAGCAATGGTTTCTCCAAAGCTGTATGGGGTGTGATCAGCCTTTTTATTTTTGGATTTGCTATGGTGTCCATTCTGTTTCTGCGATCACCCCACATCAACGTCGACGGTGGTGGTTGCTCCGGAGAGGACATATCTGTTAACGAGTCTTCCTGTACTCAGACCAACTCTAGTCACATCAAGCAAGTTTTTCAACTGATGCAACGTTGGATGCACAATTCCCTTTATCCTGCTATATGGGTTATTCCGCTATGGTTAAATTTCGGGAGATTGATGATGGGAGGCGTGTTCGGTTCAGAAGGTATCATTCAAGCGCGAGTTTCCCCTCTGTTGCTTTTCCTCCACCTACATTTGTGGAGGAGGCTATCAAAGAATAAGCATATCCTTTCCAGGCCACAGGTGTTTGCATTGATGGCATACTTTGTTACCCATATACTGCACCAGCTCTTTTTTGTGGATTCTTTGACAGGAGAAGCGCACTCTGTTTCTTCCTACTATTTCGGTCTGGGCAAAAACAGTTCGAAGCTACTCGATGCAATGACCTGCTGTGGGCTTGTGGGGTTGGTGTTCTTCCTTCTGTTCCAGGTAAGGGGTGAGGACACGGTCAGAAGCGACGCTTCTTGGCATGAAGGTGAAGCAGAAGGGGAGCACGCAAGCTTGCATTGCAATGCGGAACAGCAGCTGGAGAGTATTACATGACCGACAAGATACCTTGTGCTGAAAAGATTCATTTTTGCTCAGAACACCCAGGATGTACGACGAAGTGCTACTTCTGGTAGGGGTAGTAGTAGCACATCATTCTGGCTGGTCCTTGCCATGAAATCCGAGGGCGCGCCAAATGGCTCTCCTATTGTAGTAGTTTCTGCACCAAAATCTCTCAGGGCAGACTTTCCGCATACTCATTCCACGGTGTTTGTACTCGTAGGGCACTACGGGTCTTCCAATATAATATGATGGTATCTAGAGTACTAGTAGATAATAATAGTTAGTACATCTTATCTGTTTTCGTTTTTAGTAGCTTGTTGCCTCCTGTCACTGAAGTGCTACTACTTTGTCAAGATCGTAGCACATGTCGTTATCTGGTTAAGTAACGCTGACGTCATGTGAAGGATCTTTTCACAAGGTGTCACGACAACACCAACCACCTGCCCGGTTGCACCACGACGAAGGACACAAATTGGAAGAAAGAACATCCAAAATCATCGTCGACAACTATCATGGTATTGCTAACACGATCCTCCTCAGTCTTTCTGCGCTCTTTGGCAATCCGACGATCTGCGGTCTCTCCCAAATGGTTTTCGTCTGCCACCGAGCCCCAAATCTTGATGAAACATTTGGCCGACGACAAGGATCCCAATCGAATTATTACTCAATTGACTTTGAACCGACCCAAGGCCAATGCAATGGGATCCGTCATGCTTGATGAGCTTCAAAAATGCTTGGATGAACTGGAGGATGAGTCTCAGAAGAGTAGGGTGGTTGTCGTCACCTCCTGCTCCGACAAGGTGTATTCGGCAGGAGCTGATTTGAAGGAACGACGGGAAATGAGCATGGAACAAGCAGAAGCGTTTGTGTGTCTTTTGCGAAACACTATGCAACGAGTTGCAGATTTGCCTCAACCAGTTATTGCTGCCATTGAAGGTGTGGCTGTCGGTGGCGGACTGGAACTTGCGTTGGCATGCGACATTCGAATTGCTTCCTCTAAGGCTACTTTGGGTCTTCCTGAAACCTCGTTGGCCATAATTCCTGGAGCTGGTGGTACGCAACGTTTGCCTCGACTAGTCGGAACTGCTCGGGCAAAAGAGTTGATCTGGACAGGGCGTCGGTTGTCTGGAGAGGAGGCTGAAAAAATTGGATTGGTGGACCAGGTTGTAGAACCAGGAACTGCTACGGATACCGCCTTGGAATTGGCATGGAAAATCGCATCGAATGGCCCCATTGCCATCCGAGCATCCAAGAGTGCCATCGATCAGGGAATGACCGCTTCCACGATGAAAGAAGCGTTGGCCGTTGAGAGAAAGTGCTACGCTCTTACTCTCCCGACAAACGATAGATTGGAGGGTCTTGCCGCTTTCAAGGAGGGGCGAAGCCCAGAATATAAGGGGGAGTAATCCAATAGTGTTGCGTTTCTTCATATTACCCTAACTCTATCTAGAACCTGACTTCACTGCTAAAATACTGTTGTGACTTTTGTTGCTTGACCACGACGTGTGTTGTCCCGTAATGGGTTGGAATACTTGGACTTCAAAGGGGTCACTCGAGTCAGCTGCGTGGGTTGTGAATCGGTGGGCGCTTCGAGGTGAGTCGGTGGTATGCTCGCTTTCCCGCGCAAAGGTTCCCCCTTACGGGAGTCTTCGCGGCAAATCGGCCGTCTCGCAGAATAAAACGTATTCGAGTTGGAATATAGTAAATGCTATACGATAAAGTGTGGAAATGAAGCTTTACTAGGGCGCTCACAAATTCAAACTGAGACTCCTGCGTTTTGTCTCTGTTGAAAGTGAAGCTATCCCGCGTAGGATGTTGAAAGTATGATCAGATCAAACAGCGGAGAAATACACAACTGCATAAGAAGTTCCCCGAGGGACGAGGTTGCAGCATAGTAGTGTGAAACTTTCGGAAGACTCCGATATTGCTCAACTACCATGTCTGTCGACAGCGAAAGCGATGCCGATTTGTGGCAGCGACTCGTCAAGGTTGAAAAGTTTTGTGCAGTGAACGAAGATGACGAAGCTCTCAAGTTCCTGGCCGATATGAGTTTCTGTGCTTATTTTGGATGGGGGCAAGAGGACAGGGTGGCAGAAATCCCAAAGATTGTGTCGATCACTTCAGACGATGATTGTCACGATTCTATTTCGGACATTTGTGAAATCCGTCACTGCAGTGTCAAGAACAAACCCACGGTTGCTGCTTCCCCCGTGCAAAACGTTCAGGAGGCTGTACCTGGTACCATACCTCAGCATAAGCACCATCCTTCTCAAGAAGCCCATCCCATAACCCCCTCTCAGTCGCCGCAATCTCGATCTGTTCGGTGCAAAGAAACTGACACTTGTAAAGGGGTATTTTACGATGAAAGTGTCGCCGAAAACAACCGGGAGCCAAAGGTTGTTTTAGGTTCCCGGGTGGATAGGGCAGACGATGAACACGCAAAGGTGCTACCTGACGGTATCCCTGCTGTCATTTGTGGGAAAATGAAAAAGAAGCATCAAAATCCCCACGGTTCCAAGCGACAATGTGCACATGAGTATCCAGCTGTCATATACGCCAAAAACAAAGCATCGCGGAGTCGATGGGCCTACGTATAAGAACTTCTTCCTTATACTTTCATAACATGCTGATGTCTGGGAGACTGAAAATGTGATGGCCTGGTTGTCGTTGCACCTACTACAAGTGGGTGCTATTCTACAAGTCTGTGCTTGTTGGTGTTTCGCACAACACCAGCCACAGAAACAAACGATAGCCAAGGTTCAACAGTATCTACGGATGAAACAACTTTCAGTAATATAGCCAACTCAATCACAGCAAACAACGCATCGTTTTGTAGAATTAGACTACTAGCAATTTATGGACAGTTTTTCCACGCAGTCAATAGGTGGTCGTTCACAAAGGCACCGAGGGTCTCCGAGACTTCCGGTGACTCGTACCATTCCATCAATGGTTCAGGCTCAGGTGGTAGCTCTGGCAAGGAGATGATGGAGACATCTGGATTTTGAAACAATGTAGCCTTGGACCCAAAGGGGGGTGAACACGAGCTGCACAACCATCAAACAAAAGGCAACCAAGCAGAAGTGAGACTTGGCTTTTATGGACGTAGTCGATTTCTTCACAAAGGTAGCACCGCGAGTACCTACCGACGAGCAAACTCTTGCAGGGCACTTCGATTGGCAAATTCCGTTTCAATCAACACCAAGCCTGCCACATTGTAACCGCGACTCAGCAGTGACTCCAGAGATGACAAGGTTGCACTGATACCTCCCAATCTACCATCGCCAACAAGAATAGCTCCGACAGATGAACTGAACTGACTGTACAAATCTCCCTGGGTCATCCATCCCCAACCATTCTCACTTTTTGCATGGAATGGAGTGTCGTTCGAAGGAGATGCACTGCTCGGGCTGAGAACTCCGCCAGCTGTTTCCACCCAAATCGGGGCTTTCCTGGCGTCACTTCCAAGCTCAGACAGTGCATTTTGCAACGCCGCAGCGACTTCATGGTCGCTCACAGGTGCTGATTCCAAAATAGCAGCTGTATGAGGCGAAGTAGGCGTATCCCATTCAAAAAGAGTTTTGGCAGTCAATACGTTCCCAACTGTGTGACGTTGAATGAAACCTTGATCGCTACCTCCACATTGGAGAGGCTTCACATAATGTGAGCCTGTGCTACCGCATGCCCGCATAAGGCCTGCAGAAATTACTGTCTTTCCCACATCGGTATTAGCTCCAAAAATAAAGTGAGACATTGCCTCGCCTTTTTGCCTTGTCCCCGAGCTGCTGAAGTGGCGCTGATTCCTCCAGACATTGAAAGGTTTTCGGATAGTATACATCCCAAATATTGTAGTGTAGTCTCTAGTCACAAGTTGCTGTTGGCAATGGATGTGAAATGATCGGTCAAGAAGCGCTTTCAAGTGAAGTGGCGTGTGTCGTTTCGAGTCCTGTCACATCAGTCTCATGACTCAAAGCTTGAAACCCGCAGAACCATGAAAGGATCCAGCATAAAGGAGTATGGTACAACCATGAATATGAGTAAGAAATGTATTCTCTAGTGTTTAAAATAATAGTGTACAGCAAAACAGGACAATTCCCACTTTAGTGCTCGGCAGCAATCTCTTCATCTTCAGTAGTAGCAAATCCCAAGGCTTCATCGAGGACATCCATAGCAGCATCCAATCGTTGGAAGCCATCAATCAACTCAGCCTCGGTGATCACAAGTGGAGGAGCACAGTGGATGTGTGGGTAGCGGTGAAGACCAACAAGTCCAACCTCCTTGTACGCCTCCTTGTACTTTTGGAACGCTGCATGGGCGGCCTCGTGTTGAAGCTTCGGGTTGCTTCCGTCAACCATTTGAATGTCAAAACATCCAAACATTCCGATGCAGCGGTATTGCTTCACGCAAGGGTGGTCGTTCGCCAACTTCTCCATGCAAGCCTCGAACAATGGAGCCAACGATTGAACGTGTCCAATCACGTCGTTCAACAACATGTGCTTCACATTCTCGTACGCCACCGCCATGGCCACGGGGTGGCCTTGGTATGTTGAGCCGTAACCCAACGGCTTGTCCTCAAAGAAGTTCATGATCTCCTCACTGCACGCGGTCATGGACAATGGCACGGCAGCACCAGAGATACCCTTCGCGCAAGACACAATGTCGGGCATCACGCCCTCGTAGTTCTGGAATCCAAACATCTTGCCTGTGCGTCCAAACCCAACCATAACCTCATCCACATGCATCAAGATACCGTAACGGTCACAGAGAGCACGAACTCCCTGCATGTACCCCTCGGGCATCACCAAACATCCTCCAGCTCCAACGATACTCTCCATCATGATCGAGGCAATGTTGTCTGGGCCTTCGTTCAAGATTTGTTCCTCCAACATCAACAAAGCTGCCTCTACATTCTCCGCCTCGGTAGCGTTGTTTCCTCCAGGTCGGAAGAACAATGGGAAGGGGTTGAAAGCCTTGACAAATCCAGGGACGTCATCACTGCCGTACCACCGACGGAAGTCTCCAGTGGCGGCACCAGCAGCAGCGGTGGCTCCATGGTACGAGCGGTACCAGCTGATCACCTTCTCCTTACCAGTGAACCGACGAGCCATCATGATTCCAGCCTCGTTAGCCTCAGAGCCGGACGAAGGGAACACAGCTGCTCGCAAGTTTCCTGGCAATACCTCGGACATCAATTGATTCATTCGCGTGCGTACTTCAGGGATTCCAATTCCCCCGTATGTGAAAGGGAGCTGAGACATTTGGAACTTAGCTGCTTCCACTACCGCCTCAGGGACATCATGTCCCAAGTTGGCGCAGACGGCTTGTGATGTCCAGTCCAAGTATTGCTTGCCTTGGTCATCGTATAGGTAGACTCCCTCACCATGAGTCATGTTTGGAACTCCATGGCGGGCAGCAGATGGAACCCAAGTCATCATGAAAGGGTTCTCTGCTCGGGATTGGTTCAACTTCTCTGAAGACCAGCTTCCAAGTGGTTGGAAGTGAGCTCTGTCCACGATGGGTGTCTCATTGGCAAAGTTTTCGCGAGCCTGTGAGGAAAATAAGAAACAATTACAACAACCAGTGAGTATGCGGCTTCCATGATATCCATACAGGCACTCTGGGCACAAAAAGAACAAAAAGTTCCAACTTCTTCACACAGCAAGCCCCGATTTCTGTATTCCGAACAGTGGGGCCCACCTCAATGTTCACGTGCCAAATTACTACTTGGAAGTCAAAACATCAACTTTCCAAACAATCTGGCAGACCCATTGTGGCAAACAATGCGATGATGATGTGTCTGCAGAGCTTGGCGTCCGGAGGAACCAAAATGGGTCTCCAGTGGTGACTTTGTGAGGCTCCATGCCATCGGCATGCGGCCATCACCGAATCCTTGTCCATGGCGGATGTCCAAAAGTGTTTGTACGAGTCTAGTACTTACATTGATAGTGGGGAGTGCCCTAGGCCAGTTGGTGGCGCCCTTGGGGACTTTGGAGCGGAGTGCTTTAGCGGTTTCCCTTGCAATGCTGGTCATCTTGTTGTTGATGTTTGCCAGAAATGTTGAAAAATGAGGAGTGAAACTGGCATTCCGAATTTGTCCTTTCGGTGTTCGCACGACAGGAAAGAATTCATATTCGGCGCCCCTTCTTGGCTGCAGCATGAAGGGAGAATTTCGGCTACAGAGTTCGTCGTTGCGTAGTAGGGCTACGGGAGATCGTCGTACTTCGATGCAAAGTTCACAAAAACAAAAGGACCTCTCACGGTTTTCATTCCGCTCAAACAGCGGAACTCGTGGTTCTTGTGGCAGTCACGTAGGATTGAGTAAGTGACCCAACTGGGTCATTAATTCCATTTCTCTCTTCGTGTTGTTCTGCGTTCCTCACCAATTTTTTAACGGTTGGGACAAAGTGCCGGCAGAGATTTCGTGACTGGATAGGGTTTCAATGTCACAGAGTCCACTGAATCGAGCTTCTTCATCGACAAAACCTCGATGACCGAGTGCAAGATTTTGTTAAAGCACCGCACATTGCCACACATCGATCACATATACAAACCACGATGTCGTTTCTGGACGATCTTGAATCCTCTACACCAGCTGATGTTGCCTCTGGCAATCAACACGCCTTATCATCTAGTGTTTCAAGTCCCGAACATGAAGGCTCTGGTCGTTCCAAGACAACAACGTTCCTGGTCACAACGAAATTTGCCAACCAGGCTGACTGCTTGGTGCGACGCTCATGGGAAGATTTCGAGTGGGCTCAGAAACAGTTGGTGGAAGAACGAGCTGGAATCATTGTACCTGTCCTACCCCAGTTCAAGGTAGCGAATGCGAAACAAAAGTTTGACGAAACTTTCGTGCAAGACCGCGAGATAGCCTTGAACCGCTTCATACAGCGGGTGGTCGGTCACTCTGAGTTGGTAGATGCACCTTCCCTGTTACCTTTCTTCACAGCTAGCCCCAACGACTGGAACACAATTAAGGAAGAGTACAAGAAGGCAGACGTAGAAGCTTCCAACCACTCTAGTGTCAACGACACTGGGGATGATCCCAACAACTTGGTGATCTCATCGGAAGAAGCACCAGTTGCACAAAAAAAGAAAGGAATGTTTGGAAGGTGGATGTCTGCCAAGCGCGATGAGTGGGCTCTACGAAGTAAGAATCTTGTCTTGGAAGAAACACCGGTAGAATCCAAAAAGTTTGACGACTTGCAGGCATATGCAGACCATTTGGAGACATGCATCCGAATTTTGGCAGAGGACTCCAAGGCTTTGGGGGATACGTTGGCAAAACAATCTGAATCCTTCAAAACCATGGGTTCTGCTTTTTCGCAACTGTGGGGTGAACATGAATTGTCCAATACTAGCTCCAGCACCATGTACCAACGTGTTGGTGACACTTGGAACAAGCTCTGCAAGTTGGTGGAAGAACAAAATACCTTCCGACAACGGTACTTGGAATCTCCATTTGACGAGCTAGTGTTGGATGTGGAAGCTTTAAAAGGGGCGTTGGATAAACGGAAGAAGGTGTTGTATGAGTACACGAAAAGAGTGCAGGAAGGTCGTAAAATGCAGCAACAAATGGACAAACTCCGGGGCGTGTCGGATTTGAGTCATGCTAGCGATCAATATTTTGCATTGGAAAGGGACATTCGTGTCCATGACGCCGACCTAGAGCAAAGGAAGAAACTTAAAGATCTAATTACGGACCGTTTGTTCCGTGACACGGACAGATTTCGGGTGGAATGGCACGAGAGAATGCGTGTACTTTTGGAAGCATATCATCGGGAACAAATTCGTTTTTTGAAAGATCAGGGAACACTATGGGAGGGTACCGTGCCTGTCTTGAAGGCGGTGGACGACAATCGTTCGGCGCTTCCCACTGGAGCTCAGAAGACGGAGTCTGGTGAATTGGTCATTTCCTACACCACGTCAGGAGCGAAGGCTACCTTTTCGGGAGCTACCGATGCTGCACCCGCTGCACCAGTGGTGGCTATACCTGAACCTGCCCCGTTGAGTTCCGTAGCTGCATCGGCTTCCTCATTTGATTCTGTGGTTTTGGATGAAAACGCTCCCATGGGCGGAACCGCTGCCCCTCCGCCTGCGGCGGCTCCCCCTTCTCCACCTGCGGACTCTGGACCTAGTATAATGTCTGTGTAAATTTCTCTTGAAGACCCTGTCCTGGGTACTTCCCTGCTTGTACCAGGTACAGTAATTGTACAGGAGACCCCCCAAAAAAAGCTAAATCAAACACAAATAGAATGAGTCGCTAGCATTGACTCGTACGACTACAACACGATTCTCTTTTTTTCCCATTCGCTAATAGGGTTCTGTGTGGAAGCGTTGGGTGACGATGCCTCCCATTTGAGTGTGGCATTTGCGTTCTTCTTCCTCCACCACCAACTACTCACCTGTTGCCTTCGGTTGTTTTGACCATGAGCGGTTTTCAAGCCGCAGTTTTACTTGCTCTGGGTGCTTCGGCAGGGGGGATTGCAGTTGTGGCATATCAGAGTCTGACAGCCCCCAGCGAAAGTGATGAAAATATGTACTACCAGGCACAAGTGGACCGACGAAAGAGATTGCCTGAGTTGATCCTTTTGGTACGCCACGGAGAGAGCGAAGGAAACGCTGACCTTACACTGTTTAGAACAAGAGCCGATAACTTTATCGAGTTGTCCAAGGTGGGCATGGAACAAGCTCAAGAGGCTGGAAAAAGGGTCGAGCAAATCCTGAAGGCCTACGAAGAGGATCCGACCAAGCCAAGAATTGATAGAGTCCATCTAATTGTCTCACCTTTCGAGAGAACGCTACAGACTGCACTATGTATGAGACGTCACTTTGAACGTCGAGTTGTTCGAACAGAGATTGAAACTAGAATCCGAGAACAGGAGTTCGGGAATTTGCAGGGGGACGATTTCCAAAAATTTCGGGATGAACAACGTACCGTCGGACGATTCTGGTATCGCTTTCCAACAGGGGAAAGTGGTTCGGATGTATATGATCGTGTCAAATCGTGGTGGTTTGAGAGTGTCCTGAACGTCAATAGTCGTGTTGGATATGGCAAGGTGGATGCACTTGTTGTTGTAACGCATGGGTTGACGATGCGATTTGCACTCATGCAACTGTTCAACTGGTCACCAACAACATTTCATTCCGTTTGGAATGCAGGGAACTGTGATATTTATGTCCTAGAGAAAGATCTGAAGAAGCCTGGCATGTCACCGTATGTTTTGAATGGCGATCTGGGGGACTTGCCTCGCTCGAGCGTCGACTTGAAAGTGACATACATAAATGGAACCAAGGAGGTCTTCAAGCTCGATGATTATTTGTCCATTCCCCCTCCTCGCAGCACGCGCCTTAACTATGTCAAGAATATGCTGGTGAAGCAGTATCCCGATGTGGCGAGGGAGAAGATTGCCGATATCCACTACCTGATCACAGGCAGCGGACAAGGGAAATCGATGAGCCGAATGAGTTCCGAAAGGCTCAAGAACTTTGAGACATTTCATGGTGCTGAGCAAGAGTTCCCTATTCATAGGAGGAGTGGTGCTGGGAAGAGAGGAGTGATTGCCCCACCCCTCACTTTCCTGGGTAATTTGAAGGCCCAAGCTTGGAAGTGGACTCAAGATATGTCGAAGGAAGCCAGGCCTGTGCTACGGAAGTATCTCAAAAAATTCCCTCGGTAACTTCTGAAAGAGACTAACACCTTGGTCTTCCCCGCTAGTTTTAGACTTCTCTAGATGCAACATACTAGTAGTTCTTTCCTGGAGATACTCCATAGCAATCATCACACGCTCTACGCTCAAGAAAAGATCGACTCATGTGATTAAAACTGCATCGCAGCTCGTGGTCGAATGCATTCTCATTCTCACTCGTAGGCGCCATGAACTCGCCCGGCTGCCAATCTGTTCTGTTGCTTGCAGTTGGCGCCTCTTTTGGGGTTTTCACTGTAGTCCTCTTTCAGTATCTGTCTCCGAGGACTAAAAAGTGCGACTTTTGTCTCCAAGATGCAAAGGACAAACGGGCTCGATTGCCTGCCCTCATTATTCTAGTCCGCCACGGTGAAAGCGAAGGTAATGCAGACCTTACTTTGTTCAGAACTCAAGCCGATAACTTGATACCTCTGTCTGCTATCGGTGTGGAGCACGCAGAGGCTGTTGGGAGTCGAATAGAGGCCGTGTTTAATCAGTATGACAACGATCCAGAAAGGCCGAACATTGATCGAGTTCATTTGGTTGTTTCACCCTTCGAACGGACACTACAAACAGCATTTTGTCTTCGCCCGCAAATTGAGCACCGAATCGTCAGAACCAACATTGAAACGAGAATAAGGGAGCAAGAGTTCGGGAATTTACAGGGAGAAGACTTCCAAACCTTGCGAGAAGAACAAAAAACTGTGGGGCGTTTCTGGTATCGATTTCCAACAGGTGAAAGTGGAGCAGACGTCTATGACAGAGTCAAGTCATGGTGGTATGAAAGTGTGTTGAATGTGAATTGCCGTGTAGGATATGAGCACGTCGATGCTTTGGTGGTGGTGACGCATGGTTTGACCATGAGGTTCACACTCATGCAACTCTTTCATTGGTCGCCTACAACCTTCCACTCCGTTTGGAATGCCGGCAATTGTGATATGTACGTCCTGGAGAAAGATCTCCAAAAGCCCGGTATGTCACCTTACGTCTTGAATGATTGCCTTGGCGATATGCCTCGGTCTAGTGTTGATTTGATTGTAACTTTCCGCAATGGAAACCAACAACATATCAAACTCGACGACTATTTGTCTATTCCACCACCTCGAAGCACCCGCATTGAACATATCAAGATCAAGTTAGCAGAACAGTACCCGGCAATTGACAAGGAAGGTATTGTTGATATTCATTTTGACACTGGAGACCTTGGATTGAAAAAATCCCTTGGTGGGATGAGCTCTATTCGGCGTAGGAAAATGGCTCCCTATGGAGCGGTGACAGAACTCGATAGACAAGAATTCTCTTGTCGATACCCCAACTCGTCGCGACAGTCATACACAGAGGACCCAAAAGAACTCAGATAGAATATCCAGTTAAGGGGATCACTCAGGACCACTCTGAGGTTTGCTGCACTTGCACTATTTTGTTTGTAACCATAAATCTAACATAGAATTTTCCTAAAAGAATCAAGAAAACAAAAGAAGGTTTCATCACGAGCTCAGGAAACTTTGGCGTCCACGAAGAGAACCAGCCGAGTGGATCGAAGAGTCCAACTCATCCTTCTTTCCCTTTCTCCCAAACATTGATCCACCGCGGAAAGATCCTCGCAACGATGCGCCTCTGAGGGAACTATTCATACCGCTCCCCATACGCTTGCGACCTCCAACGCGCATCGAATTGGTAAGTTTCTTATCATCCTTGTACTCTCTGCTGAACTCTTTGAGAAGAGCAATGTCGTATGCGAAGGTATCGTAGCTGCTTGACCCTGGGAGCTTGTCAATCATGGCCAGCCTATTGATAGCAAAGTCAGGCTTGCGTGAGATATCAACATATTCACAGGGGATAACAACGTTACTTACACTTGGTCGTGTTTGTGTTCCTTTAACAAGGATTTCAAGTTGCGAATGTTGATGACATCCAAACGTTGTCCCAGCAGAGGAGCAGTTGCCTGACCTTCGTCTTCACGCGCCTTCTCAAGGAATTCATCCACAAACTTGATCAATTCACTGAGAGCCTTTTTATCCAACAGGGTAGCCAAAAGGGTCGTAAGGCTTCTCTGGTAATTTTGATAGTCCAAAAACAGGGTGTGACGACCAACACTTCCACGCAAAGCAACCGATTGGGTCTTTCGCTGAGCGGCTGATCCATTCTTGAAGTTGGGAAGTTCATGGTGAGCTTCAGCAGCGATTTGCTCAAAGGAAAATGCAGACTTATGAAACTCAACAAACTCATGAGAAAGGCACTCTCCTGCTGTTTTGCGCTTCTTGTATCGGTAGACAAGCAAACCCTCAAGTAGATCATAGTATGAGTCTGGCATATTGTCTGGCAAGTTCGGGAGTTCGCGCAAGACGCGATTCGACGACTGAAGACGGTTGAAAGCCTTTTGTAGAACGTCAGCTGGATATCCTGCAACCAAAACATACAAAGTGACACCGGCACTCCAAACATCAGTCTTTTGTGTGTAGGTGCGTTGAAACATTTCTGGAGAGATGTAGAAGGCAGAACCTGCGAAAGTGGTATGTACCCCTTCTACTACCTTGTTGGTACCAGAGCCAAAATCGATCAATCTAAGGTCACTGCCAGGTGTAGGGGATTGAAACATGATGTTCTCCGGTTTGATGTCACGATGAATGATGTCGTGTTGGGCACAATGATTGACGGCATCAAGCAATTGAAATGCAATCCTAGAGACATCATCCGTGCGAAGATCATCCTCTTGTTTGGAAATATATTCCATCATTTCTCCGCCTCCACAAAATTCGGTGACAAGAAGAATAGTCCTAGGGGTTTCATACACACCTTTGACGGCCATGCAGAAATGGTTGCCGTTGAGAGTACGAAGAATTTGGATCTCCCCTTGAAGAACCTCGGGCTTCAAAGGAGAATAGAGAGTGTTGTCTTTGAATACGACCCCCTTGCGAAGTGTTTTGCAAGCCAAGGTTGCTTTACTTTCGTCTTTTTCATTCATGTCATGAACCAACTTCACGACCCCAAACTCTCCCTCACCCAACACGCGATCTTCGAGGAAACGCTTGTGGAATTCTTTCTCATCACCATCAGGGTTTTCAATGAGATGGGCTGGTCCACCTCCTGTAGCCAAGCAATTTCCCATAGTCAAAAGGTCTTCGATTAACGTTGCGGGTCGTTGCCAGTAGATGTGTTCCCACCAATGTGCAGGAATGTCGCTTGAATCGGAGAGTGATTCGTCAGAATCGAGTGAATTGGTTTGTTTCTGGCTTCCGATAGCACGACTGTGGTCGCAACAGTTGATATTTCCGTTGTTGTGTGAAAACCACCTCAGGAAACCTGGCATAAACAGTGGGCGACAAACTTCCGGCGTTTCTTGTTGATGTCGTTTGTGATGTTTCAAACCTCTCGAACGTCACCACACAATCCTATCTTGGGTTTTGACCTGCTTTAGAGAGTACTTGGGCCACGGAAAGGAGTGAAATCAGGAGACGATGTAGGATAACCTTCCCTGTCGGAAGGACGAGATGAGCGAAAGTGATGTGGTCAAAAAAATGTGTGAAAATTCCTTCGGAGTGGAAGAGGTGACACTAACAACGGCAATTGACTCATCCGACTATGCTAAGGCGAAAGCGAGAAGTCTTTCCCAACATCTTGCATGTTGTTTGCAGTATTTGCACGACTATCCATTGCCACCAAAAAATAAGCGAGCCTAGAACTACTCCAGAAATTCAAAGTGACAGCATGAAAACTTTGGAAATATGGTTTTGGACTTCAAATAAAATTACAGCATTTGTTCGATGTATTCATCGATGGACTCTCCCTTGTCTCCGTAGTCCTTCCCCTGTTTGAGGCTCAACTTTTCTTTTTCAAATTTGGACCGTCTCGCAGACAATGGGAATGGTACCAAAAACTTGGAGACAGCCTCGAAGGCATCACCGACTTGTGTCAATTCATGGACCAAATCCTCCATACAGATAATGCCATGTTCGTCACCAAGCTCACGCTCAAGGATGGTGTTGTCACTCAAGGGGACTTTCTGTCCCTTAACAAATCCAAACGACTTACGCTCTACAAGATCCTTCACAATACCCTCCGAGGGAGTTCCGTAGACAACCCAAGGCTCCACCAAATGAAGGTGTCGACGAGTGACAACATCGTACTTCATGAATACCCCAGTGTTGGGCTCCTTCAATCGCATACTCGCCAAAATGTTGTAGACACTCTGGGGAACCTTGCCGGCATCTTCGCGCATACGAATAACGAAGACATAGGGCTTTCCGACAGAGTTCGATTGGAAGGTCAAAGTGGTGGATTCCTTGTCGTCCACCTCAACCTCCTTGCTCTTGAGAACAGGCTTGTTGGAGGCTCTCTTCATCATTCCCTTTTTCTTGACACGGCGGTATCGGCTCTCCTCATTTTGTCGTGACCTAGCTTCTGCAAGGAAGGTCTCTGGCTTCTTGACGTATTTTCCCTTCTTGACAACCTTACGCTTGCTGCTGGCTCCTCCCTCTGCTTGGTTTCGGCGCCTGATGTCGTCCAAGTCATGACGGCGCTTCAATACAGACTCTGGGACAAGGGGGAGATCCTTGTGTTCCTTGGAGACAGTCATGATCTACGTTGGAGGTGTTTGTGTTGGAAATAGATGTTGTTGCTTCCTTGAGAAAAGTAACTGTTCTTTGGCAAGGCTCGAGATTTGTTCCGTCCGATTTTTGGTTGGCAGGTGAACGACCGGACAGACAAGGAAGGAGAAGGGCCGGCCAGACATGTTTGACTAGATTGACTAGCAAATAGTTGACTCGAATGACTAAAACACGACCACACTACTTCTCTGGCAGCAGAGACTAGAGACTATACTTGTCGTATGTTAGTGCTCTACCGGTAGCTAGCCAATAGAGATCCAGCGTCAACAATTTTTTTGTCCAGCCGATGATGTGCAACTTACTACTAACGTTAGTACGACTATTGCTACTACAAGAGTACCTGTTTGTTGGATTGCATAGTGCAAGTAGATTCAGCCAAAGATTCAGAAGCGGTGGTCCCGTCCAGTGTCCAGTATTATTCATACTCGTAGAAGAGGCCAGGCAACAAATCCGAATTTCACATCATGAGATTTTTTCGTCGCTTGCATCATGAAGAAAAGCAATCTTGAAAATGACGAGCAATAGCTTCATTGTCTCTATCTACCACTACTACACGTGCAACCTTATTTGTATGAATCTTCAATACACATTCTTCTTCCCTCCTCTCCCCCACCGTAAATGGGAACTTCGATGTTCAGAAAAAGAAAGGGAGAGACCAAAGCCGCGGGCTACTGTAGTTGACACTATTGTCACTTTCGGACCAACTATTCTCAACAACAAAGAAGCAAAGAACAAGAACATTATTTGCCATGATGTACAACAGCACTCGTACGCGGCGATCGTAATAGGTACTCTAGTACTACCGGTAGTACTGTTTTACTCTGCAACAACCAGAGCCTTCACTTGTTGGATTCCGCATTTAGTTTTCCCACGGAGTTGCAAAAGTGACAATTAGAATTCCAACTACGACACGACGTATCCAATCAAACATCGCCAAAACTTCGAGAATCGCAGGTTGTCCGTTGCGCGTAGGGTTTGAGTACCACTTCCACTAGTTGGTGGGAGGAAACAGTGGAGCTGGCGGATGACGACGCGAACTTCCTCCCACTTTTCTCCTTTTTGTCTTCTCTACGAGTAGTACGACCATTCTATCCAGAGGCGGCAGCTTCGCTCCAGGCCTGAATTGAAAAAGAGATAAAGAGATTTCTCGCACACAATAAACTGCCGGTATTTGGATACAATCACAATCCTATCTTGTGCGGAATGTTACACGAGAGAAACGTGTGGTGAAGTAGTTGTGCCGATAGTGAAAGAGTTTTTTTTGTAGCCTCCCAAGGTGATACTGTGTGTTGGATGATGGAGACATCCAACGTTCCCCGAGCTGAACCTTCAGTTTGGACGCAACAAATGGAAACTCTCGATCAATTGGAAGTTATGATCCACCAAGAGTCCCATCAATATCCTTGCCCTGCGTACCTCCAAATGGGCGGTGATGCAAGCCATTGCTCCGCTCTGAGTGTGGTTGCGGCGTGCGCACTGTTGGTGACAGATCCGCAACCCATGGAATACTCAGTACCTACAAGACGAGTATCCCATATGACAAGTTTCATGTCTTCACCCAACGGTAGTTTCAACGATGTTCGATCTATCGAGTCAAGTCATCTACCATCACGGAAAGGAACCCAAGAGCCTAGTCAAAAAACGTATGTGTCTCTGAAGGAATTCTCCAGTTTGGTGGAGTGGAGAAGGCAGATGCTGGACTGGGCTTGTGTTGTGGTAGAATCCTACGATTTGGATCACGAGGTGGTAACAATCGCCTTTGATGTGTTAGATCGGTACATTGGGTCTGTGGTGCAGTACGAAAGCCAAGCATATGAACAGTTGCTCATCCAGAGAGAGGATTTCCAATTGTATGCTATGGTTTGTATGTACATTGCTGTCAAGGCGGTGGTTCCCTACCGGAAACTGTCCATCGATTGTCTGAAGGAGATGTCACAAGGATGTTATTCTTCCAAGGACATTACTACTGCTGAGTTGGAAGTTCTGGGCGGTGTGCAATGGCGTGTGAATCCTCCAACCATCATGGAGTTCTGTCGGCGCTTTGTTTCGCTGTTTCCCAAGCCTCTCAACCGGAAGGAAGTGCTATCCAAGTGTCGGCACTTGTCTACGCGAGTCATCGAGGAACATGATTTTGTGGGAAAGAAGCGATCACTGGTTGCACTAGCGATTGTGTTGTTGACAGTTCAACAACGAGGGGTCACCCTAGAACAGACCCAAAATTTCTTGAAGAAACTCAAAGGACTGGTGAATGTTCACGAGTCTGAGTTTGATTCAACGTTTCGGCAACTGGAGCTCTTGCTCTAGGCGAAAGACAACAATTTCTTCTTGGCGACGAGTCAGCCATCTACCTATCAGGTGACGACTCCTGTGGCCTATATACCTGTGTTACTGTTTGCGGTGGAGAATTTGAGAATACATACACTATTAATCTCGTGAAGTATAGAACGATACATTTGATTTTTGACCTTTCTCCTTCTTCCAGTCGTAGGTTAGTCCTGCTAGTCAAATGAGTTGATGGCTGACAGGCAACGGAACGGAAAGGCATCCAGACTCCTGGGATGATGACCCCAAGTCTGCACACGAACACGACGCCTAGCCAGCGAGAATCCCCAACCGTTCCACATCACGAATCTGTCTATTCGTACCCCGTACCGTAAAACAACGGTTGCAAGAAGCCCAACACAGAGATCAAGATCCAATGTCAACCGAAGAGATTGATACAGCCAAGTTGCAGGACGAGCTTGATGCTTTGAACGCCCAGATCACCAAGCAGGGATCCTCGGTTCGTCAGCTCAAGAAGGATGGCGCCGCCGCAGATGTCATCGCCGAGGCTGTCAACGCCTTGCAAGCCTTGAAGATTTCTGCCGGGGAACTCTCTGAGAAGCTCAAGGGAAGTGAGCCTGAGTTCAACCGAAAGTCTTTTGATGACCTTATCATCCGAAAGATGTTTGTTGTTCCTTCCTTTGAGATTCACGGAGGTGTCAAGGGATTGTTTGATTTGGGACCACCCGCCTGTGCCTTGAAGGTAAGCAAAGCAAATTCAAAAAGAAAACTTTGGTCCAAAGGGTATTCTAACTTGTTCTTTTGCTCTCTTCTTAGGCTGCCATGGTGGACGCTTGGAGAAAGCATTTTGTTCTTGCTGAGAATATGTTGGAGATGGAATGTACCTGCTTGACCCCCGAGGTTGTGTTGAAGACCAGTGGACACGTTGATCGTTTCACCGATCTCATGGTGAAGGATACCGAGACTGGAGAATGTTTCCGTGCCGATAAAATGTTGGAGGATGCCATTGATGACTTGCTCGATAGCAACCCTACCATGCCTACCGAAGAGCGTGAGAACCATTTGCGTGTGCAACGTCAAGCCGATGCCTACAGCCCCGAGGAGTTGGATAAGCTTTTGCTTGAGTATGGATGCAAGTCCTCTACTGGTTCCCCCTACAGTCCTTCCTTCCCTTTCAACTTGATGTTCAAGACTTCCATTGGACCTGAGGGAACCGCCGTTGGATACTTGCGCCCCGAGACTGCTCAGGGATTGTTCGTCAACTTCCGACGATTGTTGGACATGAATGCTGGAAAGATGCCTTTTGCTGCTGCTCAAATTGGACTTGGATTCCGGAACGGTAGGTTCGCTTCTGTTTTGCTACAATATTGAATGAGTGGATAGGTGTCTCACCTCTTTATCTTTTATTAACAAAGAAATTGCTCCTCGCAGTGGTCTGCTTCGTGTTCGCGAGTTTTACATGGGAGAGATTGAGCACTTTGTGAACCCCAATGACAAGTCCCATGAAAACTTTGCTTCTGTTGCCAATAAGGAGTTGGTTCTTTTCGGACGTGAGGATCAATTGGGATCTGGAAAGACTAAGACTATTACCATCGGAGAGGCCGTCAAGTCTGGATTGGTCAACAACGAAACTTTGGGTTACTTCATGGCTCGTACTCAACTTTACATGGAGAAGATTGGAATGGACCCTCTTCGCTTGCGATTCCGTCAACACTTGGCTACCGAGATGGCCCACTACGCCGCAGACTGTTGGGATTTGGAAATCAAGTCCAGCTACGGATGGGTTGAGTGTGTTGGACACGCTGATCGCGCTTGCTACGATCTTGATGTGCATGCCAAGGCCGCCAAGACTCCTATGGTTGCCACACAAAAGTTTGATGAACCCAAGGAAATGGTTGTTGCCAAGCTTAAGTTCGACCGTAAGGCTTTGGGTATGGCTTTCAAGGGTGATGCCCGTGTCGTTTCTGGAGCTTTGGAGGCTTTGGCTGAGAACTGGGACGATTTCGAACCAATTGCTACTTCCCTTGAATCCACTGGAAAAGCCACTGTTGACGGCTTTGAAATTGCCTCTGGCATGGTCACCTGGACCAAGCAAACCAAGAAGGTCCACGAGGTCAAGTTCACTCCTTCTGTCATTGAGCCATCGTTCGGAATTGGACGTATTTTGTACTCTCTTTTGGAACACTCTTTCTATGTTCGTGAATCGGATGAACAACGTTGTGTCATGAAATTCAACCCTCAAGTTGCACCGCAAAAGTGTGCGGTGTTGCCTATCAGTAGCAATCCTGAATGCAATGCTGTGGTATGTGATTTTGAAATGTACTCTGTGGTGATTTGGTTCTTTGTAAATGGTTTGGCTAACCTTGTTTTGTGTAGGTTGACGAAATTGCCAATGATTTGATGGACAGTGATCTTGCTACTCGTGTTGACAAGTCCTCTGCCGCTTTGGGACGTCGATATGCCCGCTCGGACGAAATTGGAGTTCCCTTTGCCGTTACCGTCGATTTCGATACTTTGAAGGATGGCTCTGTCACTATCCGAGAACGTGACTCTATGGTCCAAGTGCGATTGCCCAAGGCTGATGTCACTTCTGTTGTATTTGGCATTGTCCACAAGAAGATGTCGTGGGACGATGTTCTCCAGAAGTACCCCGTTGTCCAAGTTGATGATGGAGAAGGTATGGTATAGTGTGATAGTGTGCTACACAACACCCGTAGTGCAGGCATCATTATCACAGAATCTAACACTCGCGGTTTTATGCTTCCAATCTCTTCAGGTAACTAATTGGGACATGACGAAACATGAGGTGCTTACAGCCATATAATAGTTTGGTGGTGAGAATTTAAAGACCCCTTTTCTTGTCTAGCTAAATTTCACATTAGTTGATGTTCCAAACGATGGGAGGAAGGGGGGTGACTGATGATATCTTTTAGACGAGTTGTGGGTTGTGGTTGATGCCTTAAATTTGAATGTCGGCCGGCGTTCCACGAACCACGAATCGCCAAATCTGTTCCCCATCCAAATCCAAAGTTGACCTGTTGTGAGTGTCACTTTCTGCCTGTTGCCAACCCCATCATTTCTTACTCAAAATGGCACCCTCCAAAACAAAATCAATCAATGTTTATGCTCGTTGGCGACCGCTTGTACCTTCAGAAGTTGGATCCGGTGAGATTTCTCGAAGTACCACCATGGATCCCCGTACATCTTCACTTTCAGTGTCAGTGAGCCGCCAAGCGGCAGAGACTGATCGTCCCTGGACCAGCTCCTCTGCGTTCGACGGTGTCCTAGTCCCAGAAGATGACAATGCCAAGGTGTATGATACCATTGTGGGACCAGCCATCCCTATGATAATGCGAGGAGGGACTTGTAGCTTTTTTGCATATGGCCATTCAGGGAGTGGCAAGACGCACACCATCATGGGTTACGACTATGACAACGAAAAGGGGCTTGGGTTATGCCTCAATGCCGCTCGAAAACTGTTTGAGGAGATCGCCTTTCTAAATGAGGAAGGCACAGGTCAACAGCTAGGAATCGGATTCAGCTTGTTTGAGCTTAGAAAGAAGGCAGCGTTCGATCTTCTCAACAACCGCACTGAATGCCACATCAGAGAGGGTTACGATGGCAAAACACATATCCGTGGAGAGACTGAAATTCTGGAAGGGGGGAAAGTGAGAGTTTGTCCTATTGCGAAGCGCCCTTGCTGGACCTTTGAATCTCTCCGTGACGAGCTGATCCGAGCAGTCGGCAACAGGACTGTGGGATCGTCGAGCACTCATGATCAAAGTTCCAGAACACACGCAGTGTTGGAACTAGAGATCATTAATCAACAGCTGGTAGATGCACGCAAAGCACTGATTGATCGACAATCCGAATTGGTTCCTGTGGGGAAACGAGCGACCGATATTGCCATTGAAGAACAGTCAAAAGGTTATATGCGCACCCCAGAAGGAGGGTGGGCACCTAACCCAGACTATCAAATCAATCAAGATCGTATTGACGCAGCTGAAGCCGAGAAAGCTAAGTTCGAGGCGCTGGTAGCTTCTGCCGAAGAGCATGTGAATGACATGTTGAAATCTGGCAATTCCAAATGCTTAGGTGCCAAGATGGTTTTCGTTGACCTCGCTGGTGCCGAATACCATCAAGATAAAAGTGCTCATTTTCAAATGCCGAAGCAGACACCCCAAGAGCGCCAGGAAGGCCGTCAAATAAACTCTGACTTGTTGGCATTGAAGGAAGTGATCAGAGCTTGGTCCAAGAATCAGCCAAGGATACCATTCCGATCGTCTGCATTGACAATGGTGCTACGTGAGCACTTCACAAGCTCTGAGAAGGGAAGCTCGGCTATGATTGTCACTGTGTCACCCGGCAAGGATCAATTCTCAGCTACCTTGAATTCTCTAAAGTATGGAAGTCTAGTGGGGGCTGCAAGTGCCTAGCATGCCACCATTCAGAATCCTCTACACAATCAAGTCCGAATAGAAAATTAACATATTTTAGAACAGTTTAATATTGGTTAGTTTCTTGCCATTGTTGCCCGAACCCCGGCAACACACAATCTTTACGATTTCTGAAACCACCTATCTAAGGGACACTCTTCTATGAGGGAGATAGAGATAGTATCCCTCTCTATAGGGCTAAATGTTGGTACTAGTTAGTAGTTGCGAACAACAATCTTCACAGTGGTATGAACCTCTAATATATTGCACTTTGATGATGTCGCTGTTGATGCTAGGTCTTGTAAGATATGACAAGAACGACGAAAGCTTTAGAGTCACTGGGATGTTCAGGGTCAACTCCCTCTCCTCCCTCCTCCCACGAGATCGAAGGAAGATGAGGAGGTGCGAACACCCAAACCCAAAGCCGCAAATTTGGCGGTCCGATTTTGGATAGCTCGTCCCGTCTTCTTGAGGAACCCTGCATGTGCCTGGTACATACCCCTCGTGGACGGCTCCGTACGTGCGAGTACGAGAAGCACCCAGCAGCATCTTTTGGCTCAGAACAAGCCAATCAACAAGCAAGAACAAAATCAAGTAATGAGAAAAGTGAGGCGGGCATATATGTAATTGCCGACCTCGCATTGAACAACAAGCGGTCCAAATGTTTTGTAAAGATTCATCGTAGGGTAAGAGCTCCGGGCCGGACGAGGACAAACGGAATTCATTCCAGAAAACCTCGTCACTTTTTTGAAGACTTTCATCATTTTCTTGCTCAGCGGACCCCATCAACAACACGATGACCAGCATTGCAAGGGAAACCGTCAAGGCACTCCGCTCTAAAACCCCCAAGGGCTCCACCAACTGGCCTAGGGCACTCCCCACTATCAATGTAAGTTTCAAAATCGAGCATCCACTTTGGACATCAACCAAGGACGAGCATTCGGAGAACGCAACATGCCGATGGCATGTGCCTCACAAAGTCGCCACCGGAGTAGCATTTTGACTCGGTTGGACACCAAAACTTGTAGACACATCATCATCGCATTGTTTGCCACAATGGGTCTGCCAGATTGTTTGGAAAGTTGATGTTTTGACTTCCAAGTAGTAATTTGGCACGTGAACATTGAGGTGGGCCCCACTGTTCGGAATACAGAAATCGGGGCTTGCTGTGTGAAGAAGTTGGAACTTTTTGTTCTTTTTGTGCCCAGAGTGCCTGTATGGATATCATGGAAGCCGTATACTCACTGGTTGTTGTAATTGTTTCTTATTTTCCTCACAGGCTCGCGAAAACTTTGCCAATGAGACACCCATCGTGGACCGAGCTCACTTCCAACCACTTGGAAGCTGGTCTTCAGAGAAGTTGAACCAATCCCGAGCAGAGAACCCTTTCATGATGACTTGGGTTCCTTCTGCAGCTCGCCATGGAGTTCCAAACATGACTCATGGTGAGGGAGTCTACCTATACGATGACCAAGGCAAGCAATACTTGGACTGGACATCACAAGCCGTCTGCGCCAACTTGGGACATGATGTCCCTGAGGCGGTTGTGGAAGCGGCCAAATTTCAAATGTCTCAACTCCCGTTCACATACGGAGGCATTGGCATTACTGAAGTTCGTACACGAATGAACCAATTGATGGCCGAGGTGTTGCCAGGAAACTTGAGAGCAGCTGTGTTCCCTTCGTCCGGCTCTGAGGCTAATGAGGCTGGAATCATGATGGCTCGTCGGTTCACTGGTAAGGAGAAGGTGATCAGCTGGTACCGCTCGTACCATGGAGCCACCGCTGCTGCTGGTGCCGCCACTGGAGACTTCCGTCGGTGGTACGGCAGTGATGACGTCCCTGGATTTGTCAAGGCTTTCAACCCCTTCCCATTGTTCTTCCGACCTGGAGGAAACAACGCTACCGAGGCTGAGAATGTGGAGGCAGCTTTGTTGATGTTGGAGGAACAAATCTTGAACGAAGGACCAGACAACATTGCCTCGATCATGATGGAGAGTATCGTTGGAGCTGGAGGATGTTTGGTGATGCCCGAGGGGTACATGCAGGGAGTTCGTGCGCTCTGTGACCGTTACGGTATCTTGATGCATGTGGATGAGGTGATGGTTGGGTTCGGACGCACAGGCAAGATGTTTGGATTCCAGAACTACGAGGGCGTGATGCCCGACATTGTGTCTTGCGCGAAGGGTATCTCTGGTGCTGCCGTGCCATTGTCCATGACCGCGTGCAGCGAAGAGATCATGAACTTCTTTGAGGACAAGCCGTTGGGTTACGGCTCCACATACCAAGGCCACCCCGTGGCCATGGCGGTGGCGTACGAGAATGTGAAGCACATGTTGTTGAACGATGTGATTGGACACGTTCAATCGTTGGCTCCACTGTTCGAGGCTTGCATGGAGAAGTTGGCGAACGACCACCCTTGCGTGAAGCAGTACCGCTGCATCGGAATGTTTGGATGCTTTGACATTCAAATGGTTGACGGAAGCAACCCGAAGCTTCAACACGAGGCCGCCCATGCAGCGTTCCAAAAGTACAAGGAGGCGTACAAGGAGGTTGGACTTGTTGGTCTTCACCGCTACCCACACATCCACTGTGCTCCTCCACTTGTGATCACCGAGGCTGAGTTGATTGATGGCTTCCAACGATTGGATGCTGCTATGGATGTCCTCGATGAAGCCTTGGGATTCAAGGTTGAAATGGAGGAATGCGTTGCTGAGAGATGATGTGTCTCTGGGAGCGACGAAGCGCAATTTTCCTCTTTACTTATACCTATGCACTTCCAAAATGTTTCATATCATAATTCACAATTCTAGATACAACAACTACCGCTAGCTCCTGTTTTGTAGGATGGCGTTGTCTTGGGCACTTCAATACCGTAGGCGCTTTGTAGAACATGGGCATGAAGGTTTCCCGCACTGGACATTCATACTGGGGAGATGGTTACTTCGATGCGCTGATTGTCGTGGAAGGCTTTGTTGTTTATGCACTCTTGAGAAAGAAGTTGGGGTCCCTCTGCGATTTGTTCTCAAATCGTTTCCACCATCTCTCAAAGATATTGTTGGGTACAAGCATATGTCCATTAGATCCTCCCGTAGTATCAAAGGACTGCATAAAGTTATACAAGTCCTGGGCAATCTTTTGCGCCACATAGGGGCGTCGGGCAGTGGCAGTGGTGGAGGCCGAAGCGAGGTTTTGAACCGATGTCAAGGGCTCCATTGACAGACCAATGGTGAGAGTAACCGGCTGGTTGGGAGGGAGCGACAAAAATTGGTCATGTTCACTCCAACCTGTTCGAAAAACCTGGGATGGACTATCTGTGGTAAGACTTCCCAAGAGTTCAAAACCGGATTGTTCTTGTCCAGTCGACAATTGCCAATAAACGAGAATCCCTCTGTCGGCAGGAATAGGAGCTCCAAGGAAGACAACTACTTCATTGACAAGCGTCAAGGGCTGTGGAAGATCCCCTGGTGCATTCAATGTCAAGGCCAGTTTGGTTCCAGTGTTGTCGACGGGGGCAAAGTCATAGCGAACTGGTCGACCAGGAACCATAAACCCAACTGCTCCAGAAGGGCCTGCTGCTTGTGGTTGAGGAGACATGCCTTGCTGCGGCGATGGGAGAGAGAACGGCGTAGGGGCAGGAAAAGCACCATTTGCACCCTCCACTTCCATGTTGCAATTGTGAGTGGCCTGTTGTGGCTTTGTAGTGTGGAAGCTGTGGCTTGGGAAGAGAAGTGGGATTTGTGTGTTTTTGTGCGTGTCTGCAGACGACGAGAATGTGGTTGCGGTGCACAACTTTTTTGTCGTGATTGGAGTTCGATCGAAGGGAGTTTGGGAAAAGGGTGAATCCCCTCCCCAAATGATTCCTTCCCCAATTTACAGCTCCTAATACTACCCCTCTAGAGCGCAAGAAAGTTGCTCCCATAAACCTTAAACCCACACACCACACACCACCACGAACCACCACTCAAGCTACCACAAGCATTATCATGGGAAAGGGTAAACTGGTTTTCAAAGGGGACAATCCAAAAAAGAAAAAGAAGAAATCCAAGCATTCACATGAAGAAGGCGCCACTGTGGTTGTACCTGCTTTAGGTCAATCCTCGGTTTCCAACCCAGATCTCCCTCCATCGGCAGGTGCACCCTCCAGCTCGAGAGCTGCTGCTGCTGCTGCTGCTGCTCCCCAACAACCTCCTCCATCTGTCAAGCAAGGAACCGGTCTCATTACAACTTCTGGAACTGTTGTTACGGGTCATGATACTCGTTTTGAAAAAGAGATTCATGCCGGGGATGCTATTGTAGCCATTGGCCCTGACGGCCAGTCGGAACTTCGGGTCGTCACCATGCGCCTCTCGGATGTTTCCCTCAATCTATCCAGTGCTTTTACTTCCAACATCAAAACTCCGACTGCCTTTCAATATATTCGAAAACCCCGTGATGTTGCCAAGGAACGAAGAGATGCTTCGCAACGAGCTTCCAGGGAATCGAGTGAACGGCAGAAAAATGCCTACGATTTGTATGCCAATGATTCTCTGGTCTACCGAGAAAAGACAGAGACTGGATCCTATCGAATCAAGCGAGAGGCTATTGACAAGTCTGCGCAATCAAGAGGCGATCTGCTCGAACTCCGAGCCAAAAAGACCAGTGACAAGTACTGCTAAAGTGGATTCGAGGCTTTTGTGCAATGGTCAATAGAACAATCTTGGGATGCCCTTTGCATTGGCCTTTCAGTGAGTAGTACACAGTGTACTTGCAAGCGCCTTTGTAAAGAGCAAAATGCTTTCTTGAAACAACTTGCGATGGTCGCTCTTCGCTGGGTTTGGAAAAATCCAGTGACCCAGTATCTGGTAGGCATCATTTTTTGTCATGACCGTTGTCGGAAAGAGTGGAGCGGGACGGTCGCAGCTTTTTCTCCGACCTACCATTTTACAATAGCTATTACTAGAATGAAAATATGCTTTTTCCAGTTTACATTTTGTGTGTCTGTGACCTGCTAGTAGTCGGTGCTGGTTGTTGTATACGTATTCACATGTCAACTCATCGAACAGGAATATGCATACTAGGTAAACGTTACCGGTCGGTAGCCATCTCTATAGAAATCATCAAAAATCTTGTGTTTCTTTGCTCTCGGAGCACTCCCCTACGTCTCTTCAAGCTTCTTACTTTTTTCTTGCAAATTGCCAGCGTTTCTTCTCGCTGGTGGTACGTCCAGGAGCTTCTCTCGTTGGCTCTTCGGCCTCCAGACCCTCCGACCAAGTTTGCAACGTAGAACTCATCTCTTCGTGCAAACTGTCCTTCACTTGCTTCTGTGCTTCAAGAGAATACTTGGTGACCGACCCTCGACGCCTGGGTCTATGGCGGTCGCGTGCCGCGGGATCGGCACCATGGCCTTGGTTGTATTCGCCATACCCATATTGATTGCAAGCATCATTGGATGCTTGCCCATACCCATACACATCTGCATCTGTTTGTGTTGTTTCGTAGCCGTAAACGTTCGCCTCTGCCATGTTGCTTGTTGTTTGCTGATTGTGAGTGAGTGAATCTACCCTTGTAAGCTCGTGGTTCGTTTTAAAGAGTTTCGGCGGTGCCCAAAAAAGTGTTGACCGAGAAGAAGCTACCAGCAATTTCGTTATTAGAGGAATCGGTGGGAATGAATGCACGTAGAATTATATACCAGGACCGTATTTGGGAGGGTTCTCAACTTCACAAATTATTTAGTTAACAAATGACTGGAGACTGTCAATGTCTTTCGCTTACATACTGCCGTTGTACAAGAAACGTTGTAGGTCGTACAGGAATGTCCGACCGCGACGATGGATGTGATCGTGAAAAAGGAAGGAGACACGTAGATTTGTACTACGAGGAGGACGGCTTGCGGGGTGGTACAATCCTATCCAAACAGCCTCGCTCGCTCACAAAAGGGAGGTGAGTGGCAAATCAACCTATCACATTGTCCCAAGGAGAAAGTTCGCTGTGGCAATATTCTCAGCCCGTATCCTCATTCATTGTTGTCATAGCAGAAATAATATTTGGAAACCATCTTGTCCTCCCCGATGATGGTGGTGTCAACAACGACAACAGCACCTACAACTACCGAGCCTTCTCTTCCAGTAGTATTCCTCTCTCTTGTACCGAACATACTCGTTGTAAGCGATAGCTTTTTGACATTACTGTGAGCGGGATGAATGCATGGGATTGAAAAACCTTCTTCCACCCAGAAACCATGCAATTACGAGTAGTTAGTAACCACCATCAGAGTCAGCAGAAGTCCGGGATAGCGGAAACCGCATTGTTGCAAATAACGGAAGAATCACCATAGTTACTACTGGTAGTAGCTAGCGTTAGTAGTGGTTGTGACTACTAACGTGTACTACTAGTACTTTCTTGACGAGAAGACGTACCAGTCGTATTGTGCGCTGATTGAGAGCGTCTTTTTGCTGCCGGTGATTCCAAAACCCGGGAGACGGGAGGCATGGATACTTTTTCTGAAGAGCAACCACCGGTAGCTACCGCACTTTCTAGAGTATGGCGTCATTGCTGGCAACGTGAAACACGGAGCCATCGTTGCCACCGGTTGAAAAATGGCATGACAACAAGCAAAGAAGAATGCCTCAACTGGATAATGGTTGGGAGGAGACACCACCACGGTGTCCATAAAGGGAAACTGCTTATTAGCACCACAGCACTGCAACAAATCCGGAACAAACAGAGCTGCTCCAGTCAAGGAATCGACGAGCATGCCTCCTACAAAACTGGAAGTTGATTGTCGAGTTCATCATGGGTGTTGTATGACGTCAAAAGACAACAGAACACTATTGTACTACTACCGGTAGTAGTAGTCAATATTAATGAAGCCAATGATAGTGATTGGCCGGCGCGATTTCTTGGAGTACTAGAGTATGCTCTAATTACTAACGTTATAGTACTACATAATACATTACCGTTAGTATTGGTAGTAGTATAGTCAATCCAGTCCATTCATGGACTTTTAAGCTTCCCCAACTAATTGGATTCTTATTTTACACTAAGGAATTCCTGCGAAGCCATCGGTTTCGCACACTACTAGTAGTACATTTTCCACCACCTTCTTGAAGGTAGCAACATTGGAAGATATCATGGTTGTGATAGTTGAGAGTGAAAATGATGTTACACTTCCCACTGAGGCGCAGAGGCGGGAATCAAGACATCTTGCCTCCATCAAAATTGGCAAAGTCAGCACGCAGAGTGATCGGAGGTTACTTGTTGAGAGCACTGTACAAAAGGGAGTGATCTGGCCATGGAACAAACATTACAAAAAATGGTGGGGTTTGACTGTGATTTGTGCTATCGTCACGGTTTTCACGGAAACATATGCAACAGCGTTTGCTCCGGATGGCTTAAAGCCGTACAGTGATGCCGTTTCTATTAATGAGTCAGTTCTTGTCGCCATCTTCTTTGTCGACATCGTGGTGAATTTCAACTTGGTGTACTACGATCAGCGCGGCAATCTGGTTGCCGATCGACAGGCGATCGCTCTGCATTATCTCAAAGGAATGTTTTGGTTGGATATTGCAGGAGTTTTCCCATTTTATTATATTGCTTTAGTTATTGCTGACGAAGTTGGCAACGAAAGTCAACTTTCCAGATACCTGGCGTTACTACGGTTGGTCAAGTTGGTGCGGCTTCATCGGATGATGCAGCTTTTTGAATATTTGCAATACAATCCGAATGTTTCCCTTATGATGTTTACATTTTTTCGGAACTTCGGGTTTGTGATCATGTGGAGTCACTTTTCTGCTTGTATTTTCTACTTCATTGCCCGCCAACATGGCTTTGACCCCGACATTACGTGGCTAGGAGGATCTTTGGAAGGTTTGAATGGGGCGGAGCGATACATTGCGTCGTTGTATTGGAGTGTAGTGACGTAAGTGCTCTTTGTTTAGCTTTTGTACCAATTTCCGTCCCAGTTTCAGAATCTGATTTACCGTCCGGCTCGCAGTTTTACCGTAAGTTTTTGCGCCTTAGCTTTCGTTTTTTGTTGACAGTGAACTGAAACACTTGATTAGACGGTTGGATATGGAGACTTTTCTCCTGTCAACGAAGTAGAACAAATTTGGGGTATGGTATTTATGTTGATGAATATGGTGGTAGGAGCATGGATGGTTGGTTCCATTACTTTGTTGATCCTCAAGCAGGATGAGAAAACAAGTGCCCATCTGGAGTCAATCCATACATTGAAGCAGTATAGTTTGTTGCACAAGTTGCCGTCTCAACTAGAAAAGACACTGAGGACACAACTGAAATTGGATTTCAACAATCGAGAAATCTCGGATGAACATGTCCTCCAGTACTTTCCCTTGGAGACTCGACGCAAAGTCCTACGTCGTTTGTACCTGCCTTCGCTGATACAAACCAACGTCATGGCTGGAGTGCGCCAGCAGTTTGTTGATGCTTTCCTCAGTGCATGCAAAGTCGAGATTTTCAGTTCTGGTGAGGAGATACTGCAACGAGGATCCATTTCTTCCGATTTGTACCTCCTGGTGGCAGGCAGTGCTGTTCTCGTGGCTTCCAGTAGGGCATCCATCGAAGCTCTTGCAACAAAGGCTACTTCTAGCGACTTTGGTGGAACTAGTTTTGAAGACTGTGGTCGCGATTGCGGATCTTCACAACAGTTGAAGTGTGGAGAATTCATGAATGCGGTTTCGTTCTTCACCGAGAGTCCCCAGGTGGAAACTATCAGAACCAAATCGGTGTGCAAAACTTTGACCATGCCAAGAGCAACCTACAAGTTACTCGCAGCTGACCATCCCAGCTCAATCGGAAAAGTTTTGCAAAATCTATTGACAATGGCCGAAGAGAATGCAGCCCAACTGGGTGAGGCACTCAAAGTCGACTTGCCAACTCGCATTTCATATTTGCGCGCTGGTTCTACGTACCTACCACATCACGAAGTCGAAGATGATAGCGAAAGCGATTTTCAGGAGACCATGGCCACTCTCAATGCGCAGTCAACGCTTGCCGCGGTTAAAGATTTGGTGAAGATGCATATGAACAAACTGAAAGACGACCACACCACAAGGTTTCTGTTCGCTGCGTCCAGAGGCGATACCGATACTATTTCTCTCATGTGCGAACAAGGTTTTGATGCAAACGCTGCCGATTATGATCAGCGCACAGCGTTGATGGTGGCCGCGATGAAAGGAAACACTGACGCAGTCGAGACACTTCTACACTACGGCGCGAAGCCAGACCTTGTTGACATGCACGGAACCCCAGCCCTCCTAGAAGCAGTTCAAAATGGTCATGAGACTACTATCAAAGTACTTCTCGAGAACTGAGCTACGCTCCGTATTGGAGAATCGTTGGCCGCGAGCAAGGCATGTCAAGCTGTGTTTGATGGTGACATGGTCGGACTTCGCCGGTTGTTGAAGGCGGGCCTTCCAGTGGATGCAGGTGACTACGACAAGCGTCGAGCAGTTCACATTGCTGCAGCGGAGGGAGACATGGTAGTTGTGCAATTGCTTTTCGAGTTTGGAGCCAATTTGAATGTCGAAGATCGCTGGGGAAACACAGTCCTCGACGAGGCCAAGAGAGTCCGTGCCACCCAGCTTGTAGCTTGGCTTGACGAGCATGGCGCGAAGAGCTCATCGTTCCAATGAGTCACATGGAGATATTCAGGGCATTAGTTCATCCTATAAGCTATTGAAAAAATCGTCGAGATCATCATTTTCAGTGGGGCTGGTTGATGGCTGTTGTTCTTCTACCCCAGCAACGGAGGCACCGGGGAGGCCTGGAGGTTCCTCTTCCCGGTGATGTACTTGAACATGTTGTGTTGCAGCGCTGTGTTGTAATGCAGGGCCGTAGTAGCTCTCCTCAGTCGCTGATTCCTTCTTTCGTATTTTATATAGAGGGTCCGACGCCTCCACACGAATTGCTGTGCCACAGGGAAGCTCTGCATTGTTCATCTTGAACCGAATAGAGTATGGCGTCATTGTTAGCAACATGGAACAGTGAACCAACCGGCCCGAGTAACCTCCGTGAAACGCTGTGGTGGGAAATGACACCACTGATGTGCCTGCATCCGAGTGAGATTTGACAAGTACATACCTGGCTACAAACCGTTTCAATCAACAAGTGTCTGTCACCTTCTTTCGGTCCATTGAATACGACAAGGGCATCGCCCTTTGGTTCCCCTGTTTGCCTTGAATAGTATATGTGCACTTTTCGAACAGTGTAGCCCAATCCCCCGAAGAGTGCTGTGAGAAGTTCTCGTGTTGCGCTACCATCCGTTGGTAAGTTAGAAACATATACTGCAACGGTGTCCGACATATCCAAGTTTTGCTGCTTCTTTTGTGCGGCATCCACTCGATCTCTTTGTGCGGTTCCTAATCCGGCCTGACTTCTAGAGGCCGTGAAGGACTTGGATTTCCCTTGAAGGAATTGTTGATACGCTTGTTCAACTTGAGCCTCGGATTCTTTCAACTCCTCGACGCCTCGTAACTTGGCCTGTATCCTTTGACTTTCCATCTTCTCCAAGTACTCGAAGTTTTTAAATAACGCAACACGTTTCCTCTTTTCTTGCACTTCAAAGGCAGCCTTGCGTTTCTTGGCTACCTCACTGGTGGCTTGTTGCTGAAACTGTTGTGCAATTTGTAATGCACGTAGCCTCCCTGACTCAGCTTGAGCTGCCACATTCAGTTCATTTTCGTCTGGAAAAACGATCGAAGAACCAGTTTCCTCTTGGATAGTCGCCTCATAACTTTGTTCCCGCTGCAAAACGGCAACTCCATAGTTGGGGAAGGATTTTTTCAATGGCTTTGTGTACAGTGGGTTCAACGACGCTTCTTGTTCAGAAGTACTCATACGCCCTTGTTCATCGTCGTCTGGAGGGATCTGCATTGTTCATTCGTTGTCATATCCAACTTCGCTTTGTTCAAGGCGGCAAAGAGTTGGAATCGTCCTGCAACAGATGATGTTATAGACCTTCATGGTGGTGGTGGTGGCCCGTGTGCCGTGTGGTGGTGGTGGTAGTGGCGACTGCATTCCAGACGTCTTCTACGACATTCCAGACATAAACTGAAAGGAATAGTGTCACATGTCACAGGGACATCATGGTTATTGGAGTCATTACTGGTGTTGGTGGTGGTGGTGGGAGTATTGAGCTACAACCAAAATCATCGTACACCACGACAAGGTACGAGGTGCGAGACCAGTCTTCTTCCAGTATAATTTTTCGGGCGAAGATGGTGGTGTGTGAAAGGACAGGATATCTCCTCGCGTAGTAGTCCATTCATCTTCGTTACCAGTCGAAAAACGTATCATGGGGGAAACGAAAGACCAAAATGTGGAGTCACCCAGAAGGAAAATCAAGTTCATTTCGAGGAAGAATGTGAGCCCTGAAGCGCCGAAGAACGTCACACCCCCCGATCTGGATACGGACGAGAATGATGAAGGACCCATGAACCGAGCCGAAGTTCCAGCAAGCCCTCGAGATCGCATTCATCAGCGGCGACAACGAGTATCTCGAGTTGGAATGGATGGTACGATTTCTTTTGTTGAGATTGACCTGGCAGAGGACGACGACGATGATGAACCAAGCCCTCCACAATCCCCTGCCCCAAAACCCAAGAGCAAGGTTGTTTCTGCCAAATCTCCGACTAGCAAGCAAAAGAAGAAAGAGAAAAGGCGCAAAAAGCAAGAGAAATACCGTCAGGACCCAAAAGTTCGTTCGATGGATGATACTGGACATGATTCGTTGGGTCGGGTGTCGAGGTCAGCCATTGCGAATCTCTATGGTTCCAATTCCAATTCAACGAAAAAATCCAAGAAGTCTTCGTCCAAAAATGTTCCAAAGAAGAGCAGTCGAGCAGAGTCACAAAATGTCGCCAGGGTTCGGAGCCGTGCAATGTGGAAGGATGATGACGACGACAACGACGAAAGCTGCAAGGATGAAGACAAAGAGTTTCAGCGAAAGGTTCTTCAAAAGAAATCCAGCAACGATGAACTACTTCGAATGGCAGCATCAGCCCTGGAAGCCTACCAGCGGTCTGCCTCCAGGTCTGCGTCTGACGATGATTCTGGGATTGATGCTGATCCTCCTTCTCTCAACGACAAAACATACACCTTGCCTCTGACTGGCGACAGCTCCTCGAGTCGGAGGACGAGTCGGAGGACGAATCTAGTGGCATGGAATCTTCCGGACAGTCGACTGTCCCTGCCTCCAACGTCACGCCTCGTGCTTCGCCCCCGAGGTCACCGGTTTCACCAAGGTCACCAGTGTCAACGTTGTCATCCCAACCTTCAGACTACATCATCGAGAGCATTCGTAGGAACGTGAGCAAAATGGAAGAAAAACCACACCGGGTAGCTGTCGACGCCGATGGCGACTACTTGAGTCCGACACAAGTGTACACAAGTCGGGACAAAGTAAAGGGCCTACCAGACCTGGTTGTTTACAAAGATGGGGATGACGCCATGTCCATGGACCTAACGCTGGATTTAGAGAGCCAGCAACCACCTTCCACCAAGTCTGATTTAGTACCCGTGGAGCCGCAAAGGAAGGCAAGCACATCAAGCAAACGAACGGGGCAAACGACAGGGGTAACGCTTGATGCGTCCATGAACGACATCGCCAAGGACGCCACATTCACCATAGAACAAAAGGGGATGATTAATCAAATCATACTGGGAGTGGTGGCTATTCTGTTGCTGGTAGGAATAGCTGGTGCTGTCTATTGGTATTTATCCAAATAACCGCAGAATAATACTATTAGAAGAAAGGGGATTACATACTGGGTAGGTCATCATGTACCATGCAATTATTGGGGCCAAACCAGCAAGTTGGCAATCCCCAGAAACCAACGGACCGAAACAGATAAACAAAATAAAATATTCACATTGAATTAATCTTCATTATAATCCTCAAAAGTTACAGGAGCTAACTTGCAGCTGATAGGCAGGAAGTATTAATCCGTTGTGGACAAATTCACTTCGCTGCCTTCATCCATCCCATTCGACTCCGGTGGCGGGTCATAAGGGCTGGAGGTCGACCATTGATTGTCAGAATTTTGTCTCAGGGAACATACACCATTGTAGCAATCTTTCAAAATTTTGCGAAAGCCAGGAAGATATTTCTTCGTCAATTTCCTTTCTTCCACCAAACCAGCAGTGGGGTGATACAGATGCACAAATGGGACACTGGTCACATCGAGCCCTTGATGTAGATTGGAATTTTCTGCCAAAACTGGAACCTGAATGAACTTGACATCTTCATACTCTCTACTCAGAGCCAACACCCCTTTCGAAACCCCTTTACATGACCTGCACCATGGAGCGTAAAACCAGACAACGACCCACTTGCCGTCGTTTTCATCTATGACTTCCCGTTTGTAGTCTTGTAGAGTGCGGACCTCCGGTATCGCAGAGCATTGAATGTGCCGACGTGTTGTCTCCGCAATATTTTTATTTGAGTCCTTCATTCTTTGTAACAGACGTTGTTGGAAACTGGACGCGGGGGCCTGCTCGGGAGTCGCAGGAAGGAACGTCGTCTCTGTCCTTGACATGTGTGTATTTCTATATCGAGAGAGCCCACCCCATAATAACCCGTATTGAAAAGACTCTCCAGTGAAGCAAAATAGAGAAAAGCAAATAAGCACCCAATTTGTATATCTTGGAAGCAACATTGTGAAGATGTATAATGTATGTGGCGCTTGAGGTGTGTCGTGTGAAAGCGCTTGTCGTTGTGTCGTCTTCAGAACAGAGGGAAGTTCTCGAAATCAGGTATCCCGTAATGCGGAAAAAGATGAAAGAGAGAAGTTGGGTCAATAGAACAAATACGGCAAAGATTCCAAAGACCGGTGCGGTGTTGGCTGGAATCGCCGATTACAATTTGTTCGATGGCCACGAATTGTGTTGAGGATGGGAGGAGGCGAAACGTGCACTTGATGATGGCCCAACCGTCCTCGCTTCGGATTGGTCAAAATGCCTGCGCTGGGCTGCCCAATAGCGATGGGACGAATCTCCGAGCCTACCGTTGTAGTCCAACTAGTCTTGCCGCGAAAACGAATCTTCGACTGAAGCCTCGTTCAAGCCTGTTCACTCGTCCAGACGCTTTCCGAAAAATAGGGAAGGCTAGTTCACTTTATTGTTAGGTGTAAGATGGGACTTTAGAAGGTTGTAACAAGCCAATACTGAGAAAAACAACATCAACCGACCACCTGTCCCTAGAATATTATCAACACATCATTGCTGGCGTAGGGCGCAGGGGGGTGTTTCTCAACATTGCTTTGACCATTCTCATCGTAGCAGGTCACTACAATGGCTTTCTGATAACGCTTTTCAGTAAATCACCAAAAACGTCTTGTATTTCATTCCATTCCATCTTTTGGAGCTTCTGCCCAAAGTCATTCCAATCCACTTCCCCGACTTTTTTCATCAGCGCTTCGAGATCTATCCTTTTCACAAAAATCATAGCGGCATCCGCAGCAGGACCAGCTCCAGCGGCATACAACAGAACTTTTGCTTGGAGACCTACCAGAGAAACGGTTGCCGAATCTCGGCGTGAAAGATACCAAGACACGACTTGATTGCCCTCTTTGGGTGGGAGCCATTCCTCGGGCCAAATGAAAAAGAATACAACACCAAGGAGGGTCAAAGTTCCTAAGACAATGCACCCCACTGCAGTTGCTGTCGCCGTAACCCACACAGGGGAGGTAAATAGTGACAATGGTACCCAAAGTGGGCTGAACAGTAAAGCGAATGGCAACCAAAGCGGAGAGGTGATCAGCGCAACCCCTCCAAATAGTAGCACGGAAGCAACAACCCCCCCAACTAGACTAGCCAAGCAACAAAATAGAATTGTAGTGGCTGACTTGCGGTCCCAGACAAAGCCTTTCTTTGTTTCTTCCATAAAAGATGAAGCTTGAGACCATGCCTCTGCCAATGTATCTCGCAAAGAAAGTTGCTGTAGCGATTCTGGGTTGGATACTTCCGATTGGAGTTGATGTGGGGTACTCCTGGGATTATTATCCAGGTTAGAATCTTTCTCGTGATTGATTGGTTCTGACATTGTGATGTTTCTGGTGTCGGTTGGTCCTCACAAGATCAACGTTTTGTTGCTGTTGATGTGTCAACGACATGAAAAAACAATGACTTCCAGATTCTAACTAGTGATTCAACCAGTCGCGGTTCTTGGCAGCTTCAACTTGAAAACACATTCCGGGGAACTATCGAACAAGACTGCACAACAAAGCCAACAAGTGTGAAGCATTCAACTTTCCTCCTATACAAGTGTCTAAATTATCAATAGCAAAACCTAACCTTGAGTAGAATCAGGGAGCATGCGTTGCGCACTGCCTCCAATTAGCGATCTGATTTCCTCAAAGCTAAACTCTCCATCTCCATTCTCATCCAGTTCGCTTAAAATCAATTCGTTCAATTTGTGCTTTTCCGGAAGGCGATCGTCGCCTTGGAAAATGCTTCCCGTCACATAGAAAGTGTCTAGGAAGGCGTTGGTTTCCTTCTTATTCAAGATACCATCGTGATCTTCATCAAAGGCCGCAAAAACTGACCTATGGAAGAACTCTTGTGATCCCTTAGGATCGTCAACATATTGCTTCTTGAAGCGTTCAAACTGCCCTTGAGTGATAGTAGCCTCCATTGACTGTTTGCCGTGTAGACCAGAAGTCAACTCGAGGCCAACACGAAAGGCCACCATTTTGCATTCCTCCTCCGAGATGCCGATGTTTACTTGCAACATGGCCCAAGTCTTGGGTGTCTGGGCAAAGAAGTCGTGTAATTCACGATGGGAAACCAAAATGCTTCCTGACGTCTGGACATCGTGGATCTCCTTCTCTGCCTTGATCATACGAGCCAATGGAGCAGCAATGTCTTGCTTGGTGGACTCCAACAAGGCTCGCGTCCCTTCATCGTTAGGCTCGTAATTATCAACAAGGTAAGCCATAACCTCAAACATCTCAACCCCAAATCGCTTCTGCCTTTCGGCTATGTCCTTATCCAGACTGGCCAAATCAGCCTTTATTCTGGATGTAGTTTGTGACTTTTCCATGGCCTCTTTGGCTTGTTGAAGGCGGAAGCCTGGCATCCATGACCTGCTAGTTCTCTTCGTATTTGAGGACGATGCATCCCCGGAGTCTGTCGAGTCTCCAGCTGTTTGTTGGTAACATAATGCACTCGGTTTGGATTTCTTGAGCAGTTCTGCCTGCAGATGCTTTCGCTCCTTGAGAAGCAGTGAAATGTCTCGGACGCAATCTGTGAACACCTGTACAACTTCAGGCTCTACTTCGCCTCCTCCATTTTTCCCCATGCTTCGATATCTCTCCATGACAACATAGAGATCCATTCCAAACTTCTCTTTACGTGTCTTCATTTCTCGCTCACACAAGGCAATGGTGGCCTGTCGGGTGGACACTTGTCGCAAGGCTTTGGCAGAATCTCCAACACTTCGTACATTTTGCAGAAACGTTGTTCTTCCCTCTCTGTTGAAGAGATTATTCGAACGAAAAAACCTGGTAGTGGAGATGGGTGAAACAACGCTCATGGTAGGGTCGGTGGTACCCGATAGTGCACTTCTTTGAGAATGGGAGAAATATTGCGGGACGTTGGAACTTCTTTTGTTGGCAGCATCGGGGGTTTACTGCACCTTTTGGCACAGACGTAGCCTATAGTACATGATCTACGAGAAATCTTGTATTTTGCTCATAGTGTGAACCCTGCAGAAACGGTCATTCTATTATGGGCAGATTTCAGCGTAAGACATCCGACATCTCATTTTTGACATCGGCAAGACTTGTTGGAAACCATAGTATATATAGTTCCGCTGTGGAGGAGGAGTTGATTGCTGCTTGTTGGGGCCTTCATCAATCATCACACCAGGAGGGTCCACCGTAGGACCCGGTACGGTACGGTACGTACAAGTACGGTACGGGATTCGTAGTGATGTTGAGTGATGGTGCTGCCAAGATATTACGGCAAGTTTTGTACTGCGCCGAATGAGTTGTTGTCGAGAGCGAAATCAGGAGGCAATAATATATGATTATACGAATAATAGTACTAACGTAATAGTACCTACCATAGAAGAGTCCTACTAGTAATACATTACATACATAATAGCCAAAAAGAATACCGAGCAGCACGCATATTTTTTCTTTGTCCAGAACTAAATTTCAAGCGTTTTCCATTTTCCCCAAAACATGGTAGCTTCAGTAGTATCGTTTGTCTTTCAAAAAAATTCATGTTAGACCGATTTACCCCAACTGCTACAACAATTCATGTAGGTCGGTTTTCCCAGGTCATTCCAGTTCAATACCTGATGTTTCCTGTCACTGGTACCAGAGGAGTACTAGCAAGATAGCTCCGGTAGTACTCCAATCATTTTTTAAACAGGAGGGGCTACTAAACACATCGCTTTGTTTGTACTCGTAGTTAGTACTTCTATCGATCCAGACCATGCTTGGGAGGGTACACTATAAATACTCTACTAGTGCGCGGTTAACTACTTAGCTAGGAACTACTAGTATCCAGCAAGGCTCACCGCCGCTGAGGTATTCAACGTTTGTACTAGCAGACAAAATATTGTGCTACTTTACAGTACCATTGGATTTTCGAGAATCGATGCAACTTAAAGCAGTAGAAACAAGCATCTTGAAACTGGAGGTAGCCATGTGGTGCATTCTCAATCTACCACCAGGTAGATATCGGGCCACTAACCTCCGTCGTCGATACTGAAAGATTTCAAGAAAAGATGAAAATATTCCAACCGACTCCGCATCCAACGAATGCTTTTTGATGACCGTACTCGCCAGCGATGCCGGTGGTGGAATAGATTCAACAGCTGATGAATGCGAACACGAGGGGTTTGTGCCGACCAACGGTCGGTAATAGCACGAATTGATCCGCAAGGCCATTCTTTGCCCACCACCACAGTGCCGAACGCCTCTCTAGCTACCGGTAGAGGTATCGTCACCTTCTTGCCGGTACGAGTACGGTGTGAGGACATCCTGCATACACGGAACAAAGAAAGTAGTGGCGAATTAAAGCCTTATGGGACACAAGTTCAGTTCGGGTTTCCTATGTAACGGGGAATTTCGTGTACCAAATTCTCCACAGGCCTCCTTATTTGTTCCAATAACACGGAGATTGGCCTTTTCTCGGAGTTCTCATGACGCTCAATTGCGTTCCAGTTCGGATATCCAAAAGACTGAGATTGCACTCACAAAAAAACAAGAACACAAAACAAAACAAACCACACAAACAAAAACCCAATAATGAAGATTGTCATCATCGGAGGAGTCGCCGGAGGAGCCAGTGCTGCTGCCCGTGCCCGTCGCCTCGACGAAACTGCTGAAATCGTTCTTTTGCAGTCTGGTCCTGATGTATCCTTCGCATCTTGTGGAATGCCATACTTCGTCGGAGGAGAAATTACTGACCGACATACAATGGCCGTCCAAACTCCAGCCTCTTTGCACGAGAAATTGAACTTGGATGTCCGTGTCAATATTCGAGTGACCAGCATTGATACAAAGGGCAAGGCTGTCAAGGCCAAGTCCGAAGAAACAGGAGAAGAGTTCGAAGAGTCTTATGACCACCTTGTCATGGCTGTTGGAGCCGCTCCATTCACCCCACCCATTCCTGGAATCGACCGCCCTGGATTGTTCTCCCTTCGAAACTTGCAAGATATGGACGCCATCGTTGCTTGGATTGAGAAGAAAAGCAAGGAGATGCCAATTGCTGACATGCACTTTGTTGTGGCTGGTGCCGGATTTGTTGGTTTGGAAATGGTTGAACAATTGGTAAATCGTGGTGCCAATGTCACCCTCGTTGAGATGATGCCTCAAGTCTTGGGTCCCATGGATGTTGAGATGGCAATCCTTCTCCAACGTGACCTCGAAGCACGTGGAGTCGAGGTCGTCGTCGGCGATGCCATCAGCGAATTCAAGGAATACGAAAAGGATCCCGAGACTTCCATCTTGACCCTCAAGTCTGGAAGAGTTCTTCCTCCTGCCCAACTCACTATCCTCGGCCTCGGTGTTCGCCCCGACACAGCCCTTGCAAAGGAAGCCGGTATCGAACTTGGCCCTCGTGGACACATTGTTGTCGATGATCACCTCCGCACCAACGTCCCTGGAGTTTGGGCTGTCGGAGATGCCATTCAAGTGAAGAACCCCGTTTTGAAGGATGACATCTATGCTGTCCCTCTTGCTGGCCCTGCCAACCGACAGGGTCGTATGGCAGTTGACAACATTTATGGAGGTGTCAATGGCAAGCTCCGTAGCTACAAGGGTACATGGGGTACCAGTGTCGTACGATCTTTCGAGATGTACGCCGCTTGTGTTGGTATGAACGAAAAATACTTGAAGTTCAAGAACGTCCCATACAAGAGTGTCCACATCCACCCCGGAAGTCATGCCGGTTATTACCCTGGAGCCAAGAAGGTGCACTTGAAGATGCTCTTCAGCCCCAGTGATGGTGCCATCCTCGGAGCTCAGGCTGTCGGTGAGGACGGTATTGAGAAGATGATTGATATCATTGCCACCGCCATGCAAGGAGGATTGAAGGTCGACGACATGGCAGAGCTTGAATTGTGCTATGCTCCTCCTGTGGGTTCTGCCAAGCACGTTGTCAACATGGCCGGTATGGTTGCCCAAAACATCATGGATGGCATGGTTTCGCAAGTCGAGTGGACAGACTTGTCTGAGCTTGCCGCCGATGCAGGAAACTTCATCCTTGATGTCCGAAACCCAGGAGAGATTGAGAAGTCCGGGAAGTTGACTCCTTCCGCAGTGAACATTCCTCTTGGAAAGCTCCGAGAGAGCTTGGACCAGGTCCCCAAGGACAAGCGCATCGTCGTGTCTTGCGCTTCCGGACAACGTGCATACTACGCCTACCGTATCCTTGCACAAAATGGATACAAGGTTGACAACATGGCCGGAGGATTCATGACTTCTGAAACCATGAATCCGGTTGCCAAGTAAAAACATGTTGTGGTGACTGACCATATTGTCCATTAGAATGATACTCATATCTAGAATATTCATGTTATCTACTAAAATATACTGAGCCAATAACTATGTTACTGTGGGAACCACTGAAACTTCTTTCAAGAATTTGGCTCTGCTATGGGAGAGGTGAAACAATAATACAATCTTCATTAGTTCGAGATCCTCATTTTATTCATACTAGTAGCTTTCTGTTGCTCTCGCAAGTGCTGGTATGCACAAAGGATCAAACGACGACGGGAATAAAGAGATGATAGCCCTTCAAAGCGACGAATTTAGCCGTGATTTCTGTGGAGTAAAATTTTGGTTTGCCGGCAGCGGCACAGTGTCCGAATCAATCACCTGTTCAACATCTGACCCAATGAAGTTGCCAATTGCAGTCCTCTTCTCTACTTTCGCAGTAGCTACATCCCAGAGATGGAACTACAAGCAGCATGCATCTGAATACCGAAAGGACCAATTTGTTGACAAAACGGTACGTCCAGAAATTCTTTGTCGCGACTCCCACAATGGGCACGACTGTTTCTAATGAATACATTTTGTTGTGAAAGTCCACCCTCGAGGGAGTCAAGCAACATCATGCAAGACGCATGGAACGTTTGGGTGAGATGATTGAGGACAGGCGCCAACAAATTGCAGATCATGAATCGGGACACAGGGTCCTCAGTGACGAACACCTCGAGAAGGCCACTCGACAACATACCATGTTCCAACGCAAGTTGGAGGACTTGCAATCTCGAACAGATGAGGTAGGATGTGTTTGACTTGCTCAATTGCTTAGTTCTGTCTGGAGATCTTATGGCTTACGATGCGTTTTCGCTCTTGAACATGATTAGCATCACCGAGAAGTTTTGGACGAACTTGAATCTTATCGCAACATGCACCGTGTTGATGACTTTGATTTGTAACTTTTCAGTACAGCAACATTATCTCAATATCTGTGGTCGCATCGTCTCCTCGTTCCATATTAATGGCAACTGCACCAGGCTTTCTTGCGAGGGTGTTCTTCCTGCTTGGGGTCGAACTCGAAGGAACCTGTGAGTAGTCAGCATAGAAAATGAAAAAAAAAACACTTACTATAGCAATATTGAATGTCTCCGGATCAACTTGGTTGATCTTCCTGGTCCGTTCCAGATGCCTATACGCAACGAAACTCTAACAAATTCCAGAGAACGCTCTTGTGAGAAACGGGAGCTATTTGGAAGCCTCTAGCTCTTACGTTGAACAGTTGTTGGTCTACTACTTCCGGTAGCTAGCTTATAAATTGTGCTAGCCAGTAGGTCATTAGCAGAACTATTTGCAGCTATCTCCAGGTTTAGGATTCTCTGATGAGCAGCCTCTCAAGGGTACGACGTAGCAACTGTAGAATAGTCTATTTTCTTTCCGCATCGCAGCACGAACACATCGTCGAACGGGGAAGCTTTGAGTAGCAAGACTACTACTACAGGGAGACCATTGAGATTGCATTGTTGTGTGGCAGCTGGCAGCCCCTTCGGATTACCATAATATATAAACATCGCCTGGTGGAAGCCTTGTGACACTCGAATACTTAACAACTCCTATTTAGGGCTGATATTCGGGGCAACATGGGCCATTCCCCCCACCAAATCCCGTGCTTGGTCGGGCAGGAGGTAGTTCCCGGAAGTAGCTCCTGCAGCTCCCCCCGGCGGCCTGGCAACAGCGGCCCAACGCTGGGCCCACAATTTGGTGCCTCCCGCCGCCGTTGCAAGACCACACCTTACGGGACCTTCCCCTTTGCATCCAGAACTCTCAACATACTAAAACCCTCATCAAGTTGTCATTACTTCCAATAAGATACTTCAACACAAGTGTGTGCCGCTACTTGGCTTGTTTAGACAGAAGCTTACCACCCACAAATTGGTAGCCAATCGTATCACCCAACATATTGTGAACAGCCAGCGAAACACATTTTGTTCATCCAATAGGGATACCCCTTGACGTAAATTCAGATTGGAACTATTGATAGCAAAAATCTCTTGACATGGCTGGAAGACTTCCATTCAACCTCCAAGGGTCGCCAGGCCAAAATCCGGTACGAGATTGCAACAGTGGGCGAACGGGATCTCTGTCTGTTGTCCAGTCTAACAATTGCACCCCTGGTTTATCTCTCTCAGCTCCAAGACCCTCAAATAAGAGCCGCCTTGGGTCTGTCACAGGTCGATGATTCCTTGTATTTGCAACAGCAACGAGATATCCAACGTGATTTCAGATTGCGACAATTGTTGCTCCAGGATCAAATTGATCAACAGAGTCGATTGGATTCGATTGCTGTTGAACAACGATTGAAACAAATCCGGGAACAGCTACAGGAGATCCCGGACCTACAACATCAATATTCATTGTTGTTGCGAGACCATCTTCAACGAGAACAAGGTGCTGAGGCTAGCTATCTTTCACCGCAACAGCAAGCGGCAATTGCCCAAGTGTTGCAGTCTGCAGTGGGGGCCCAATCTTCTCCAAGCATTCAACCACAACAGCCACAAGCCTCGGAAGCTAGTGCTACACCACCGGCCGCATCCAACGCCGGTTCTCGGGATATTGCAGCAGACTCTCTTGCGGGTAATGCCGTGAAACGGCATGACACCGATAAACGTGTATTTGCAAAGCCTGATGATGAACCTGCAGCGTCTTCTCAAAAGAGAAAACAGAGCATAGATTCCGTAGATGGCGAAAAGAAAAAACGACGGAAAAAGGACAAACTTGCCAAAAAGGCAGGAGATCTCGCTGTGGCTGTTGGGGAAGACACCAAACTAGCCTCCACCCAAGACTCGCATTTGAAGCCATCCATTCAAGCGTTGTTGGATTTCGCAATTTCCGCAAAGGGCGAAACGAATGTCTCTGAGTCCCAAACTTCACAACAGCTAGTCACGATGGAACACCTCCTACAAGCTGTGGAATCCGAGAAAAAGGTTGACGAGGCAGTGTCTGTTTTGTCTCAGATCAAAAAGCATGCCGAATGGGCCGAGTCAGAACAAGAAGATGAGGATGAATCCGAGCGACGTATCGCAATCAAGAAAGGTGACTCAGTTTTGTTTCCTAATTTCACCTCTATTCTTCCACAACTTCCGGAAGAGCCGGAACTAATTGCTGATGTACCCAAGAAGAAAAAGAAGTACAAGGGATTGATGGACGACGATTCGGTTGATTTAAGTGCAGTGAAACAAAAGTCTGACAGCAAGTCACCCAAGGTTGCGAAGAAATCAACCCGACCTTCAGAATCTGCCATTTTGAACTACCCTTATCCGGTTGATACTTGGTGGCCATCTGTAGCCGCCATCCGCAAGGAACGCAAGGCCGCAGGGGAACCCTTGGACGAAGATGACTTCGAAGACCCTGATGAAGCGGAGTACGACGGCCCCTTTCGAGCCAACGTGCCCAAAATCAAGGAGCGACTTGCCAATATGGCTGCCCCAGGAGTGCTTGAGAAGGTCCCCCACTGCCGTATCCACCAAATGTGCCTGAAAAAGAAAAAGAACCCTTCAGGACCCGAGCTCGTGTACTGTTTTCAAGTCACAGAACTTTACCCTAACGATGTCATGGTATGCTGCTCCCACTGTGGCACCTGGCGACATGCAGCTTGTGGAGGGCATCACAAACCATACTCGGTGCGTGAATGCATCGACACACCCTTCACAGCGGTTTGTGATCGGTGTCATCAGGAAGAAGCGTTCTTTAGGGACGATCCAGTGGTAAAAAAGCGAATCGATCGGCAAAGGACAGAGCAGATTCGACGTGGGTTGGCCACATCGGCAGTCATGCGACATGCGTCCTTCTCCAAGCATGGGGGTACCTACAAATGGCCCCTTGGGAGCGTGTCTGCGACGCACATTGGCGGTCATACACGAAGTGTCCATCATCGTCATGACAAAGCAGAGAAGCAATGGATGGAAATGGTTCAACGGCTCAGTCGAAATGGCGACAAGCGTTCGAAGGATCGGATGAGAACAAGAACCAAGGAACTAGAAAAACTATTGGTATCTATTGAAGATGCTGGTAAGTACCGAGATGGCTAAGAGAGGAGAGGAAATATCCTTTGGTAGGCACCCTGTTCTGACACGTTGTTGTTTTGCTGGTTGTTGCTTTTTGTTGCTGCAGAGGGCCACACCGATCGACACAACATGATGCTTTTTCTACTTCAAGATACAATGAAGGAGCACCCCATTGGTTTTGAAAAGCAGAGACGCAACATCTTTGACCCAGAAGAGGGAGGAATGCCCAGCGATCCCGCCGAAACTTCCGAAGGGGACCCTAGCGCTCGTGGCATGGAAGTAGACGTGGGGGTTCTAGCCGAGAACAGCGCAACTCTGGATCAATACCAAGAAGAGCTATACGCAGAGGAAGATTCGCCGCCCAAGGCTACGGTGTGTGCTAGAGAAGGTTGTTCCCAGAAACCAAGGTTTGACTCTCAGTTTTGCTCGGACTCTTGTGGGGTAGCTTGTTTGGAAAGTGACCTTCTACGAACCTTTCAATATACGAGCGATATGCATCCTTCACTGCTTCGAAGTTGAGCAAGAAGATCAACTACTACTAGTGATTGGGTCGGGGATCTCTAGAATAAGAAGTATAGTCTCTCAATACAAACCATTAAATAACCAAAAGGTACAGAAATAGCTGGAAATACGTACCAAGGACGAACGGACGAGGCAAACCTCAGTCATTGTTTCGTACGCCGTACGTACCAATGTCCGTTGAGAAGCACACGTCATCATGACGCAACACAGGAGGTACTTGCACAGACCCTCTTCTGATTTACCACTTACTTGTTCACTCATCCACCCGTACAAGCCAGGGCGACGAGGCGACGGCTGAACCCCACCGACCAAGCCATCGCAATCACGCAGCAACACCGTTTGCAATTTGTAGTGTACTCAAGGTGTGTAATCCAACAGCAGACAATGGCGACCTGTGTTGACGATTGGAGTTGTAGTTGATTCCGTTAGACTCTATGGGGTTGCTGGGACCATTGCTGTAGTAGATCGGGCGTTGTTCCTGGAGTTTCGGAGTCTGTCGTTCTTTCGTCGGTGCCTTTTTGCAAGCTGCTCCCCCACAAGCCGTTTCTCACATTTTTTCTTGTTGGATATTATTTCTCTCTGCTACTACTCTCTTGTTGCAAAAATTAACAGTCGTAAGAAACAAAAATGGTCAAGGCACACGAATTGAGGGACAAGCCCAAGGATGAGCTTCTCAAGACTTTGGGAGAACTCCGCAAGGAGCTTTCGGAATTGCACGTCGCCAAGGTAACAGACGGTGCTGCTTCCAAAATTGCCAAGATCAAGTCGGTCCGCAAGTCGATCGCCCGCGTCTTGACTGTCCACAACCAACAACAAAAGGAGGGACTTCGCAAGGCCTGCGCTGGAGCCAAGTACGTGCCCAAGGACTTGCGCGCCAAGAAGACAAGAGCCATGCGACGAGCATTGACCAAGAGTGAGCGAACCAAGAAGACACTAAAGCAAAAGCGAATGGCCGCTGCCTTCCCCAAGATTAAGTTTGCCGTCAAGGCCTAGACGATTGGTTGGGTAAGCGAACAAAGTAAACACACCAGAAAAAGCCACATTTTCTGTTCTAGCGGGATATTCATCGGAGCAGTCGTAGAGCTACTAGTAGAGTATTCTTCCAACAGATACAAGTCGAACGTACTTTCTTTGCGTATTCGTTCTACGGTAGTTGGAAGACCATGGCAACAGAGGACAACAACACCCATATCAGACACGTCGTAGCAACAGTGGTGGTGGTAGACCTTGATGGACCTGCTTGATTCCAGAGTGAGCGTCTGGTCGTCGCTACCTACCTGGTAGTTCGATAACTCTACTCATTCAACCTCCAGGAGGAGCCGTCGCAAACACCATGAATTGTTGCTACTACTACAACGTTGCATACTGGTTCTACTGCTTGACGATACTAAGTATTGGACTGATACAACATGTACAATCTTTTGTTCCAATAATTCCACCAACATGTCTGAGAGGAATGTGCACGAGTAGGCTAGCGCCTTCCATGACATCGGTGCGTCCTTTGTATTCCATTTTGGACGATGATCCCTCCGACATTTTCGATGACAACGACGAAGAACCTCCCAGCTGGGACCTTGAAGAATTGAAAAAAAGTGGTGAGACCGACTTGGGTGTCTTTGGTGAGGGAGAAGTAGACCAAAATGATCCATGGGTACCAGAGTCTACAAAGGAGAAAGCACGGGGGGATCATCTGCGCAGTGCCAAGGCCATTCCAGATGAAGATGATCCCAAGAAGAAAAAGAAAAACGAAAATGCAGCTGAGAAAAAACCTCCTAGTAGATCTTATACACCGGAACAGGAAGATCTCATTCGGCGGCTAGGGGGCACCGCTGAGAGACCATCTGTGAGACAATCTGGTTATATTGGAGACTCCTCCCTTTTGCAAGTTTCACAGCATTATTCCGTTTCGCTCTCCTATTTGGCAGATGTCCTCTGTATGTGGGGAGCATCGGTTCCAATCAACATGCATGATCGTCTAGGGGACTTGGCAAATGGGGAACAAATCTTTGCCATTCTGGAGGCTATCAATTCTATCGATCCAGCCATTATTAACGATCGCTATTCCATCGACAGTATTGCTGAGCTATGCGAAGACAATGGACTTGATTTGAAAGATGCATTTGCTTATGTCATGAAGCAAGGTTGGAGTTTGCCGTTTGGGGTTCAAACTTGTCTCAGAATCGAACAAGAACAGCAACTGTTGGAGGAGCTCTCTGGTGAAAAAGACGACGAATTCGATCTCTAGTGTGCCTCGGTCTCGCATGATGAAGTGTGCTGGATACTCGTACTCATTTCTGTACAGTACGGGGAGTGACGCTCCGTCATTCCAGTCGACAAGATCCCCTCCTTTGAAACCCCCTTCCAAATTGTATCTAGAGCGTGATCATTCCAAGTGGTAGGTTGCCAACAAATACTATTTCAGATTTCCCTTCTCTAGGGGTGCTAGTGTCAAACCTTGAGACCCTCCCTTTCCTAAACACACCTCTTGCTCAGTCAATTACAATCACTTCAGGATCAGATTTTGCCCGTTTTGCAACAGGCTGCATGACTGGATCACTGGAACGGCGCCTACTTTTTTCAAGATTGGCTCGAACGTCGGCAAGCGCCTTCATATTCGAACTGTACGCTGACATTTGAATGTTGTACAGTTCCTTCGTCTTCGTCACTATTACAGAAGCATTCCCTCCATGTTTGCCGGTGCTGCGAATTTCGGCGCTGAATCCAACACCACCGTTGTGCCTACCACTAGCAAGTTGCCTAGAATGGTTGACCCCTCCCCCGACACAAATTTCGACAGGACCCCGCTGGCTGCCATGAAGAAAAGCATCAAGAGTCGCGTTTCCCGAATTGGCTTTAGGCATGCTCCAAGAAAACACTGGCATTCCACCTCGAGTCTTCTTTAGCAATTCTTTCTCTTGCTTCTCTAATTTGGCGACTTTCAGTTCCCGGATTCGCCTGTGGATACAGTCAAAGCATCTGTTTTTTGATGCAGGATGTGCCGCCTGGAGGTTGATGGAGCTCATTTTTCTCAAGACATGGTCGGCTTCGGAGAGAATCGACGACGGAGCGGTGAATGCCCAAGCTTCGATACGCTCAAACAAGGCTGGTGTTCCAAACAAGATGAGTTCCCGCAAAACAATTTCAATCTTCGATGCTTTCCACACCGCTTTTCTTGGACTGTTTCGGTGAGGTGGATGGTTTTGGGAAACAGTGGGTTGGGACTCGACCAGGCCAGCAAAATCCTTCAGAATTGACTGCCTTAGAAAATCAATGTCAGGAGGAGGGACATGAGTGGAAATAGATTCAAGAGCTGCAATCTGAGCAGCAAGATCATCTACTGTCTTAGTATTTGAAGTCAATTTGCGAAGTTTGACGAAGAAGGGCCGCGCCAAAGCCCCCACAGTCCCCCATCCATATGTTCGGGCTAGAGATTTGAGGCGCTCGCAAAACTCTGCAATACTCCATGGACGCGAATGGCTGCGAGGGTAACCATGAGCGTAACCGGAAGCGGTTGACTGGCTTTCAAGGCGTGTCAGAGTGATTTGTATAAGGTTGGAAACAGGCGTCGCGTCTTCCATTGCACTCTTGATAGCAAGGAATCCTTCAATCAAAGTCAACACGTTTCTGGTTTCGAGTTGCTTCTTCGTCTTTGGAAGTTGTTCCAGAAACTTACGGGTGGGAATGAGGTTCTCATGATTCCATCCAAGTTTTTGAACCAAAGAAGTCAAAAGGGCGAAGACACCGGTAGAAGGGACGTCTGATTTGGACATACCTTGCAAGAGCATATTGAGATATTCCCAATAGGAATCCTGTCCTTCAATTAGCGAATGCAACTTTAGAAAGCTCGCAGATGAGACTCCTGTTTTTGACCTCTTGATGTAATTCAAAAGCCGGTCAATGAGCATTGGGTTGCGTTGAACTTGTGCAACAGCATCAGAGAAATCTGATTGGCATTGTCTTTCGAAGGCTCCTTCACTTGAAAAAGCAACAAGCATACACATTGTGTATGTGGTCTCTCGAGTAGCCCCTGCATTTCCAGTGAACTCTTCGGCACCTGATACTCCTTCTCCCCACATTTCCTCACAATCGTCTTCAGTGGCCAATATCATGCCTCCGTCTTCCCAAGAGCATAAATCTAGTTGACTGGAAAGCCAACCACGGTGTGCACTGGCGTCATCCCCATCCTGGTGAAACAATTCTGTGAGCTCTTTCTCTGAATCTGTGACCTCGAAGTCATAGCCACCGCCCATTTCTTGATCAGTCTTCTGAACTGTTGCCACCACCATTTCCCATCCGACTACCCTGGAAATTGTCTGAGCGATGGTTCGATCGTGACCTTTCAACGCCCCCACTCCGAAACGTGCTAGTGATGCACTTGTGTATCGATGGCCCAATGGAATTGAAAACAGAGAATCACCAGGATCCAACCGCTTCATCAACGACACCAACGATGCTTCTTCAACGTCTGCGGCACATGGCTTTGATACTTCGTTGCCGGTGTAGCAAAGAGAGTAAACTAGTGCTAGACGATACCCAGACTCAACTGGCAAAATCTCATGTTCGCAGTCGGCATAAAACCCCACATACTGGCAGCTGTATGGGGCTGTGTTGGGTTGTGCCAAGGGAAATGTTTCAGCCTTTCCGTTGTGTGAAACAATGAAAGAACCACCCGTGAAACGGCTGGGAAGCTGTATCACTAGAGTTGCAAACATGCCTTCTGCCTTTTCGGTATCTCTGTGTTTTTTGAAAAAGCCTCCAGGTTCATACAGCAAAAGCTTGTACAACTCTGGGCGAACGAGATCGGCATTGACTCCAAGGGCTACAGACACCTTCCTTGTCAGTGCTCTCAAGCCTGCAGGCCATGCAGGGTTGGACAAGGTCACGTTTTTGGCGTCAACCTCAAGAGTGTTGCGGACAGCAGTGTCAATGACGGTTTCCATGCCACGCCCGTGGGGGGCTTGACGGGCCACTTTTTTTAGTGTTTCGGCACCTTCTGGGCCAAGAGGTAGCAAAATCTCGCCAACGCCATCTACAGAAAGGCCAGGGACGGACGGCAAGTCTGTGGCTGCACCTCCGGTGCAAGTGGAACCAGGAGTGCTTAAGTTATCGAGGGCTTCGTAGATGTCTTGTAGGGACGATGGTTCCTCCTCCTCGTCCTCCTCGTCAGTTTCCTCCTTCATGTCCTTGGAAAAGGTGCGACTGGGGCTAAATGTGCCGATTTCTGTCCCCATTGCTGTTTTTGTGTCGTTCTTGGAAGTCGGACTGAATGAAACTGCGGCTGGTGCTTCATCTATGGACAACACACCGTCGCTTGCTTTGGAGGTGCCACTCCCACGGTCGGTCCCGGCAGCCGGTGGGAATGATTCTTTTTTCCTTGCTTTTGAAATTGTCTCATGGGATGGAGCTGCAACGAGGACTACATCATCATCGACAGCGGCAGCTTCTGCTTTCAACACTTGTATGACACCCTCAGAAGCCATGATGAAACCACCTTCCGTCGAGGGAACAAAAAAATGTCCTCGTGTTCGCAATGCCATCGGTACGGTGATTTCGCGCCAAATTTGACTGACCGTACTCGCACACGTACACTACGACGGTACGAGTTTGAGAAGCTCTCTCTAGTAGTAGCTGTACTTACTAACGTTAGTAGTACTACCTTGGTACGACGTACTTGTACTCTGTCCCTAATCTTAGGAAATTCCAGCTTTGCCTTTTCTGGTTCAGTCAATGACAATCACTTCTGGATCAGATTTGGCCCGTTTTGCTTCAGGCTGTTCTTGGACACGTTCACTGGAACGGACCCCAAATTTTTCAAGTTCGGCTCGAACGTCTGCAAGGGCCTCTACGTTCGAGTGATAGAGACTCACTTGCGCTTTGTGCAGTCCCTTCGTCTTCGTGACTATCACAGAAGCCCTACTCCCAGTCCGATCGGTGCTGCGAATGTCGGCGCTGAAACCTCTGCTGAGAAAATACATATCATTGGCAGACTTTCTTTGGCTACCATAGCCACCCCCATACGACTTGATATCATCAGCAAGACGTCTTGCATTACTGATACCCCCTCCAACCACAATTTCCGATGGACCAGTTTGGTTACTACGAAGAAAAGCATCCAGCGCATCATTACCTGACATAGCATTTGGCATGCTCCAAGAAAACGTCGGTACCCCATATTGAGTATTCGTGAGCAACTCGTTCTCTGTTTCTTTCAGTTTTGCGACTTGAAGCTCACGGCAACGTCTGTGGAGTTGGTTTACACAGTTTTCTTTGGAAACAGTATGCGCTGCTTGAATGTTGCTTGAGTCGATTTTCTGTAGAACGGAGTCAGCTTCAGAAAGAATTGACAATGTCGCTGTGGATGCCCAAACTTTAATGCGTTCAAACAAGGCTGGTGTTCCAAACGAGATCAGTTCCCTGGCAACAATTTCAATTTTCGAGGACTTCCACACTTCCTGTCTTGCACAGCTGTCATGGTATGATCGATAATCGTAGGAAACCGTGGGTTTGGCCTCGATCAAACCAACAAAACGCTCCAGAATTGATTGTCGAAGCAAGTATACATCAGCAGGAGGGGCATGGGTCGAAATTGACTCAAGAGCAGCAATTTGATCTGCAAGAGCATCCACCGACTTGCTCGCAGCTGGAAGTTGTGTTAGGAAGCTCCTAATGGGAGTGAGTTTGTCATGGTTCCATCCAAATTTCTTGACCAGTGAAGTCAAAATATGGAAGACACCAGCGGTAGGGACTTGAGATTTGGACAAGCCCTGAAAAATCACATTGAAGGATTCCCAGTAGGAATCCTTTTGCTCAATGAGTGGATGCAGGATGACGAAGTGATCATAGGACACATCCTGTTTTGTGTTCTCAATGTATTTCAATAATTGGTCAATGAGGGCGGGATTGCGTTGAACTTCTTCCACCGCATCGGAAAAACTAGACTGACATTGTCTCTCAAAGACTCCTTTACTTGAAAAGGCCACAAGGATACACATTGTATATTTCGTCTCCCGATTTGCCCCTTCATTTCCAGTGTATTCAACGGTACCCTCTTCCCCCTTTCCCCACATTCTCTTACATTCATCTTCGGTGGCCAATATCATACCTCTTCTTACTTCCCAAGAGTGTAAACGCAATTGACTAGAGAGCCATCGTTTGTGTGTAGCGGCATCGCTACCATCCCGGTCAAACAATTCTGTGATTGTGGGTTCCCCTTCTTCTGTCTCATAGACTTGAAAACCCCAACGATAGCCGCCTTCACCTGATTCGTGATCGGTCCTCTCTATGGTTGCCACCACCATTTCCCACCCGTCTACTCTGGAAATTGTCTGAGCAATGGTTCGGTCATTGCCTTTCAATGCCCCCACTCCAAGGCGTGCCAATGAGATGCTTGTATATTGATGTTTCAATGGAACCGAAAATAGGGTGTCTCTTGGATCCAATCGCTTTATGATAGAGACCAAAGACTCGTCATCAAGGTCTGCAGCACATGGCTTTGAAACTTCGTTGCCAGTGTAACAAAGAGAGTATACGAGAGCTAGACGATACCCAGACTCAACTGGCAAGATCTCATGTTCGCAGTCGGCATAAAACCCTACACATTGGCAGTAGTAAGGTGCCGCGTTGGGTTGTGCCATCGGAAATGTCTCAGACTTTCCGTTGTGCGAAACAATGAAAGAACCACCCGTAAAACGGCTGGGAAGCTGTATAACTAGAGTTGCAAACATGCCTTCTGTCTTTTCAGTATCTCTGTGCTTTTTGAAAAAGCCTCCAGGTTCATAGAGCAATAGCTTGTACAGCTCTGGGCGAACGAGATCAGCATTGACACCAAGGGCCACTGACGCCTTTCTAGTTACTGCCGTCAACCCCAAAGGCCATGTTGGGTTGGACAAGGTCACCTTTCCGGCGTCAACCTCGAGAGTGTTGCGGATCGCAGTGTCAACAATGGTCTCCATACCACGTCCATGGGGGGCTTGACGGGCCACTTGTTTGAGTTTTTCAGCACCTTCTGGGCCAAGAGGTAAAGCAATCTCCCCTACCCCGTCCACAAAAAGTCCTGGGATGGAAGGTAAATCTGTGGCCAATCCTCCGGTGCAGGTGGAGCCCGGAGTGCTCAAGCTACTTAGGGCTTCGTAGACATCTTTTATTGACGTCGGTTGTAGGTCCGTGTGTACTTCGTCAAGAACTTCCTCCTTTGCATCCTTGGAAGATGGATCGGAATGTAATGGAAAAGTAGCATTATCAACTGAAATTTCATCATTCCTTGATCCGGCAGCAGTGTTGCCCTCGACTTCGACAATTGAGGAAGTCGTGATGCTTGGTTCGGTTGTCACTGATGGTTCATTGGGTTGAGGACATGGAGGAGTGGAATCAGTAGCGACTTCAGCGTCTCCTCCAATGACGTCCATTTCTGTCTTCAAGGTTGGCTTGGTATCATCCTGGGGATTTGGATTGAAGGAATCTGGTGCCTCATCCGTGCTCATCACACCATCACTTGCAGGAAGACCCTCAACGTCGTCGGTCCCGGCAGCAGCCGATGGCAACGGTTCTTTTTTCACTGTTTCTGAAGAATTCTTATTGGATAGAGTAGTAAATTCTACGCCATTGTCGATAGCGGCAGTTTCTGTTTTCAATACTGGTGTGATGCCCTCAGCTGCCATGGTGAAACCTTCTTGTATCATATCCTGGTAGCTGACCCATCCATTTCTTCGCGCCAAAATCATGGTACGGTATGTACGGACTAGTACATACGAGCTACTAGTACAAGTAGTGTTGAGGCTATGTCCGTAGATACAGCTTGCTCGCATGCTTCGGTAGAAGACAACCAAGATCCGTTCATCATGGTCTTTCACCAAGCTAGCAAGAGTACGAGTACTCGGTATAACAAAGACCAAGAGGAGAGTTGCTGCGATAGCACACTACCAAACTACTAACGTACCACCTGTACCTCTCAACAAGTAGCCTCTCTCCCTCAGGTTAGTAAAAAAATACTACTGTTAGTACATCGTTAGTAGTACTAACGTTAGTATTGTGGTTGCCAGCAGCAGCATTGCCCCTGGAATACCGTAGTTACAGCTCAATGTTTTATACTCATTTTGCACTGCACTAAATAATACTAACGTATTTCCAATACTCATTTTGGGGTCTGTATGATTGTTATTCTGACCCGGCGTCCGCCGTAGCAGGATAATATTACGAGGTTTTTTGTTGGAGTGCGTGACAACAACAACAATAATAATAATAATATATAGAAAGTTCGTAGCAGCGCCATATTAAAATTGCGCGATACGGTATTCACCTTCCACCAACCTACTGAAGGTACTAGTAATAGTTAGTACCAAAAAATAATACAGGAGTTCGAGATTCCAACTTGCGGGTACTAGTAGAATACATAAGGTATGGGCAGAACGCCTACTTTTGTTGTCGAACCACTTTCCATCGGATAGTGCATCATATTATCACGGCCAAGGCGTGCTGCTATCGGCGTGTTGTTGTAGCCGTTGTTGTTTCTTGTCGCTATGATGTACAAACTATCGCCAATTGGGATTTCTGCCGGCGACTAGAAATCGATCCTTCAATCAATTCCGTCACAATTTCTGTGAATGAGAACGTCAAAAGACTAGAAAAAAGTGAACTCTTTCCCAGCTCACAAAAGCAAAACAACAAAGCAATGGTTTCGATGTTGACAAAGCCAATCCGTATGGCATGTGTCGCCACTCTGATCATGAGTATGATTGCCTTACCAGTCAACGGCATGTCCGAAGAACTGAACTCAGTTGGTAGATCTCGCCAAAAGTCGTTCCTGCGTTCATCCATCAACAAAGCCGACGGCAATGGCGATGTGAACGAAGAGACAGAAGACTTCTGGGAGGGCATGTTGCGCCAGCTTGCAACCAGCATGCCAGCAGCCCCAACCATGGCCCCAACCAAAAAGCCATACACTTGCCGTGGAATTGGTTGAGGGGATATTCATTTCCAGACTTTTGATGGACTGCAATACGACTGCCATGCACCAGGAGAAATTGTACTCGTTAAATCATTGGACAGTCCCTTTGAAATCCAAGCTCGTTCTACCGATGTCGGCGGTCCAACAGTGACAACGGGAGTAGCCATTCGTGAATACTCCCAGGCAAATGGAACCCTCCCTTTGGTTCAAGTCTCCATGAACACCATGGCTGCCTCAAACAGAACGGCGACAGTTAGTGGATGTCCTGTCGCTGTGTATGTCGAAGGTATGATGGTGCAAAGTTTCAGTGAAGTTGCCAACTTGACCGCAAATGTCGTCGATGCGTATCGTTCCGGAAGCGAAATTGTAGTTAGCTACCCATCCACCGGGTTGGAGGTTTCGCTTGACGTAAACAACTACAACGGCGTTTGTTATTTCTCTGGTGCCTACGTCATGGAAGGATCCGAGTGCAGGGAATCGGAAACTTTGGTCGGAATCCTTGGTACCCCTACTGGAAACCGTACTGACGATTGGACCCTCTCGAACGGCACTGTGCTTGAACTCCCAGAGGGTGCTTTTGCTACTGATCCTATCACTACTGAGTACTGTGCTGAGCATTGGTGTCTCCGTGATGTATCTGACTCTTTGTTCACCTACGAGGTTGGCACCAACTTCTCGACCTTTGAAAACTGTGATAATCCTTCGGATCTAAGTGATGTTTTGGCTGCAGTTGCAAATGCAAGTGATGAATTGAAAGAACTATGTGATGGAAACATCGCTTGCTTGATTGATGCAGTTACTCTAGGTGTCGAGGCAGCCGAGCAGTACCTCGAATTCATGGAAGAGAACCCCGTCTTAACTCGTTCACCAACTGAAGCTCCTACAGTTTCTCCTACCCCCATGCCGTATTCCTGTCGCGCTATTGGATGGGGTGACATCCATTTCAACACATTTGATGGGCTCCTCTATGACTGCCATGCTGATGGGGAACTCATTCTAGTCAAATCTCTGGACAGTCCATTTGAGATTCAAGCTCGCTCTACTGTTGTGAGTGGCGGTCCCTCGGTTACCACGGGGGTAGCCATCAAGGAATACACTCAAGAAGATGGTGGTGCAATCCTTCCTGTGGTTGAGGTTTCAATGAATACCCAGAGTACTTCTCCAGCAACTGCCGGTATCCAATCTTGCTCAGTCTCCTTGTACGTTGATGGCGAATTTCTATCTGGCTTCGATGAGGCCGAGAGTATGACAAATGGCACAGTGGCTGTCACTCGCAATGGCGGGGAAATTGTCGTCGACTACCCTTCAACTGGTTTGGTTGTCCAACTGGACGTACACAGCTTTCGTGGTGTGTGTTACTTCAATGTACTCTACCTGATGACAGGGTCAGAGTGCAGAGAAGACGAAACGTTGACTGGAGTTCTCGGAAGCCCCAATGGAGATTACACTGACGATTGGATGACCGCTGATGGAACTGTCCTCAGTTTGCCAAATGGCACTTTTTCCTACAGTGCAGTATCCACGGCGTACTGTGCTGAACACTGGTGTAACCGCAATGCAACGAATTCTTTGTTCACATACGAGGCGGGAACGAACTTCAGTACTTTGAAAATTGTGACAATCTAGTTGATCTCAGTGACACCATGACAGCAATTGAAAATGCCAGCAACGAATTGAAGAAAATCTGCAATGGAGATATTGGTTGCTTGATGGACGGAGTTACACTCGGAGTCGAAGCGGCAGAGACTTATCTTGACTTCGCTGAGGAAAATCCTCTCTTGACACGGTCGCCCACAGAAGCTCCCACATCCACCCCGACCCTATCCCTCGAAGATCAAAATAATTTGGTCACTTGTGTGTCCGTCATTGATGAGAACAATGGAGGTGTCCCAACCAACTACTGGAATCAGTTCCGTGCTGCTTTCCCTGACCGTCCGATGTGCTTGTTGCAACCTGGAGGAAAATCCAGCAGCCTTGGAGTCCCTGCCGTATTCTATGATGATGATATCAATATCTACGAAGGTGTTACCCGCGATGGTGCGGATTCGACTGCCACCAGTGATTGGTATGAAATCTGCGAGATGGAGGAATCGAGAAAGCGAGGGTTGACCAAGGTTGTGTTGTTTGTAGACAACTCTGGAAGCATGACAACTGGTAGCGTGCGAAATGCATACAATTTGTTCTTCACCCGAATGGCAGAGCACAATCTGACTGTGGTGAGTGGCGTATACAACGGAAATGAAGACTACATTTCCCCTTGCTTCAGGACCAACTTGAGTTCTTAAGGACTGTCGTTGACCCGACCTTGATCAATGCGGCAAGTGGAATTATTGTATAAGAGAAAAAATAATAGCAGCGGCGGCGATTGTTCTGCCGCGCAAGAGTTCCAATCTACCTGGGTGCAGTTCATGTAGCTGAACTATGCGTAGTTGGAATCATAGGTCATCACTGGTCTCCGATCGCTCGACGTGGTTATCATCGTTAGCTGCAAGCCGAAGAAGCATGCCTCCCGACAAATTGAACTGACAGTCGCATATGATCGACGACAACGATCATGCCATCGAATCTACTCCAACCTTGTTCCACGCCTCATTTATTGTTGCGTGTGCTACGCAATGGCGATGAAATTGCGCCACCGAGAATGGGGGACCACGGGTGAGCAACTGCCGGTAGCAATATTTGGCGTTGGTGCCCCCAATGCTCATTAACATCGTTTCTGCAAAATTTGGAAGATTGATATCTGTTGCTGGTGATGCTGTTAGACGTAAAGCATGTCTCGAATATTACTAGAATCCTTTATTTGCCTCTGTTGCTGCTTTTCGAGCTTCTGACACAAACTGTCGGACTCTGGAGTGATCCTTAGAACCTGGAGATGCCTCTACACCGCTGCTAACATCTACTCCCCATGCCCGAGTTGTCGACACGGCGTCCTCAATGTTCTCAGGTTTCAATCCACCGGCAATGATGACAGGAAGCCCTGCGTTCTGAACCTTTTCCACAATACTCCAATCAAAAACGACACCTGTTCCTCCCCCTGCCTTGGTGCCCTTGATGGATGTGTCAAGCAGGATGGCAACTGGGTCCTTGGTAATAGTTTCCAACAACTTTCCTGTTGCTTGTTCTGAAGCTTTTCCAGTCTCTGGGTCAGTCTCTACGTCCACCACCCGGATGGCAGGAACTCCACACTTGTCGATATTGGCGGCTTCCATGCCTTCATTCCCGTGCAGTTGTACCAAGTCTAGGCCGCATTCTTCGACCATTTGGCGTATGTACTCAGCTGGTTGATTTTGGAAGACTCCAACAACAAGAGGCCTTCTGGATGAATTCTCTAACACACGTGCATTCGATACGAGTTGATTCAGCACGCTTGTTTGTTGGGTAATGGGAAGGCATGTTCGGGCGGTGCGCTCGCCAAACGCCCGCACCGTGTCGACGACCGACTTGGCCGCTTCTGGTGTGACACATCGCTTGCTTTTTGGAGCAAAGATTACACCAATCAAATTGGCTCCAGCTTGGCAAGCCACACGAGCATCCTCAGCATTGGTAATACCACAGACCTTAACCAGTTTTGTTCCTGCTGTGTAGGCTCCGCCAGACACTTGTGACGCGGATTCAAAATCAGAGGGGTCAAGGCAAAGCCCCTTGATGGCGGCCTTGGGGTCATCAGCACGCATGAGAGATTCGCCAATCAAGCACATCCCAACGTTCACTTGTCGGTATCGGTCAACATCAAATGCAGTAGACATTCCGGACAAGGAACACAGGGAGTATTGTGCTTGAGGATCGGTGTGATTGAAATTACACCCACCTTGGGACAATTGGTCAGCAATATGTTCGGTAGTATGCAAATCCATCTGGAATGTGTGCAAATTGCGGTTGTTGACTCCAATAACTTTCGCTCCAGCTTTGAGGGCCACATCTAGCTCCACATCTGCATGAACTTCGACCAATGGCTCCATTCCGAAACTTCTGGCATGGTCAATCAACTCTTTAAGGCGATGCTGTGGGAGAACAGCGACAATGAGCAAAATCGTATCGGCACCCGCTGCTGCCGCTTCTGTAATTTGGTACTTGTGGGTTGTAAATTCCTTGCGCAATACGGCGGGTCGTTGACTTCCGATGGACACCTGGGCTTTTTGTGTTGCCAATCGCACTTCTGTCAATTCTCCCACGCTCCCCTTGAACCAACGAGGTTCTGTGAGGACACTAATCACATTGGCTCCAGCAGAGGTATATTTGACGGCCTGCTCGCCGGCATTGAGACCCACTGCAATATCTCCCTTCGAAGGACTGGCACGTTTGAACTCAGCGGCCAGAGCCATCCGAGGACTCTGGCTCTGGATTACGTGCTGCAAATTGACGAGGGGACCATGTTGGCTGCAAAAATCTTCATACTTTTTCACGAGTGATTCTTCTGTCGGGGTGCTTGGATCAGCCTGTACGAAGCGTTAGTGCGTTGTCATAAAAAAGATGTCAGAAATGCAACACTAGAAGGAGACGTACAAGTAGGGTTTCATAGTCTAACATGCGAGTTGCCGTGATGGCCTGGAGTTTTGAAAGTTTATGAGAAGGATCATTGAAACCGTACAAATGCCTGCCGTCAAAAGAAGGATCACTGGATCCTTCCAACAAACTGTTGAGGGCACCCTTGAGTTGCTCCTCTGAGTACTCCGATGTGACAGAGGTTGTTGCGGCCATTGGGGAGGGAACAGACCGCTGAATATTCGTTCGAAACGGGATTATGGGGACGAAACCAGAAGTAATTTGTTGTGATAGCGACAACAAGAGTAGTGACAGCAGTGCCACCATTGTGCAGAGTCGTGCAACGCGTTGAATGTTTGGTGTTGGTGGATGTCAAAAAAATCATCGGACGTCACACCTCAGCTCGTCTGTGTGTCACACCAAGACAGCTACCGGTAGTGGTCTGTGATGCGTACGATCATGAAAAAACCTAACAACATAATGAATTATGAAGCCTCTTAGGAATGGTAGATCACAAAAAAAGTATTGCCGAGAGGAGATGACACTATTAGGTTGGTTCCACGTTTCTAAAGAACAAGCCTTGAAGCATTCTTCGACAATTTGGAGCTGTATTTTCTAGCTAGTGTTGGGTTGAAAAAGCTCAGCGCCTCCTTGGTGGAATCTTGTGACTTAGACAGCAACTCCCCCGAACCTTTGCGTTGCAAATCTTTCCTCTTGTGATCAGCTGTGTTCTTGATGTACCTAGGATGGATTCTCTCCTGTAATCGCTGTATCTACCAACCAGCAAGTTCTGAATTGAATCTGGTCACTTTGCCTACATACGGCTAGCTTTCCATGATTCCGCGCAGCCGGCGTTTCAGGGCAACCGGCAATTGCGTGGTTCGTTTTTGGCCTCTACTCCATCGGTTGACGCAGCCACATAGGGCAACCATGTCTTCGTCGGACAGGTACCGGTCCAGGTAAATGATGGTATTCAGATCACATAACTCCTTCAACAACTTTCGATCGTCCTGAAGCATGCCAAGTATTGCCTTCCTTTTCTTTGTCGTCAAGTCTCCGCTCTTTTTGGTTGAGCTTGTTCCCAAGGCTCCACTGAAACTGCCAGTATGACTGAGAATGGCGGTGTTGACAATGCAAAGCAACGGATCCAGCTCTTGTGTCTCCTTGCCATCAACCAGAATAGGGTATTCGGTGTGAATGGTCGGTTGCTGCATTGACTTACTTGGATTGTTGGTAGTGCCTTCACTGAGCACTCCTTGATGAACCATTTGGACTGCCACATCACTCAGTTGAAAGGCTTCCGTTTCACCCGTGTCGGCACTCATAGCCACCATGGAAAACTTGGTGCCATCGGATGGTCCACGAGCTTTCATGTGAGTTGCTTGCAACGTCCCTCCAACTTGGATATCCACACCTCGGATAGGAGCAGTCGTGTCACTACTACTCGTTGAACTTGTCTTTCGAGCATGACTGGGGTAGGAAAAGATCCATCCGACGGGAACAAGGCCCAATCGCTCGGCCAGAGTCAAAATTCGAGCATACTCCTTGTCCAACAGAGTCGAAGCTTTGGATACATCATATAGACCAGACTCGGAGTCTTGGCCCTGGTCTTGACCAGGGGGTTCCCATATGGCTTGCACTTTGGCTACCATTCCAAAGTCTTCCGAATCCGAGGTCGATGTCGTACTAGATAGGGAAGTCTTGGCGATGCGAGGGTTCTTTCTTTCTCCCAATCGTTCTTTGTGAATAGTACCAAACAAGAGGCCTACCCTTCCAAAAACCTTTGGTTTGTCACCAGAACCCTTTCCTGATTTGATGCATCCTCGTTGAAAACGCTCTGCTGCAACAGAACACAAATATACACGTTGGAGAGAACCTTTCCGTTGAGGTTCTACCACATGCAGCTGCTCTCGGATACTGGCCATTTGTTCGTATGACATTCCACGAGAAGCTACCCGTTTGTTTTTGGTTCTCGCTAGTGCCAGTTGATAATCTTTGGCCAAATCTGGGAATGGGTTCCATTTGGGAAGAGAGTGGCGATGTTGTATTCTTCTGGATGTAGGAGTGTCGCGATTTCCTTGTTTGGTTGCGTCGGCCTGTGATTGGATGGACAACAAACTGCCATGTGATAGTCCTAAGGATGCCACCGACTCAGATGCAGTGTGATCAATAGATAACTCCCCCATTTTGACAGATGGCTTTGCAATGTCCTCCACAAAAGGAGCAAGGAGTTCGCTCACAGTGGTTGTGTCTTGAGCACCAGGAGGGATGAGGACTTTGTGGATTTCACCCGTAGTCTGTCTCACTCGAACAACCATTCCATGGGATGGGTTTGAAGATCCGTCAACGATGACATAGCTTAAGATGAATAGCGCAAAAGGAAGTAACCGTATGGAAAACAACATTCTCCTGTGTTTGTGGCCAACTATCATCATCGCGACGTTGTCGTGTGGTTGAAAATGGGCACCTGCCACTTGGCAAGAATGGTCGCGGTGGCGCAGTGTCGTCATGTTCGAGACTCGTTGAGTCCCACGTACACGTGCACAGAAATTCAAATGCACATCCAATCTCCTCTGTCACATGAAAAACATCATCATTGTCTCCTCCGCCATTTTCATAAACAGCATGGCAGAAGATCAACCGTTGCATCACATTGTATCTCTTTCCTCTGACAAGGAGGGAGATTCTCCCCAACAAGTCGAGTATGTCATTCGAGGCCTTCAAGAGGATGAAATTCCCGAATGGGCAGCTTTCTGTGCCTCGGTCTTTGGATACAAACCAAACCCCCCTCCAGCCTCCTACTTTGAACGTCATTTCTGGAATGATCCCCAGCATGATGCCAGTTTGGTTCGAGTAGCATTCTGTGAGGGGAAAATGGTAGCATCTGTTCGAGTCTTCATTCGGACTATTGACTTCGGAGGAGAGCCCATCTCGGCTGGCGGCATTGGAGAGGTCTGTACCGATGCCCAACACAGGCGACGAGGGCTTTCTAAACTGTTGCTCAACAATGCAATCCAACTTATGCAGCCTCCCTATAGGAATATTCAAATTTCTATGTTGCATGCAGCGCCGCAATTCTTCCCGGTATATGAATCCGTGGGTTATGTTGGGACTACGACGTCTTGGTCTGTGGCAACATTGGAATCTGCATCATTGACCAATGCTGCGGAGGCAATCTTGTCGGGAAACCCAAATTTGGTTGTTGAACCTGCCGTTTTCCCTGATGACACACCGAAACTTTCTCAAATCCACAAGGCATACTCTGAGCAGCAGTTAGCAGGATGTATTGTCCGTTCAGAAAAGTATTGGAACGAGTACTTGAAGGTGGAGTTGGGGGACTCCCTGTTTGTGTTAAGAAAGGGTGAAGATGTGATGGCATGGATGTCGCTTCGCTCCCGTTCGGGCCGCTTTCAAGTGCAAGAATTTGGGTTCAATGAGGAGGCTGAAGAAATCCATGTTGCTCAAGTTCTGGCGCCCCTGCTTGATACTGCACTGGCCAAACTCCTTGAACCAGAGAAAAAGGTATCGGGCGACCAATTACAATTGGTCCTCCCCGCATTTATTTTGGAGCAGACCTCTTGGGACAACGATGACTTGTCATTTCTTGACTTGGACAATGCCACAACCGAAATTGACCAAGGCTGGATGTACCGAATTTTCGACGACGGATACTTGATCTCGGATTTAGAGGGATATCACGAGCCAATGCCTCATTTGATTTGGCCTTCAGATTCATTCTAGTCCCTTAACTGACTGTCTATTGGGCAGAATGCAGTTGCATCAGTTGCTCCTGAATTTGTTTGTTTACTCTTGTTCGAACCGAATCAAAAAATGGGTGTTGCATGGCTTGTTTGGCTGTTAACCTCACACTGTGGTCGTACACCAACAACTTGGATAGCAAATCCAAACTCTGTTGGTCAAGCATGGGGGGTGGATTTATGGTGGTACCGCGTTCCCTTTCCTGCTTCGCATTCAGGCTGGCAGAAAGGATTTCTTTCCAGCTCTTCCTCGTTTTGTTCCCGTTTGCATTGTAAAAATTTATGAGATTTCGGGTCTCGGGGGAGACCACGAGGTGGTGCTTGGAGATGTATAGTTCCAGATCATTTGTCCCAAGAACTGCCATGATTGTTCCAAGCTGATCCAAGTTGTCCTTTCCTCGAAAGAATGGTTCTCGTCGAAATAGCAAACCCGCCAAGATACATCCGACTCCCCAAAGGTCGACACAATAATCATAGTTCTGGTTGCCAAGCAACAATTCTGGTGCCTTGTAGTGTCGGGATGCAACACGGACATTGTATTGCGTGTCAGGTAGATAGAAGTCTGCAAGACCCAAATCAATCAACATTAGCGTTTTGTTGATTGTGTCAATCAAAACATTCCTCGGTTTCACATCGCGATGCATGATCCCTGCGCCGTGCAAGTAGTCCAAGGCCACCAACAAGTGATACAAAAAGAATCGTATTTCGTCTATGGAGAGATAGACATTTTCAGAAGGTCTATGGCAAAACCATGTAGACTGCAATCCACCATGTTCCAATGCCAGGGAAGGCATCTCCTGTAATCGTAGCCTTTTGTTGGCGTCGAAGAAACTGGATGGGACCACCAGGGCTCGTAGCCGCACCAGATTTGGAAGCTTTGAGGCATGCTTCAGTACCAAAAGCTCTCGTTTTACTTTTCTCTCGGCAACTGGTTTCAAGCACTTGAGGGCCACAACGTTTTGTGGGTCAATAGTCGAGGGTATTGAGGTGCTCTCCGGTACCAGCGACAGACGACGAGGTTTTGAAATGTCAACTGCCTCAAACACATCACTAAACTTTCCAGCTCCTAAGCGACGAAGCAACAAGAAGTCGTCTGGAGTTTTCTTCACAATATCTCTTGGAGGGAATAACGACTTCTCATAGTCATAGTAACTTAAATCTTTGTTGGAGCACCCTTTTGGATAGGCTTGGTCAGACTCCACAGGTGCGTTGACAAAAAACACAACCACCATGAGACAAAGATAGAAGCGACGAAGTCTATCAAAAACTGAATACCTGAAAATGTTGGTCGAACTTCCATGGAGAATTCTCATGTTTGTGGTAGGGTACTTGTAGTCAACATTCACTTAGCCATTGATGGCTCGATGCAACTACCGAGGGGAGGTGTGAAGTTGTGACCTTGCTAGCTTGAGAATGCAACGGTTATAGCTAAATCGTGTCTTTCCGCACCCGGACGTATGCGTTACTATGTGACATTCCCCGTGTGCTCACAATTTGGATGGCCGACTCGCAGACCTCACAAAGCCGACTTTCTTGGAGCTTGGAGAAGCAGTCCAGCACCAGCAACAACACCAACATTCTTCTTCTCTGGCAATGTCACGTCCTCGACCAAGTGAATTAATCACATCATTGAGAGCACAAGCCGAAGATGCCAAAAAGAAAGTGAAACCTCCAAGTTCCATTATCAAGGTGGACCCACATGCAAGGTATTGCCCGGCTGGACACTGCTTTCGCAGAGTTCTCCTTATGCAACGACAACGTGCAGTTCAACAAAAGTTGTGTCTTCCAATCAATACTTTGCCTCCCATTGCATGTGATGGATGCTCTGTAGACATTTGTGAGCAATTCGTGTCAGGATCGTGCCAAACATGCGATATGGATTTCTGTGACGATTGTTTCGGATCGGGCAAGCCCATTGAGGAACTGCTGAATGAAGGTATGGAACGAGCAGAGCTAGAACATGCTACAGCAGCATCTGTTACTATGAGTGAGATGACAATGAGTATTACAAATGAACGATGCTCGCTTGGTCATACGTTATGCCGAGTCAACACGTGGAGACGAAAGCGATACCTGCAGGAGCGCGACGGCCTGGTTTCACCTCCCACGATTGAGTGCGATTGCTGTTCAAGAGTTATCACCACTGAAGTCATCGCGGGCTGCTGTGTGGATTGCGACATTGATTTCTGTGAAGAGTGTTTCTTATCAGGCCAGTCGTTTGAAGACTTGCTTCAGGATCCGATTGTGGTAGAGGACAGCGAGAACGTTGCACCAATAGTGGCCTTCGGGGAACGCTACAATCACTTCCGTCCTACTTACAAGGGCTCCGGTCGAGTTAGCTATGATGAATTTCCAGATCCCACTGCATTCCAATGGACTTTTACTGGAAGTTGTGAGGAAGCCTGCATCGAGTTTTTCGAGAAGGACTTCGGCCCACGGATGGGAGTTGTCAAGTTGGATTTCAATTATGCCAAAGGGAAGGTTCGAGTTGTGTTGGACCATCGCAAAAAAGGCATCAAAGCTCTCTTTACCAAGGACAAACGAATAACACCACGACTCTTCCGGGTAATATTGCTTGATCCAATGGGAAACAAAAAGAAGAAGAGCAAAAAACAGGTAGTCTAGGCCTTTTGTAATAGACCTCGTTGTACAGCAAGCGAGTTATCCTACTGACCCTTCAAAGGTGTGAACTGAACCTCTCCATACTCGCCTTTGCCTTTGTTGTTGAACCCACCTCGCAACGCTGCCAAGATCATGGCTGTTCCGAGGGCTCCTGCGATAAGGGCGAGGAGAAGAGTGCTCTCAGAAAAGCTATGTTGTCCCAAAGGTGAAGGCGATGTTGCGCTTCCATATTGGTCCATGTTTGGCGTTGTGAACACGTCACGACATAACTTTGTCATCTTCCAGCAATCATCGACAGCGTTGAATGCATCGGCCCGTGCAACATCTTCTATACAGGCGACATAGTTCCAACCCCATCCATCGTTATTCATCTCCAACCCAACTTGGAAGTGAATAGATGAGCACATCCCAAGGCACTCGTCTTCTCTCATCCCTTGCTGGTATGCGCATCCGCTAGTTTCCCATACATCACAAGCAGCTTCACACGCGCCCACGTAGTCTGCATTGGTTTTCACAGTGACCACTTCTGAGCATCTGGTATCGTTGGGGTCAACACGGCAGTCTACCTCAGGGCCGATACCAACAACAAACTGCAGGCCATCCTCAAGAATGTAGTGCGAGTCATCGTGGTTTCCAACGAAGCGGAGATCATCTAGTGATACACTGTAGGAAACATCGACAGATGAAGATCCTTCCAACCACTTCTTGTCGAAAACCCGCAGACGCTTGTACTCTGGGGTTGCAGAACGAAACTTGTCAAACGTGAAGAGCATAATTGCCGTGGATCCGGCCCTCTCGCTTGTATTCTTGACAACAAAGCTAATGTCAAGAGAGGTAGTTGACTTCTCACCCAACACAATTTGATTTGAGGAAAGGGTCAGAGATTCATATTCGAAGGTGGAGTACGACAAACCGTGTCCAAATAGCCATTGCACATCGCACCGTACATTGGCCCAATGCGGCAAAATTTCGGCACTGTCTTGAGTACACATATCAGAAACTGCGTGCATGTATGGAATGCCACCACCATCTTGATACATTGGATATGTCACGGGAAGTCTTGCGCTCGGATTCGCACGACCTGTCATCAAGTTTGCCAAAGCATCTCCGGCCAGAGGACCGGGCAGGAACCCCAAGAAAATTGCATCTAGCAATGGCTATTGACATTGTTATAATGAGATATTTGTTCATCTTTGCGCATCGCGAAATACATGCAGACTGGTGTCCACTTACCTCCACTGGCGAAAGCAGTCTTGTCCTTCCTCCAAAATATACCAGGACTATGTGACAATTGACCTCCTTCCGTAATGCGGACACCAAGTCATACTGTCCCGTTGGAAGAGACAAACTTCTAATATCTCCCGGCTTCTCTGTATAATTCTCTTCACCTAAGCAAACAACGACCAGGTCATGGTGACTTGCCATTCCGATCGCACGTCGGATGCTCTCGATATACTCGTTGTCCTGCCCAGAAACCCATTTCTCCACAGTTTCGAGAATTCCACTATCATGTGTGTCTATACCATCGGCAACAAAATCGGCATCACTGTCACAAGCATTCCCCAAGATATCAACTCCACATGAATACGACACTTGCCAATCGAGCTTCTGCAACCCTCCCACCACGGTGGATCCATATGTGAACCATTGGCTGTCTTTATCGGATTCAACGCCTTGCCATTGCCACGTCCACCCTCCGGACATGTAAGCTTGCTGATTTGCAGTTGGTCCTGTAACTAACACATTGAATTGAGAGTCAGCTTCGATTGGAAGGATACCGTTGTTCTTGGCCAAGACAATCGATTGCTCAGTCATGTCAAGTGCCGCACTCAAGTCTTCTGCAGAGTGTCCTGCGCCAGTGGCTTCTTCCTCTCCCATCTTAAAACTTTCTTGAAACATATTGAGCTCTTTTTTCAGTTCAAGAACTCTCCGGGCGCTTGTGCGAATCCGCTTAGACCACAGTCCTTCATTTTCTTTGAGCTTTTCCATGGCAGCAAAAAAGTCATCAGGCTCATTCGCAATCATGCTCATGTCAACACTGCCTTCGGTCAATGAAATACGCATGGAGTCGTTTCTGTCAGATGCAATGTGATGCCATTCTGCCAGATTGAATATTTCATGGTAGTCTGTCACCAACATACCCGTAAACCCGAGTTCTTTTCGCAACAGACGACTCAACAAACGCCGGTTGGCCACATTAGGGACTCCATCTATCTCTGTATACGATTCCATGATAGTGAGAATTTCGGAGGAGACCTGTTTCCACGGCAGAACAAAGTACTGATACAAATGTCTCATCGGAATCCAACTAGGTGCACGATCGTGTCCATCTCGAGGAAGAGAATATCCAATGAAATGTTTACCAGAGGCAGCTGCTCGGGATGGAACAATCCCGTCGTCAACCACCTCCTGAATACCTCGCATCATGGCCTGCGCCATGTCGCCTACAAGCCTCGGATCTTCACCGAAGGTCTCGTAGACTCGAGACCAAAAGGGGTTCCAACTCAATCCCAACAAAGGGCTAAAGAGCCATTGGATTCCAGCACGTCGGGTATCCCGGCTGGCCCATAGACCAGCCTGGTGAGATAATGAAACATTATAAGAGGCCGCCAAGTTGATAGGCTGCGGTGTGATGATAGTGTCATAAAGGTAGTTTGCACCATGAACCGAGTCAAGCCCCCAAATAACAGGAGGTCGACCAAAAGCCTTGGCTGTCTCCTGTATCTGAACTGCTGCAGCTCGAAAGTCGGCTATTGTCCAACGAGGTTCGTACCGATTTTGATTGTTAAGAACACTTCCTGCTCCAAGCTTTCCTATGTAAAGATCCAACAAATCTTGACGGAATCCTGCATGATCGTCTGTCAACAGCATGTTGATATCAATTTGTGCCATTTGCCCCACTTGACCGGACCATCCCAATTCATCAAGGAGGTCCTCGATGTTAGTATCATGGTCTTTGCCGTTTCCCATCTTCGGTCTTGCTGATTTCTTTGGATGAAGTTTGGCTTCGGGCTCCATGCTGGTCGACTAGTACGACCAGTCAGTACTGGAAACTATGCGTTTGGAGCTATTGCGAAGACTACTTCATGTCGCTGTGCAACGATCAAATCAACAGGAAAACCTGAATTAGGCAGCAGAAGCTGGCTAACAGGATTTAGTTTTCATATTGGTAGCATCGAATCCACAATTGAATTGAACGTCACTATGATATTCCCATTAACTACGTCTATTTCAACTCCTTCAAGTACTTTGCGAGGACTCCAAAGTCCTTTCCTCCCAAACCACTGTCTGACACGTCTTGGTAGAGGTTTCTGGTGGCAGTTGCCAATGGAAGCTTTACATCTGCAGCGGATCCAGCCGACACAGCAAGGCCGATATCCTTAAGCATCAAATCAGCACCAAATCCTCCAGCGTAGTCCTTGGAAGCAGGGGCATCAGTCAAAGCAGCGACAGCTGGGTGAGGATTGTTGACTTCGCAACTCCAAGATTTACCGGTGGATGTGTTCATGACGCTAGCAAGAACAACGGGGTCGACACCCAAGGCTTCTCCCAAGTTCATGGCCTCACAGATTCCAGCCATTTGAGTGGCCAAAGCCAAGTTGTTGCAGAGCTTGACAGCAGATCCAGCTCCAGGTCCTCCACAAGCAACGACACGTTGTCCCATGCACTCGAGCAAAGGCAAAATGGTAGCTTGCAAGGTGTCCTCTGAAATTCCGACCATAAAGGTGAGGGTAGCATTTTGGGCACCCTTAACTCCTCCAGAAACGGGAGCATCAAAGAAAGAGTGGCCTTCCGCAGTCATAAGTTCGTTCCAGTGGCGGCTAGTAACAGGGCTGACAGTGGAGCAATCAATGACTGTGGTAGATTCTGGACAGTTGCTCATGATCACTTTCATGACAGCGTCCAATGCCTTGTCATTTGGCAACATGGTAACGATAGTGGAAGCACTCTTTGCAACTTCCTCAGCCGAACCTAGGGTGGTAATTCCCTCACTCTTGGCCATCTCCAAAGTGTTCTCGCTCAAATCAAAAGCAGTGACTGGTCGAGATTTGGAAACGTTGACGGCCATAGGAAGTCCCATGTTTCCCAAACCCAAGAAACCGACAGTTCCAGCAGAAGTTGAAAGTCCTCGGCGGGCCGCCAAGACATACATCCGAGAAGAAGACGAAAGGAAGCGTTGAGTGAACATCTTTCAGTGCTTGTAGTTGCCAAATAGGGTACCGACGACAGAAATGTTGTGGGAGGTGGTGGTGATTGCCACGTTTAGACGAGCTCGAAGATCGCGGCGATATCCAACGAACAAAAGCCTTGACACCATCACCGTGACTGAGACGAGTCCCGAAGAAAATGGGCACTTCCTATTGCCCAATTTATGTCGCAGTTCCAGAAGACTTAGGAGCGAACGCTTTTGTTACTACGAGAAGTCCGTGGACTTGGTTTGCCGCTACAACACCATGGAGCTACTACCCATCACCTCGTAGGTATCTTTTCCTATGTTCATTTATTGCGTCTGTGCGACTCCCTCGTAATATCGCTGTTGTTGTAGTAACAACAACAACTTTTTTGTTCCATTGTTTGAGATGGATGGATGGCTAAAGCCCGATGCATCATCCATCGGAAACCTATGCTACAACGAAATGAAATTGCAGCTAATGCAAAAACAGTATGTTCATACAGAAAGACAGATTCGTAGATATCCAAGCTGTTTCTAAACAATTCCCCAATGATGCTCTACACTTCCCATAATTCTGGACAAAGCGGTGGCTCCACTGAGCGGATAGTTGCTGATACTGAACATCTTTTCAATGTAGGGGTGATCATCAATCGTCACATTCTCGTTACTCATGGCCCCCACAATCAAGCAGGTGGGAGGTACATTTTTGGCATGAGGATCGTCGCCAACAATAGCCTTGGCCAGGGAAATAGGAGAATACAAAGTACCATCAGGTTCAAAACCATAACATCTCGTGCCTGGTGGCAAGTGCTGTGAAAAAGGATTCTTGATGACCTTCAAGAGTGTTGTGGAATCGTTGCCAGCCTTGATCTTCATCTTGTGCAATAGCTGAACCATAAGTCCAGCAAATCGCTTGTAGGTTCGTGGAATACGGATACTGGAGTTGACATCAACCAGCACATTTTTTGTAGTAAGAATGTAGACTTTGAGAAGACCAGCCTTATTGAGGGGACTGTCCAACAAGGCGAGAAGTTCTTGGTGCAAAATATCGGGACGGAATTGGTTGGGGTCCTTTCTCAATTTCTTCTTGCACAGATCGCGGTGATCATCACAGTTGAGTAACTCGTAAACACCACGTTTGTTTTTGACTGTCTCGAGTGTAGCCTGGTCCAAAAGAACAATGAGAGGAGGGACCTTGGCTTTTTGGAATACGGCAGTGTCCTGAGAACTGACATCTAGGGGAACGGAGGATAAGCGATGATCGGCCATTTTGATCTTTTTGGTAGGTCGGTCCTGTGGGACTTCATGTTCCGAATCGTCATCAGAAGAGGAGGACATGGTCAAGCAAAGTGTGGATTGTTGCGGAAACGCTTATCACAAAAGTACGGTACCACAGAACGAAGGTCGTTGGAGGAATTTGGTCAAAACTTTTTTTTGTTGGTGGCAAGTGACACAACGCACCACGGCCAGACATGGACTCGGGGCTGGTTCGTGTTAGGCATTCGGGTTTCCGTGGTGCCAATAGTATGGCTGCGAGCCAATCAGAACGGCCGGTTTCACCGATGCGCTTTACGCGTTGGGCAGTTCGGTGGACTTCTGAATCTAGAGAACAGGCACAGCAAATCACAATTCCCAAAAAGGTGGTTGAAATCCTACAACGCCACGATGATGATTAGTCGACGGCTCCCTTCCCTATGTCGTACTAGTGGGAACTCACTCCGTCAACAATGGTGCAGATCTTGGTCCTCAACAGCGGACGCTGATCGCATGCGAATTGCCGTGGTTGGCGGTGGCGCTTCGGGGCTTTCGGCAGCCTTGCACATGGCGCCAATGGTGGAAAACGGTCTTTTGGATGGTCCCATTGATGTCTATGATGCTTCGCCTGAAGGGTACATGAAAGGCCGAGAAATTGGTGTTGGGTTGTGGAGTACGGCTCTTGACCCGTTCCAGAATTCTTCCGAGGAATCGCACCAGTTGGTGTACAATGAATTGATCCAGCATGGGTCGTTTGTACGAGATGTAGGATACCGGACGCCTCGAGGGCATTGGTTGGCAAAAAGTCGTTTGGAAGATCCGCTGCCCAATTTGTTGTTTTTGAGAGAAAAGGATATGCTCGGCGCCTTGCGAAAAGGAGTCAGCATGGAAGAATCCAGAGGTACCATTCGGCTTCATCCGAACTCCCTAGTGGACAGTGTATATGAGGATTCTGATCAGCCTTGGTCCGCCCCATTGGTTGTAGGCAATGCAGCTGGTGATCTCGTTACCACAGAGAGGGATTATCATCTAATTGTTGCTGCTGATGGTGTCAATTCCGTCCTTCGTCGCCTCTACGGAGGCCACAGTTGTCAGAGAGGTCCTGTGGCATCCGGCCCATTGGAGATCCCTACAGATTCCGATGGAGAAAATTGGTTTGTTACCACTCAGGCAGAAGCAACGGATGTACAAGACCGTCAGTACACTGTTTTCCGAGGAAATGCGGTATTGACCACAGAAGAAGTTGGAAAGGATGCTTCTTTCCAAAGTTGGGGAGAAGGAAAGAGTATGAGGTTTGCCACTGTTCCCATGAAGTACCCAACTCCCAGCGGTGCAGAGGAGGAGCGACAGGTCTGGTTTATTACCATTGAGGATCCGCAAATCACACAGGAACAGGATCCTGTCAAACGCCGTGAACTTCTCCTGGAAGCGTTCAAGAACTGGCATGACCCTGTATGCCGGTTGGTCGAGGCAACACCTCCCGAAGAAATATTGATGGAACGGGCAGTAGCCCATCGGCATTCCCTCAGCCCCGTCGCCAACTTCAACAGTATTCTGTATGCTGTCAAGCACAAGACACCACGTGTCAACGGCAACGGCCCCGCACTTTCGTTTTCTGGTGATGCTTTTATGACTGTCGACCCAATCTTGGCGCAAGGTTTCACTATTGGAATGGAGGGAGGACCTTTTCTGCGGAAAGCTTTGGAGACTAGCATGACGGTGCCCCCACGTCCTGAGTACCCCTACTTGTCATTCGACCCTTTTGCTTTGCGAGAAGAAATGAGGAAACGTCACGATGGAAGACTTTCGCGGTTGATTCACTTGCTCCGAGCTACAGAATTAGTCCAGGCGCTGGGACAACCATCATCAGGGACTCTCTCGGGCATGCTGAACTTTTTTATGATACGCCCACTAATGCGATTCGCTCCTGATGCTGTCAAGCGTCCGATATTCAATTCGGTCTTGAAATACAGTTTGGGAGTGTCAGACTAGAGAAAAATCATCTGGAGTATGCCCAGCGTTCCCAGCACTTGGACAAGCTCGTACAGTAATCGTGTGGCTATGGACTACAAGAGTGAGTACCGGTAGATTGCCACTAGAGTACGTTTTTGATAGACTTTTTTGGTGTGATGCTGTCCCCTGATGAGGCCAGCTCTAATAAAATTCCGATAGAAAGGTTTCCTGTGGGCTGGGTGGTAATTCACGAGCAGAATACTGGTACCCAGTAACGGACAGAGAGTTCTCGTGGTGGGAGTCTTGTTCCTGCAACTGACGCCGCACTAGAGTGGCCCATGGATCGTTCGGCTTACCGTCCCCAAGGATGAGCTGGATCAAATCGTCGATAGGTTCCGTGGCAAATTCTTGGCTAGGAAGATAAATGTACGAGAGCACGATTGCCAGGAAGGCCTTGCGCAGTTCCTCTGCACCCACCGGGTTCTTCTCTCGAAAGGCTTGCAGAAGCTGTGAGATCCAAGTCGAGACGGATTCATTCCAATAGCGATCAGCGTGCCGCCAGAGCCGAAGTACGGTGGACACTACCATCGGGACATCTTGAATGTCTTGTAAGGCATCATGCATTTTGGCCAAGCGCCAGATTGCATCTGTAGCTGCCAGTTGATATTCCATGGAAGATGTGGACTGACTATCGGGAGAATCCTGTTGGTTGGAATGACTAGGTTGGTTCATGTGCTCCTGAACAAACTGCAAGAGACATTTCCAAAGGGAACGTGTCATACCCGACAAAGTTGAACGAGGATACAAGTTGGTTCTCTGAATGACCCAGAGAAAATTGACGGACAGTTTTGCACACTGGAGGGTGGTGACGAGGCGCTCCTCTTCGAGCGCAATGGTGGAGGAGTTCCGTGACGCAACTTCTAGATTTGGTGCTGATTCCTCCCCCTGTCCCAAAGTCTCCAGGAGGTGCAGTGTGGATTCCACCAATCCTGTACCATATTGCTCCATACGGATCATGTACGAATCAACGTCACGTCGTACTTGCTGCATACCACGTGGAGAATGATGGGGTTCTTGGAGACAATGGTACTGAAACCATTCGGACAAGTTCAGGGGCGTACCATCATCTGGCTGTCCCACTTGTGGAGCAACGCAGTGGAGTATCCAGTATTCGATGACACTACCAGCGAACACTGCCACTGGCAAGGGGGTTTGGTGTTCGTGGGCCAGACCTTGAGGAGCTTCAATGCCACATGTAGTAACCTGAAGTACCAAATGTAACGTCAGCAAGAGATCCTGATCTCCACCTAAAATCTTGGCAAGCTCGTGGGTGGTCATATGCTGGTTGAAAAGCTCCAACATTTGCTCGACAGTAGTACGTTGGTTTCCACGTTGCTTGTTGTGCATCCATTTCAGCACAAAATGAATCAATGCACGAAGCTGCGAAATTGTGAGAGTTGGCACGAGCACGAACAGTTGGAGGACTAGGGCCACGAGGCCTTGTACCATTTCGTCAATATGAGGATCCTCACAGTCATGCTCCAGGGTAACAATAGATACCATATCTTGTACCACCAACGACGTTGCACAGGAGGGGGAAGAGTCATCCTCTCTACTTTCCAAAGGTGTGGCGATCAAAGAGTGCAATTGTTCTTCCCGACAAAGACATTGAAGATGACGAAGACATCGTCGGATTTCAAAGTGCTTCGAGGACTCAGTTAGACTGGTAGTATTTCTTGAGACATCAAGGAGCTCTTGGATCTTTTGGGTCGCTTGATGAAAGTCATCTGCAAGCGAAGTCATTATGGCAATCGATTGTTGGTTGGAATACCGCGTAAGAGGCCAATGTGGTCGTCGTGGTCTCGGCGGGAGGAGGCAAAGGTGGAGGCAAGTGTTGGGCACTAAAGTAGTCTCAAATTGATTTCAAGCCGTTGCGACACGCCGGACGCGATGGCCCGCGTAGTAGCAATGCAGGTGCGTGACAGAGTGATATACAAATCTGAAGGAACATATAACCAGACCTCCCAAGAAATCAACTTTGAATCGAGAGTCTACCGGTCGGGGAGAGGAGGGTGGCATCACTCTTCTGGTGGACAACAGAGGAAATTGTTTTGGTTGATAAAGGCAACAAACGTTTTGTAGTAGCACACAAACAAGTGCATTTGTAGTGACTTCTGAAAGCAGCCTCTGTGGATCTCTACGCAACACAATGGCCTCTATGAGTGACGACGATACGGAAACCATGGACAACCACAACATTTCCGGTCAAAGCCGTATGATTTCCTCTGCTATGAAGCAGGCCGATTTCGCCACAGCTCAGGTTGACTATGGTGTACCTGGATCACAGTACCAGACGAACAATAACACCTACACCGTTCCGCCAGGAAGCGTCAGAGTCAACAATCATGGAAACACAACCAGTGTCTCAGGATCTCACGGCTCCAAGAGTAACTCCAGCCAACTCGAGTTAATCAAGAACGATGCTCAGTTTCATGTCATTGCCAATCTTATTGTCACAAGGTACAAAGAGACTCTTGATTCCGGTGCACCCGCAATTGTCGTCACTGTCAATGACAAATTGCAGTGGGATCGTATTGCCTCCAAGGACAGCTTTGTCAAGGCCCTTCGAGTGCGCATGCAGTCAGTTCCTTCCGATTCGCAAACGCCAATTCATGTTATTTGTCGACAGTGCCATAAACTTGGATTGCATCGCACAGGTGATCAAAACCCTCTCTATGCTGCTGCTGGTACTACGATCCTTTTGGAGGTAAGGCTATGTTTTGCGTGAATCTGATATCCCTTCCCATCCATGACACGACTAACCCAGTTTACACCTTCAGAAATCTACCTTGCCTGCTTCACAATCTGCAGCTGTTGGTGTCAGTATGGAGGCATCCAAGCCCCAAGGACAGGATACTTCGGAGAGTTTGGCTCGTCAGCAACTCTTGGCCGAGCTCAAAGAAGCCTCCAACCTCATGGCGGAGTCTCAGACACCCGAGGCGGCACAATTTTGGCGCAATCATGTTGTGGAGTTGCAAACCAGACTCCGGGCTCTACACGAGGGACCTGTTCCAGTTTCAGCCAATCTTGGTGGTGCTACCAGTCCTGCTTCTGCGGTTTCTGGAGGTGTCGCAGGAACTGAGGGCACCCAGGCTTTGTTGAGCCCAGCAGCAGCATCGCAAGGAGCTCGTGAACCTGCCACCAACGAAATGGATCCACAGGTTCAAGGACTTCCCATGGTAGATGTTGTTGCTCCATCTACCCTCCCTGAAGGGTATACTTTCGAGGCTGAAATTGACAACAAACGTTTCCTTGCTACGGTACCTGCAGGCGGGGTGCGCAAGGGCCAGACATTTACCTGCTATATGAGAGATGTGGATAAGATTGATTCTGATATCCCCGTGGGAAGATGGCGGGATGGTTTGTTTGACATATTCAAACATGGCTTTTTCCATCCAATGTTGTTGAACTCAATTTTTTGCCCTTTTGGTAAGTGCATGGCGTTGTAGTGGTTGGCTTTGGGTTGATGGTTTCACTCATCAAGTTTGCAGTGGCCCTAGGACAAATCTTGAATCGTATGGGACTAGACTTCACTGGCCAACCAGCCGAAGGATTCCTACCACGCCAAGGACTATGGTCCACCCGAGGCATGATTGCTTGCATTGTAGGATTTTGGATTGCCCTGAACATTATTGTATTCCTTGGATTCCGTGTCAAATACATGGAGGGAGTTCCTGTTTCTGGTGGCGATGTGGCTTCTATTATCTTGATCAACGGAGGCATGTTCGCCTACGTTGTGTACGCTGTGTCCAACGCTCGTTCTCATATTAGAAACAAGTATTTGATCAGAGAAAAGGGCTGCAGAGATCTTGAAGATATTCTTCTTGCTGGAGCTGCCATGCCTTGTACGCTCGCACAAATGGGCAGACACACGGCTCAATACGATGACTACGAAGCTGTCTGCTGCAACGACACTGGGCTACCTGAAGGTGTTGAATCCGATATCACTTCAAGAACGCACGCTGGTTCCTACCGTCTCTGGTAAAAGCCTGCTCTGCTTTTTGTTGCCTGGCCAGTGTTCCAAGATACCCTACGATGTACTTGACTATATATCCGACTCTTCGTGTACTTAAAACAAAACATTGAACCCGTTTACTTTACTACGTGGTAGAACACAAGTTGCTTGCAATTGATTCAAGATTTCTTTTTACATTTAAGATGCGGCTGCGATTGGACTGGGAGGTGCATATCCCATCCCAGTGTTGTTGGAAAAGCCGTCCAACGTTAGGTTCTGGACTGGTTCCCCTCCGGCCAGCTTGAAGTCAAGTCGGATTCGGGCTCGGAACCGGTTGTTCTCAGCGGTGTCGGGGAAGAATCGTCTCCTTTGTCGACCACTGTTTTTGGGTCGGATAGAAGGATTAAGTTCTTCAGAGCCCTCTTTAAGTTCCGAGCGGATTGGAGAGTGAAGGCTCCTGGGGGTTTTGAGAGGCTGGTAGTAGCGTTGCTCCTCCTCTGGTGTTCCCTTGTCGAAGCATTCCGAAGAACCCTGCCTATCATACCCCGTGATAGACTCCCTCCATAGAAGCTTCAAAGTATCCCTGAAGTTTTCATTAATTTTTAGTACGACCTCGTCCATTACCGAGTCACCCTCACATTCCCCTTGTGATTGCAAGAGGGCTGACACCAGCCTCAACTCAAGCGACTCCAGAAATGTTTGTTTGTCCCCCGTGGTTGCCAAGGTGATTTCAATGGCACTCCTCTCAGACATTCCTTCAGCTTCATAGTAGAAAAGCATATCTTGAGCGGTTTTCAAGAAAGTTTCATCGTCATCGTACACGGTAGAAGTGACCACAGAAGGTGGTTGAAACGTCGACCCCATAGCATTGCGGTAGCAAACCCTCCGAGAGACACTGTTGCTCTTGCTCCCAACCATGTTCTTGATCAATTGCATCTTTCCTGAAGTAGTTTGTCTGTTTGTGACAACGTCGGGTTGGACTCGATTCCCAATGGGAATTCCGAGATGAGAGAGGCCTGATCCGTTTGCGAGAACGAGAGAGGTGTGGTCGCCGATTGCAGCGATCACATCGGGGGCAACTTTTGTGATCGATTGGCGAGGGGTGAGCGCTGGTGCTCAATGATATTCGAAGGTATGCATATGCAACATATAAATATTTGTCCCTAGGACACCCTCCGCGCAAGCAGCGCTTTTAGTCGCATGAGTCAAAACCTCGCCATTCGCCATCTCGCCATCATGAGAACATTCTCCTTACCATGCCCTTGCTTCCTCCTTTCCCTCCTTCTTGCTCTGCCATGATGCTTCGTGCCTTACTTGCCATCTTGTATATCCAGACAACCTTTGCGGTTTGCACGGAACCATGTGTTTTAGGAAGTGAAGAAATTATGAAACAAAAATCACATGGAACATCAGAAACGGCTGTGCAAGAAAACTTGCGATGGGGTTGTGACTATGAAACATCTGACCGAATCTGTGTAAGTCAGTGGAGGGGAAACATCCTCAGGCCCTCTCTTTTGTCCTCTCCTTACACTGACTAATTTTTTATGCTTGTAGAATTTCAACCGTCACTATGCTGAACATAGCGGCTACTTCCTCGAAACCTCATTTCTGGAGGAAGAATCAGAGGACCTAGGTGTCAAGAGGTTCTACGACTCCAATACTGGGAAACTTTTGTTTACAGCACCCCACGAGAGAACATGGGAAGAATTTATCCAAGAAAGCAAGAACCATGGATGGCCATCGTTCCGAGACAACGAAGTGAACTGGGAATACGTCCGCATCCTTCCTAATGGTGAAGCTGTCTCTGTGGATGGCACGCATTTGGGCCACAATTTGGTGCGTTCCTTCACTGATTCTGATAAATTCTTGTTGCTATGCCAAAGAAATCATTTCCTAATCTCATTTTTTGCAGCCAGACAGAAAAGGAAATCGCTATTGTATCAACCTTGTCAGCATTGCTGGCCAACCCCAAGGTAAGTAAACTGGTGGCAGGTCATTAGGGAAACGATGTGTCTACTGGTTTAGTAAGAGGACAAGAAATGCCAACATACTGTGAAAATCTCTTGAACTATGTACAGACCAGACTGAAGAGTTGTGAGTTGGTCTTTATTCACAGCTAGTGCAGCAAGAGCACACTACTTCAGCAAGACAATCAGCGGTCAATTCGCTCGGGACCAAATTGATGTCTGAACTGCAGAACACTGCGTCCATATCCCCCGTCAAATCATTTCCATGGAAAGTGGCTTTATCCAGGCTCCCAAGAAGATCTTGGAAGTCAAGTGGCACATTGCCAGTAAGCATATTTGAATGCAGGGTTAGCTCTTGCAACAACGTTAACTGGGCGAGTTCTGTAGGAATGGCCCCTGAAAAATAGTTGTTGTCAAGCTGGAGTGAAAATAGATGCGATAGTGAGCCAAGATTTGATGTAATTACCCCCGAAAAATGGTTGTTGTTCAGAAAGAGCGACGTCAAAAGCGTCAACTTTGATAGGTCGTCTGGTATTGCCCCTGTGACTTCGTTGTTCGAGATGTCTAGAGTTTTCAGCAGTACCAAATATCCGATCTCACTTGACAATGATTGCGATTGCAGATTGTTGCTTGCGAGATACAATTGACTCATGGTCGTGATCATACCTAGCTGTGTGGGCAAAGTGGCACCCAGACCATTTCCTTCCAAATCAAGTTCTTCGACTTCATCGCCCGTATTACAGCTTACACCAAACCACTCGCAGACATCACTACCCGAAATCCAATTATCAGTGTTGTCCCAATCGTTGCCATTTGTACTGTAGTAGAGACAAGCGAGAGAGAAGCGACTCTGTAGCCAATACTGGCTGACAGTCTGCAAAGGCCACCCTTCAGAGGAAATCCATTGAAACGCCAAATAAGCGGCATCATCCAACTCTTCAGAGACGCCCAAGATATTCATCAGTTCTGCTGTAGAATCGATGGAAGGGGTGAGCCCGCTTCCTGCTGCGGTTGGAGGTATTGTCGGTTCAGATTCTTCAGGGGTTGCCACCAAGGTTGGAATAGGGGTTGGGCGCAAGGTCGGCTTCGTTGTTGGCATTGGCAATGGCGTATAATTTTCATTCCCACCACCTGTAGCAAGTACAACGATGACGATGATGGCCACAACAAGTAGAATGGAAAGGAACACAATTGCCCAGACTTTCCTGTCCATGTAGTACCTTCTTCGCCGCAAAACCGTGTGAGTGGACGGGTTCAAGGGATCTTCTTCTTCAAGATCCACCAAATCTCGTGCCAGGGAGCCAGTTATATCCTGTGGGGGCACACTAACTCCCAATGAGCGACTGGATGCTTGGCTGGCATAATCATCATCGTCCATGGAGTCGTCATCCAGTTTGTTAGCAAACAGATTCCGGGAAATTGGCAAAGGACCCAAAGGTTTGACATCGTGGCTAGAGAGGCTCAGCGCAGTTCTATCAACCCCATGTATCTCTTCGTCTTCAGAGTCGTCGAAATCCAAATCGCTTGGGTCCGGGAGATCATCAGAGTCCGAATCTAGTTCCAACGAATCCATGTCACTGGCCGAGTCATTGTCCATAGGTTGTTCAGCAAGTTGATCATCTGTTTGTAATGGAAGAGAGGAATCTGCTCTATTCTCTTCGTTTGCATTTTCATGATTTTCACTGAACTCCATTGGCGATTGGGTACGAGTGTGGCCCAGCAATGACGTATCTTGGCCTGCCGAATTCCCGCTGGGATCAACATCTTCTGAGTTGGTCGATGCCGACTTGGAGGATTTCTTCTTCTTTGTCTTCTTCTTTTTCCCAGAAATATCAGCATCTTTATCCCCGTCAGACTTCTTTTTCTTCTTCTTTGAAGCGGACTTTTTCATTTTCTTTTCTTTTGAAGATTTCTTTGGCTTTGTTTCCGTGTCGGTTACGTCATCCTCGGCATTTGCATCCCCACCCTCATCATCTCCTTTCGGACGCTTTTTCTTCCTCTTCACTTTTGTCTTGACTCTGGAAGACTTCCTACGAGATTCTGAGTGACCTGAGATATCTCTGAACGACTCCGATGTATCTGCCACATCGATTGCACTGCTAGCTGGTGCATTAGCGTTTGCGTCCCCAGATTGGTGCTCCTGTTCTTGTATCTCTCCACCAGCCGAATCTGCTTGTGTCTCACTATTCATGGCATTGAGCTATCCCACAACAGTGTGTGCAGTGTAACGATGTTACAGGCGCTAGTAGTGCAGAAGGTTTGAAGGAGGTGCACAAATGCTGCCAATCAAGGCGCCAGCCAAGCGCATCAAACGCATCAAACGGACGATCACCTTCGTGCGACTACAGAAGGGCGACCGGCCACCAGCAGCAAAGCAACAAACATCCCATTGCTGCACTTGTGGTATCCCTGCTGCCCTGTATCATTCCAATTGCACAACATGACTCTCCACCTGTAATGCCCTTTCTTCGATAGTTGAGGTGCTGGCCGCACTCTTTCCGCAATAGGGGTCCTCACACGCCTGCATTCTCGTTGCCTGGCGCTTTTTGTGGCTCTGGAATCAACAGTGGACTACAAAATCATTTTCACACGACGAATTGACTAGATACTCATGTTGCTTAGCATGTTAACGGTGTAATGCGATTGTAGACGACCTTTGTGTGTGTGGAGTCGACTTCAGTGTGATCTGTACATGATGCAAAAGATTATTACCGAACAGTAGGGCTACCCCGAGGATACCACACACAGGAGCTGCTTGCTGCAGTTCCGGCCATTCAAGTCTATTCAATGCCTGGATCATATCCATTTTGGTACTGGTTGTGCATGGCATCGTGGTGTAATACGTACATTCACCTTCCATTGTGGCCCCTGCAAAAACTCGCAGGCAAGTGCTTCTGTGACATCTTCCCATCCTAGCACCCCTATGCACCAAGAATTCTGTCAAAGAGCATCACCCTCTTTCATTGGAGATGAATACCTTAGAAGATGCTTGATGACCAATGGTAGTCAAACAATCACGTTCGTGTCTACCGGTAGCACATTACTATTTGGAACACCTCCCTCCTACAAAGAGAACCTAACAATGAAACATCGTTAGAATATGGAACACTTATCACAGAGAGTGGAAACAAAAAATGTCGTAGATCCAAAAGTCCCAACATCCCAAGAAAAAGATGGAATGCGGTCCTTTCCTTGACAGTTACTGTTGGCAACAAGTAGCACTGTGACAGAAACGGTGTATATTCTGAACAGCGACTCTATAAAATGTTGCCGTGGAGATGAAACGATACAGTTATCCAACCTGTGGTCGATGTTGTTGCTGCTGCTTACCTTACTTCATCCTGTTGATGATGTTGTTGTTGTTTCAAGCTGAATGTAATAGCAAGATTTGTGGCAGTTTCGTGGATGGCTGGATGGACGGTGACCCTCGCCTCGGCGTCTGTCACTCACTCATTTGCGACATGATGCAACGTCACGTAGCTGACTCATATGAGTCCTCCATTGGAACGGTGCCGAGTCGCAAGGAAGCCAAGCGCGAGGGATCTGTTGGGTCGACCGTTGTCGACCATGGCAGAAAATAAAAGACCAGTGTCAAATCGCAAGGGTTCGTGTCCAGAGTCCTAAAGAACGACTTTAGACAATGAGTGACAACGAAAACAATGACAATGAAGTCCCAGGGGAAGCAGAGACTGGGCAACAGCGGGAACGATCGGAACGTGAGCAAGTTCTAGAAGAATACCGAGCCAAGATCCGAGAGCATCGAGAGGTTGAGGCTCGATTGAAGCGCATGCGAGAAGACGTCAAGGGCCTGACTGCTCGCTATCAAAAGACAGAAGACGACTTGAGTGCTCTCCAGAGTGTCGGTCAGATCATTGGAGACGTCCTGAAGCGATTGGACTCGGAACGCTTCATTGTCAAGGCGTCCAGTGGGCCTCGTTACGTCGTTGGATGCCGCTCGCGTCTCAATCATGACAGTCTCAAGCCTGGAACGCGGGTGGCGTTGGACATGACCACTCTCACCATTATGCGGGTCTTGCCTCGTGAGGTTGACCCAACTGTCTTCCACATGCAAGCTTCCGAGGACGATGGAGGTGTTTCCTTTGCTGACATTGGAGGACTGAATGAGCAGATTCGGGAACTCCGTGAAGTCATTGAGCTTCCGCTCACTAATCCTGAGTTGTTTATTCGTGTTGGAATCAAGGTATGTACTGCTGTGTCCTTGTTTGGGGTTGTAATCCTTTGCCCTTTGTAGGAAACCCTTTGCTCACATTTTTGTCACCTACAGGCCCCCAAAGGAGTCTTGCTGTACGGTCCTCCTGGAACAGGAAAGACCTTGTTGGCACGAGCATTGGCTAGCAATATCAACGCCACTTTTTTGAAGGTTGTTGCCTCTGCTATTGTCGACAAGTACATTGGTGAATCTGCCCGTATCATTCGAGAAATGTTTGGCTTTGCACGTGATCATGAGCCTTGTGTCATTTTCATGGATGAGATTGATGCCATTGGTGGCTCTCGTTTCAGTGAGGGTACCTCCGCTGATCGTGAGATTCAACGTACACTCATGGAGTTGTTGAACCAAATGGATGGTTTCGAGGCTCAAGGCCAGGTCAAGATGGTCATGGCTACCAACCGTCCTGATATTTTGGATCCTGCTCTTTTACGACCAGGGCGTTTGGATAGGAAGATTGAGATCCCAGAACCCAACGAGACACAACGTTTGGAGATTCTCAAGATTCACGCTGCCAACATTACAAAACGAGGTGATATTGACTACGAGAGTGTTGTCAAGTTGGCCGATGGGTTGAACGGCGCTGATATGAGAAACGTGTGTACAGAGGCTGGGCTCTTTGCCATTCGTTCCGACCGTGACTACGTCCTAGAGGAAGATTTCATGAAGGCGGCGAGAAAGATATTGGACAACAAGAAGTTGGAGTCCAAGTTGGACTACAGCAAGGTATAGACTACCATACTAAGGAAATTGTTCTTTATACAGCTCCATTAATCGTGCATGGTAGGAAGTTATCTCCATAGATTAGCTCATCAAAGGAATACACATGATATTCCCAGAAGCAAGGATAGACCCAACAATGACCCAGCAATTCTGCGGGTAGACGCTCTCTTTGTGCTCCACTTGTTGGAACACGTGCCAAACTAGCCCCCAACCACCAACCAGTCTCAAAAGAAAGAAAAATCCCCATCCAAACCATCGGCTAATAAATCTCCTGACATTTCCAAGGGGTCTTCTGTCAATGGGTTATCTTCGGGAGTGGTATGCTCTTGTTGTTTCTCTTCCTCGTTTGGTTCTGCTGGTGTAGGTACCTCTGGTTCCGAGGCTGTTGCGGTTGTTTCCTGTGCAGTGGACGCAACTGCCTCTTCTGACTTTGGAGCTTCTGTATCTTTTCTATTCTTGGCTTCCCATTCTATCCGTTCTTGTTCTGTCAAATCATCCAGTAGTACCCATGTCTTGACATGAAATCGAATGTGTGGAGCGGGAGAACGAAGGATTTGGACCCACGTCTTGGCAGGACGCAAGGCAGCTTCTTCAAATTGTCGTTTCAGACCACCTGAGTTTCGATCTTGGCGTCTTCGTTTGGTGCCTCGGGCCGAACGAGTATTGCGACGGCCGCTGGCAGCAGGAGGGGTTGTAGCGTACATGAAGGATCGATGGCGTACGAGTACTGTACTCGCAGCAATAGATGCCAATCTAGTCGGTGTAGTAATTTTGCAGTGCTAGGGTGGAATGAGTTCGCGGCGTCGTCTGTCCTTGATGCAGCAGCACTCGTGTTGTTCCGACCTGCATGACTTGATTTTATTCATGTGTGGTATACTCCGGGAGAAGTCCGAGCGACGCCGGTTTGGGCTACGAGTATGCCCGACTCCCGACCAGGCTTCCTCCAATTCGTATAAAATCTTATATTCGTATGCAAATCCGAAATTAGGGAACCGAACTGACCCGAATTTAAGGCTACAATTTTCCGACATGTGACGGACAGACGCCATTCCCCGCCAAGCAAGAACAGCAAGAACTCCGCGCCAAAAATGGTTGCAAGAAACTGCCGCGCCATAAAAGAAAGATACAACAATCAACCACCAAATTGGAACAAAAACACATTTGCACTGACATAAATTGCAACTTGGAGTTGTCATTGTTGTTTGCAAAAAGAAGGAGCACCATGACAACAACAACGATGGAGGGAGGAGAAGAACCACCAACAAAAACAGCAAAGCGAACGAAGATTTGTTCCTCCTCATCTGCCTCCTCCACTGGTCTGTTTCGTCATCAATGGCTCTCTCGATATGGCCTTGAGGTTTCGTCTCGAGAGCCTGTGAGTGGCAAAATAAACAGCGTTGTTTGCTTGTTTTGCAGGAACTTTGGAAGGGAGGACAAACCCCTTGTTGTTGTTCTTGATGACGATGACGTTGACAAGGAGAATGTTGATGAAGAACAACAGGAGATGGAAGTGGAGGAGCAACAGATGGAAGCAGATGATACTCCTGTTCTGGAAGAGCGGGAAAATTCCAACAAGAACAGCACCAAGAAGAAGAAGATTAAAAAGAAGAAGCGAAGAAGGGCCACAACGAATGTAAAATTCTTTTTTCCTCAATGGCGCAGCGACAATTTTCTGAGTCATCTTCGAGGGTGCCATCCGAAACTTTGGGAAAAATACAAGAATCTTTCTTCCCAGTCTCAGCGGAACTCTTTTTTTGGAGGCCCAGATCCTTCTTCTGGCAGTGGTGCTGGCAACTCTGGTGGTGGTATCACCATGAGGTCACACTTGTTGGCTCATGGTACCCAAAGCCAACAAGGAAGTGCTTGGGCCGCAGTCATGGCTAAGCAAATTGGAACATTTGTTATTGATGCCGACATCATTGATAAATTGATAATTGGTTTATTCATTCAAGATGAGGAGCTCGAGACAGCTGCGGAGTCAGATGATGAGGATCTTGACGGTTCAGGAGCATGTTCGTCCGCCCTGTCTGCAAAGGAACGCTTCTTGTTACAATACAACAAGAGTGATGATGACGATGGTGTCTACATCACCACAGTCAAGTCGATGCTGAAGATGCATCTTGTTGTGGACTTTGTTGCAATCGGAGTTTCCTTCAATCAGGCTCACCAGCTTTACCACACAGTGAAGATGACAACTGGGATGGGGTCACTCAGATCCTTACGGGGTAATGATGTGTCAGATTTGTGTCGACTTGTATGTACCTTAAACCTCCAAGCCATCAAGGACTGTTTGAAGAAGGTCTGGGCTTTCTCAATTGGCTTCGATGCAGGCAACAACGCTGGTTGTTCCTACTTGGATGTTCGAGTGAGTTGTTTCATTTCTAGGGAGAAAGGCCTACGAAACTTTCATATGTTGGCCATTCCCATGAGGGAGCGACACACTGGCCAGTATCAGTTTGAACTAATTTCGCAGGTTCTTGAAGTGTTGGCTCCAGGTTGGCGAAATCAGTTGGTGGGTGTCTCTTCCGATGGAGCATCTGCCATGACAGGTAGTGTACAAGGTACAGTGACGCGGTTGGCCAATGCATGCAATGTTCCAATCATCCGCATTTGGTGTGGAGCGCATCAACTCGACCTGGTGGTTAAGAAAGCACTGAACACCCTCTGTGATGAAACATTCCTCACACAGCTAACGCGAGTTAGTAATCATTTGCGGCGGCAAAAGAACTTGGTGCAAGAGATGAAGTCCGCAGTGCCCCACATTTGTTAATACTCGGTGGATTTCCTTGGGAAAAGTGTTGAAATGGTTGAAGAAGAACCGTTCCAAGCTCCATGAGTATTTCACTACAAAAAACCCCGCCTGCTCACCTCCAATGCAGTGGTGGGTTGTTGTCTTGTCAGTTCAACCAATCATTGAGGCAGGTTGAGCAAACATTTACTTCGTTGCAAGGTCTCACTTCGCTAGTTTGTGAACAGAAGCAACATCTTGGTTCACTTGCCCAAGAGATTGCACAATGTTGCAGCGTAAAGGGCCCAGCACCACTGGAAGAACTGGAAGAAGTCGAAAAGCAATTGGAGAGTGATCCCTATTATGCTGTTCAAGGTGCAAAGGGTTACTATGTCAGGTCGGATGATATGAATAAAGCTTTGGATGAAGTGGGGGCATTTGTGCAACTTAAGATGGATGATTGGCGTAACAGCGAGGACGATGCAACAAAAGAGATTGCGAAAAAGGTCGTTGCTACAGTTTCTAGATTTTCATTGGCGTTGGTGGAAGGTGTTTCCGAAATTGTGGCGTCACGGGACAATGCAAACAATAGTTCATCTGGTGAGGAGGTGCCACCTGTTCTTCCGGTGGCACTGTGTACAATGAATACCAGGCAGTTTTGTTGCATCTTTGCAAAGACATCGAGTTCGTCTTGTGGAGAAGTTTTCTTTGGATGAAATTGATAGGATTGATGAACAATTCCGTGAGCTACGTTCGAAATGGAATAAATCTCCTTGCCTGAGACGTGCATTGGAAGAGGCATCTCAACTTGTTGGACAGACTATGAGGTCTGGTGATAGCCGAACAGGACAGTCATCTTTTGACAGGTGTTGGAGGCCCTTGGGAGCGAGTTTTCCCTTCTGCAGGAGTTTTGTGGAGGCATTGCTAGTGTCATGCCAACAACAGCTGGAGTAGAATCAGATTTCAGCCTAATCAACTGGACAAGAGACCCTCATTCCATGAGATTGACTGACTTGTCTTTGGAATCCATCCTACATTGTAAGCAATTCCAAGGAGCTTCAAGAGATCCTGGCATAGCCTGAAAACAACATTGGCCACTCTTTTGGTGCGCATCGTCAAAAAAGTACTAATTCTACATGTTCTACAGCATCAGTCTGTTATCGTCCGTTCAGATCCATCTTCTTGTTGCTCATTCAGTCCGTAGCTCACTCTTTTTGAGTATTTAAATCATCCCCTATGATTCTTCTATACTTTAAGAATGTTTGAATACTGCTTTTGTAGAATGGCATTCCTTGGAAAGGCAAACTAGGAGCAAGATTCTATCGAAAGACCAGATTTTCAAGGTATGACGCGGTTGTGACGTCACAGAACTCTCGTAGGCCTCAGTACATATTCTACGGCATACGGATATCAATACGAATTTAACCCTCCCAGATGACCCGAAAATAGTTATTTTCGTATATTTCGTATCAATCCGAATTGGAGGAAGCCTGCTCCCGACAAGAGCCTGCACGACCGACGACGTCTGGAATCAAGTACCTCCAGAACGACCAAGATAACCAAGGCACCCGTCGTCCTGTCGACACTATATTCATTGCATTGTACACCAAGTCAACAAATAATATGACACCGTTGCCGCCCTCGAAACTCAAACAACCTTCTGCTGGTCTCAGCAAATCCGCCAGAACACAGTACGAATTAGCCAAGGTTCGGAAGCGATTGTCTTTGCTGGAAACATCTACGGGAAAAGAGTCCGAGTTGACCACCTTGCGTATGCTGAAACAATATGTTGAATCTCTCGAACACCAAATTGACACTCTATCCGAAACATGCCGTATGCAACAAAAGCAACTCAAGCAAATTGCCAAAGAGCATGGCCCTGTATCACCGGTGCTTTTGGCGGATCACCCACCGGGTACCAAACGAAAAAATGAGGGTTTGGTGTGGAATCAAGTTCTTGTCATGGCCTCCAAAATTTCAGGGTTGAACAAAGAAAACAAGAATCTACAGCAGTCGCTGAAAGACAAATCCAGAGAACTTCAAAGATCGCAACGGAAACATGAAAGATTTCTGTCAAAACTAGAAGAATGGAAAAATCTTCATCCGTTCATCGAGATAGATCTGGACGACGGAGATTCTTCGAAGAATGGTTCAAATGCAGAGGATGAGAGCCATGACAATGAGGACACTACATGTGCATCAGAGTTTGATAACATAGTGGCCCAAGTACAACAGCAAACTGCTACAACAACTTCTACTCCAGGGAAGAAACGACCAGACCCGCGTCAGCAAGATCAAGTTCCCTTGCCAAAGGAGCCACCAAAAGCAAAGTCTCCAAATGCAAAAGACGAGAAAGCGGATGACACACCAAGAAAAGCTAACACACTTCAATCTGCCAGTGAAGAAGCGCACAAAGATAAAACTGACAAATCTAGTGCTGCATCCGAGCCATCGTCCACATCCGACCACACAAAGCCCCGATTCGTCCCTATTGTGGTGGAGACAGTCGAGTCAGATTCGGATGAGGACGATAGTACGTTGGGACAATCAGTGCGTGAATCCAGTCCGTTGCAATTCCGCCAAGGAGATGTACAGGAGGAATCCGAATCTTCCATTACGTTCCCACCATCGACAACTCCAGCTCGTGCAAGGCGCCCCCGAAAGTCCCTGGATGTCCTTCCAAGTGAAGACGAATCCGACGAAGCAAGAGATGAACTTGGTCCGCTTCCCAGCAATCCGTTTGATTCTGTCACTAACATTGACGACTTTTCCGTCTCGAGTGAGGACTCACATGCTTATTCATTGAGCGAAATGCAAGAGTATCTGGAGCAGCTGGCGCATCCGGTCGTATCCTCTCCTGTACATGAACACTCCGAGGAGGCAACCGATGACGCTTCGGCTACTACAGATGCCCGGTTGGAAATTCTGGAGAATATGGGTAAATTCGGAAGATTCCGAGACAAATTCTTTCGACGTGTGCACAATAGACATGACAAGACGTCGCAATTGGCGGAGGCCATGAGTGAGGGAGAGAAGAAGGAACCAGATGATGGTGTGTGGTGTTGAGTTGCCTACCAACGAATGTCACATGTGATGCTCGGAACATTCGACTATACTATAAAGCTACAAACAACGTTGTATTATAGCTGCTAACGTTTTACACCCGTATTCAATTCTTGAACGATTACGGTTTCTTGCCAGAGAGTGGGTATCCCGCCATTTGCATATTACCGACACTTCTGGTGCCCTCGTTTATTTCGTGAAAGTAGGGTGGTTCTTGCATCACTGTGTCCTCCTCATGTTGCAAATAGGAAGGTGGATTCAGAATATAGGGAATCGGCAAGTGGATCAGCTCATGGTTCCACAACGCCGAAGAGCATGAGCACTGTTGTGGTCGAAAACAGTACACACGCTTGTTGCGACTCCCCGAACGACTTGTAAATAGAACTCCTAGTTCAAAGTTGGCATACTTCACCCTTCCAGGTTTCGTCGAAGGTGACTGTGCTTCTTGGCGTGTCCTGGAGCGCTTTCCCTGAGCTCCTTGCGAAAGACAGGCACTTGTCAGTAAGAACCACGAGAGATATTCATCCGCTGCACCATTCTTGGCGAGACTGCTAACTTGATCTGTTTGTCGAACAACCCTGCACATGGACTTGAAGTGGGGTACCATGATGCGGGGGTGTTGAAGTGGATTGCTGGCTAGAAACTTGGACATGCGTGATAGACAAGCCCGTTCGCACGAGTTGAAAGTATCCGAGGAAAGGAATACGAATGAACTATCAGCGTTTGGGGTTTGAGCGCCATTCTCGCCCACTTCTTCCGTTGATCCTGCGGCATGCATGAAGCTTCGCGAAGGCCATATCACATCAAGCCGCTCCAGCAATCCTTCTTCATCCCAAAACGAGGCATCAGAGTGCTGCACGTCCATGTAGCTGCGTACAACATCTGCCAGTTCAGAACGTTTCCAATTCCCTCCAAAACTTGTTGGCTGGGAAACTAATCGGTCGTTTTTGGAGAGCAGCAGGTTGTCGATACTTCGGAGGATATGCTGAACCCTTTGCCGGCCATAGAGACAAGACTGTTTGTTCTTATTTGGTCGGTCTTCCCAATCTCCAGGAACAACGGGGACCAAGTGTACTTGAGCTTTCTCAAAGTGGAACCACTGGGCCAGCTCCTCCAGTTTTGTTCCCAAGAACTTTGAACAGAAGTCCTGCACCGTCGATGCCCCATCTCCCGCTGACGAGGCAGAGAGTCTCTCCAAAAAGTCCTGCAGGACGACTCCAAAGTCATTCTGTGCAAAGCCCTTGATATTCCCAATCTTCGGTGGTTTCTGGGGAGCCTTGGTTTGTCGTCGTCGGAAACGCTGCAGCCATGTACCTTCCACAGTGCATGTGGAGGTCAAGTTCGCAGTGGTGACAACAACGACGATATCACCTGTAGTCTCTACCAAAATCATGAACTTAGGATGATGGACGCCGCGTTTGGTTTCATTTCGCTTTGGTTCCTTGGATGATTCTGCGCCTTCAATGGATACCCTGGAGTTTGTGATGGGGTTCCAATTCGAAAGAACTCGCACACAGTGAAAATTTTCGCCTCGACATGAATGTATTGACGACTGGACCTCATTGGCAATGTCGGGCTGCTGTGTCTTCGCCAATTCTTCGTTTCGATTGAACGAGTCGCTGGTAGCATTGTTATCTGCTGTCACACAAGGTTCCTGCGTGAGCAGTGATGCACTCCCCACGGTGCTTGAGTCATCTTCAGGAATGTTCACATTGGCGTCTGCATTAGAAAATACGGGAACCCTATCACAATGAAATAGAGACCCCGACATGTTGTGTTCGGAATGTTTTGTTTCTTCAGATTCTGGTAATGCGGAGGGCCTGGCTTCTTCTTCTAGCAGTCGTGTGATTTTGGCGTCGCCATGAAGCAACAAAGTCGGCACTTTCGCTGATGCCCCTGCCAATTGAGGAAATGCTTGAGACAGCCAATCAAGATCAGCCCTGTAGGTTCCCAAAATAACAGCCTTCAATGAGAGCGAATTGATAAGTCGTTCTCGATTCAGCAATGGAGGGGGATTCTTGGAACCACATTGGCATTCGGTAGGCCAAATCTTATCACCAGGGAGTTCTTCTACGCCGTTCAAATAGAATCTGTCACTGAAGTACTTAATACCGTCCACAGTGACACTTGGAGGCTCCAATACTGACTTGACTAGCTGGCGGGAAAGCAGTGTACCCTCATTTTCCCAAGGACGCAAAGCACGCTTCATCGACGAGAGGGAATAAAATGATGGTGTTGTCTTTGGACATTACTGATAGACGGACAGACGATCGCTTGTGCCAGGGTTGAACGTTGCCATTTCCAATGAAGAACTTATAATGCGCATTGCCATACTCGTACCAACAAGATGGAGCTGGCTAATTGGTAAGGGTCAAGATTTCATTTGGCAAATAGTAGAACTGAAATTCAAATTTTAAGTTAAATGCTTTCATGCTATCATACAATTCTAAATAGATCTTCTAATAGATGCCATTGGATTCCAGGGAAGACAACAGGCAGGCCCCTCGTATTGCAACCTCGGAATAGGAGTAGGCATGGGCCTCTACTGCCTCCGCAATGCGCTGCTTTTGTTCCATTACCATCCGGCGACAAACCGATTCGGTAATCAACATCTCAAGTGATTCAATCACTGATGCAACCACCGAAACATTGTCTTTGCCAACTTCCAAACCTTTGAACATCAAATCACAAGCCCCTGCCGCCACCAACTCCCCCCTGTGTTCCTCCAAGGACACCAACCTCTGGAAAATTGGACATATCTCTGCATACAACTCTACTTCCTCCTCGTACTGACGAGAATATCTCAGTAAACTCTTGTGAAGGTTCCTTGTGAAACATTCCGAAACTTCTGATCTTGGCGAAGTCTCCAACACCTCCCGGAAGGCACGTAGTCCAGTAACAATCATTTGGGGAGACCAGGAGTTCTCTTGCAAAAAATCGAGAAGTGCTTGCACTGTCAACCCATGCTCCGACACCATCCCTGCCAGTGAGTTGGAACAATCTTCTTCTAACGACTCGTCCATAACCTTCGCAAGTTGCATTCTCTCTTTAATGTCCTCGGCGTACTCGATACAGTCAGGCCTTTCCACAAAAACCGAAGCATGGTCCAGCAATTCATCAAACCCATTGCAGCGGCGGAGGTTCCGACAGTTGTTCTCGTCATGGGTGTAGTTCTTCAAGGCAAAACAAGCTGTTTCCATGACATCTGCATCATTCTTATGCGACGACATCGCCTGTACAATGGCATCTAACTCTGCGAATGGGGCAACAGTCACATACTGTTGCTCAACGTTGATGGCGCAATTGGACAGGAAAGCACATCCATTTCGTTGAAGTTCCGCACAATCACGATTTGCCACCATGGCATCAACCACACATGCGGAAGCTCCGAGCATTTCAAACGTCTTCCTGGCCTGAGTGTCCAGACTCAAGGCACACATGGCACCAACTGCGATGCGCACAAATGATTGAGAAGTGACATATTCCTCAAGAGCAGATACCATGGGATGGCAGACTCCTGCTTGAGTCAGACCGGTTGGTGTCACTCCAATTTGCGCCAGCTCCATCCTGTTTACTTCGTCAGATGCAAGCGACCAAATGGCACCACAGGCTTGTCTCTGAACTGAGAGGTCACGAGGATGTTGTTGCATGGCGTCGACAATATCGGATACCAACTTCTTTCGTATTATCACGTGCTGGTTGGCAGGACTATCTTTGCATCGATCCCAAATGGCCCCGAGACAATGAGCTTGAACAGCAGCCATTGCCTTATGTTCTGTCATCGTATGAGCTAGGACTTCGGCGAGGATCTCAAAATCATCCAAATGCTTAATCATGGGGTCAAGGTCTTTGATTACTTTCTGTATCTCGTCTGGTGTAGGTGCTGGCCTACTTCGTGGAGTAGGTGGTGGTGCAGCGTCGGAGTCACCACCAAAACTCGAAGTCTCACCAATCCGCCCCATGGGACGCCTTTGGCCGCTGGAATTCAGAGAATGATGGGATGTCGAGGAGGTAACCGACACCGGTGTCTCTCCACTGCCAATGCTTGTGTCACTTTTTTGCCTCACAGGCTTTGTCTCTGACACATTTCGATTTCCCTCCACATCGTTTGACGGAGTCGCTATTCCACTGTTGTGACCTTCCTGCTGCAGGTCAGGCGCAGAAGGTACCTCATTTGACAAATCTCTACTTGGGGTAACAGATGACTGAGGAGATTCGGTAGATGTTTGGGCAACCTGAGAAGGAACAAATATGTTTGCCCCCCATTCCGGTCGGGATCCACTTGATGATTCTCGGTTGATGCCAGTTACCGGAAGGACAGGAAGGGACGTCTGTCGCTCATCCAGAGCGGCTCGAAGGTCTTGATCTCCGCGTTCTGGCAAGGGAGCACTGAGGCGAGGTTGTGCCGTTGCTCGATCAGTCGGCAAAGGTGTTAAAACTGGCTGCTGAGGCAAGCCGCCGTTGATGTTTTTGTTGCTTGCTGTATGTTGCGAAGTTGCAAGCGGCAATCCTTCAGGTTGATCATTTCCAGTGGTACTACTTTCCAACGGAAAAGCACTTCGTCGTGAACCGGAGTGGTTTGAAGTTGGAGGCAGGTTACTGTTACTGTTGCTTCTTTGCTGTGACGGCGGCAACTTGGGTCGTTTCCCTTTCCCTTTTTGAGAAGGATCTTTTTCTGGGTGACAGACAAAGCAAACGCCATTTTCACATTGACCCTCCTCATTTAAAGGTTGCTTTGCCGCCCATGGGTTAAATTTCCTTCTGGTGATGGCATAAAGACGAACAGGAATTCCCTTACAAGTCGTACACAAGCCATGCTTATATCTCAAATCCCTTTTCTCCTCGATTTCCATGACAACGCCGTTGTCATTCACAGTCATCTCGTTATAGGCAAGGCTGAACCGGAGGGTCTCCATGTCCTCTTCTGTATGTACCATCTTGCTCATGATGCAAAGAGAGTGAAAGGGCCAAGGACGGCAATGGAAGGTTTTCTAGTGGATTTGGGCGAATAGCAAATTTAAAACTTCCACAACTCAATATCGCCTGATACTTGGCTCTGAATACTTGTAAAATGCAAGCTTCCGCTTGGTTAATCTGTTTTTGGTAAATCAAACGCAAACGTTTTCAAACCTAATGGTCAAAGTTGATGACAACCGTTTCTTGTACTCGGAGCTTCGCTGTGTTTGGAGGATGGCTGCCGCCGCATATTATTTATCCCGAACTCTGGTCTCGTGACATACTGCCGGAAATACTCCCGCACAAACGTCGTCGTACAAACAGTACGATGCAAGTACGAACTGGTGGCTGGTGGGCATACATAGGAGTCACACTAAATTTGGCGGACAAACCTGCCCCCAAACCCCAAAGAAGCACATTGTGCCACCCAAAACATGAAACCCCTTGAATCCGATTATGCCGTGATGTTGTGTCCTACCATTCAATTTGCCACTTCTTCCTGGCAAGTAACAGTCACATTTTGCACCTGCCACTTTCCAAAGCATCATTCTTTTTGGGACATGAAAGCAGTGATTTTTTCCATCAGCAACCCTACAATGGTGCTACCAAACGGCAACTCCCCATGATGGTGCAAGGTGCAGCGGCATTGGCATGGATCTCCGCCGCATGCTCAATAATTTTGTTCTCATTGTTCCACTACCATTTCCCGACAAGAAGTCTCACTACCAATGTGGTCACTAATACATCTTCTCCTTTTTTCTCACCATCCCACGTCTTCTCTAGCGGAGAAGCACATGAGGTCAAATCAATAGATGCAAGAAAAGTAGTATTAGTACCAGGTACCGTTGGTATTTGCCAAACGACAAGTCTATAACAAGATGACATTCGGAAGATAATAACGCCAAATGGATACTAGTACAAGATATGATTCCTCGTGTTGGTGTAAGAACAACAAATTGTTTGCGAGAATCTCACAGTATTTCAGTCCAGTTCCCCGTTCTTTTTCGTGTTCTTTTTAGTTGCGAATAAATTACTAACGTATGAACACATCAGAACTCTGAAGGAATGAAACGACATCAAGGTAGTTAGTACTACTAACAGTACTAACGTACCCGTAGTACGTGTAGTTTTCAACAGCGGGTGCCGCTGCTGATTGCCATCATCATCATCATCGCAACTCTTTTACTACGAGCTTCTCCGACACCACCGGTACGAGTCCTACCGGTAATCCTACGGCTACGTATTGCCGGTGGTTGGCAAATATGTGAGGGTATCATCAACGCGAACCTTTCAAATCCGACACCAATATCATCCTTCTTCAAGTTGCCACGCATTGAGGGCCACCAGATGGCGCCTCGCCCAATCTGGTCTACTACCACCAGTAGTAGTATCTTCTACGGTATTTTGAAACACCACACGGCCGAGCGAGACGAAACTCACAAAGTTCGCATGGTGGTGGGGGGGGGGGGGGCAGAAACCATTCTACAATACTAACGTACGGTAGGTAGTTAGTAGATATTTTAGTGTAGTAAGTAGTGCCAAAAGTGTGCAAAACGGTCACTAAGTAAAAATGCATCTAAAAGGCGGCCCTTCTCATTCGAGTGTCGACCCCTTATCTATTGTATGAACGCTGCATACGCAGCAGTGCCGAGGAAGAACATTGTTCGGATTCATCGCACTGAAAGTGGAGGTATGATGATGATGAATGAACGTGAACTGAGACGCATCAACCTCCTTCTGGCATCATCGTCGATCGGTCCCCATGGTCCAACCACGGGGTAATCTCGATCTGAAAATGTTCAAACAGCTGTTCCAGTTGTTGGTGTTAGAAGACGCATGATTTGCTTTTGCAAACGCGCCTTCTGGCATTGGGCAAGGTACGCCTTTTGTTGTTCTTGTGTTCGTGACCAGATATTTTCACCCACAACTGCCAGGAGATGAGTCTCAAGCGAGTCACTCAAGTTGGCATAGTTGGGGTCACCCTGTCTGTTCAACTGAGTACAAGCCGAGACAACAAGTCGCACTTGGAAAGCCAAGTTATCCAGACCGCTTTGGGTTAGGACATCAAGTAGAATCTTGATGAAGACCAAAAGGTTCGCACGCCGCCGTTGGTTTGAAAGCTTGGCGGTTCGTTGCCTTTGATTTTGAGCCAGGACCCGCAGGGCTAGATCATCTAGACCTTTCAAGCTCATGTGTTGAGAAGACGTTGGACTCAAGGTGCTAGATGCTGTTTGTGGGGAATTAGGAAGCTTCATCATCGTGTTGACTTGAAAGTTTGGTTGGGACTGGAAATGACAGTTCGTAGATTTTGTGAGAAGATGATGGTATCAGCGGAATAGTAGAATAAGGAACGCAGAGAAGAGCTCCAACGCGAAGCCAACTTCAACAAGTTTTTCAGAATGAAACTCGAGGGCAACGAGAATCCTTTTCAGTCGCGAAAGTGAATGTGTCTTTCTGGGTAGTTGACTTTCGCCTCCAACAATGAGAACTCATTCGCGAAGCACAAAACCCGAATTTCATAAATGCTATTCCGCAGATTTGATTCATTCACATATCCCCTTCGAGAACCCTGATATAGTAGCTGTTTTTTTGGTGCACCATCATCATTCATCATCATGGTGGTGTTCTGTCTTTGGCTCCACTATTATTCTACTTCATGCTTGTACCGCACTACGTAGTGATGAAGTTGCATTATTAAAGTTGGTTGTAAAAGTGACAACAACATCTTTATTCCCACCATCTTCTCAAAAGCCGCCTTCTCAAGAGTACTAAAGACTTAAAAGTCCTGAGTCTTCAGGAAGTCATTACTATTTCTTTCTTGCTGATAGATTCAAGTGGCGGGGGCACGTCAAACTAGAAAGGCATCCTTCGTAATTCGTAAATGGGGGGAAAGGAAGTGCAACTTTGACAAAGGCCTCTGAGTCAGATCTAATCGAACCCTTCACCCATACAACAACCTTCATTTGGTGGGATTGTGAAGCCCCCGAGCGCTGTGCTAACACGAGCCATCAGCGTCCTCCAAATTCAAGGCGGCAGCCTACCTAGTCTGTGCAAGCGGAACTAGACTTGAGCCAAATTCTCATGAGTTTCGAGAACTCGAACCTTCTGGCGAAACCACCAATAATCGCTGCTACGCAATTCACATTCGTAGTAGTACTGCAGAATTGTGGGACCGAATTGTGCTACCACCCGAAGCCTACTGGAGCAACCTCCGAAAGTTGTGGGCATTTTGCCAAGGGATTCTAGTTTTTACAGACTACCGGTGTTTGTCGAAATATAATTTCTGGGAGAAGGTTGTTTTCATTAGATAGCATGAATTCAAGCTAGGCTTGAACTTGGAGGCAACCATAATAGGAAGATACTACAAATCGAGAAGCGTCCCAGAAAATGCTTCTATTGTTGGCAGTACCTGCAAATTCTACCCGACACTTCGTCCTATAGCCCTAGCTCACCAATGAACGAACCTACTCGTACGACGGTCCACCACAACTTTGGAATGAAGAGTAGAGGCTTTGGCGAAATCTTGAGAGTATCCCTAAATAGTATAAAATGCAAGTTCCTTCTCGCGGTTGTTGACCGCCTTCTTGTAAGCAGCATCGAAATCCTTGGGTAGAACAACATACCGATTCTCCCGCACTGCTTGCAGACCTGCCTCTGCACAGATGGAAGAAATATCAGCAGAAGAAACCTTTTCACTTCGGTTGACGTAGTCCTCCAAATCAAGTTCGTCACTTAAGTTCATCTTGGATGTAGCCGCTTGGAAGACCATACGCTTCTGTCGGCGATCGGGGTTTGGAAACTCAATTTTTCTATCAAGACGTCCAGGTCTGAGCAAAGCAGGATCAAGGGTATCGGCACGATTGGTGGCCATGATCACCTTGATGTTGGTTGTTTGATCGAAACCATCCATTTGGTTGAGCAACTCTAGAAGGATTCGCTGCACTTCACGATCAGCACCAGTTTGAGCATCGAAACGCTTTGTGGCGATAGCATCAATCTCATCAATGAAGACGATGCAAGGTGAGTTCTCGCGAGCAAGTCGGAACACATCTCGCACCATACGAGGACCCTCTCCCAAATACTTCTGAACGAACTCAGATCCAACCATGGAAATAAAAGTAGCCTCTGTGGCATTGGCGACAGCCTTTGCCATCATGGTCTTTCCAGTTCCGGGAGGGCCGTACAAGAGAACACCCCTTGGTGGATCAATTCCAATTTGTTGGTACAAATGATGCTGAATGAGCGGAAGCTCAATTGCCTCCCGCACTTCTTGTTTCTGCATATCTAGACCTCCAATATCCTTATAAGAGACATTGGGTTTCTCTGCCATGAGCTTGACTGTAGAATCACTCTCAGGAGGCAGAATATCAACGAGGGAATGTGAATGTCGGTGAAGTGCAATGCTGGTATTGGGTTTCAAGAGCTCGCGATCAAGCGTACTGAGAATGCGGACGTAGTAGTTAGAGCCCGCAGTACTAGAGACAATTCCATAGTTAGCATCAATCATCTCGTTGAATTGTCCAATCACCAAAGGAACAGATTGAATGCGTCGAATCTCCTCCTTGGCACGAAGCAGTTCCCTCTCCAAGTGCCGCATTTCATCCTTCAGGTATTCTTCCTGTAGCTCAACAAACTCGAGTTGCTTCTCTAGGCTCTTCATTTCTTGATAAAGATCTAGTTCCTTGGGATCCGGCACATCGGGAGTGCTGGCCACTACAGGTTGGTCCACTTGCTACAGTTGGGAATCGGCATTGAGAGGAGGCGCTGTGTGAGAGTTCCGCTCAACAAACACAAAGCTTCCAAGGAATCTGTATATCAATACTCTTCTGTTCTTACCATTCCGGTGGAAGCTGGGAGAACATCTACGGTAGCCATCGTCTATGAAGACAAACCAAGTTCTTGTACGACAAGGTCTCTGGAGGAGGTTGAATGCCCACGTCCGATCGATCATGGCCGGCGAGGCAGACGTCAATCGAACCCTGGAGAAATTGAGGTCTCACGAATCATTCGACTAAAACCCCTAACGGCTACGCTAATCAAGTAGTGGCATTAACCGCTCACACAACAAAACTCGTATCATATATACTACAAGAAACTATGTGGATCCTAGCTAAAACTACTTGCTCTTGGTCTTATGGCTTGCAGGAAGAAAACAACTACAACAAACGAAGAGAGCAAGAATGGTCCAGGTAGAAGAATTAAAAAATTCTGAAACAAATCGTACATCCGGTATAGTGTAGGTGGTTATCATACAACGCTCTCACCGTTGAGACCGGGGTTCGACTCCCCGTACCGGAACTTTTGTACCTCGTGGAAATTTTTTATAAATTTTGCCGCTCAAGCCGGTGTCTATTCTTTTCACCATGTCGATCAAGAATTACCTTGCTAATTGCTTTCTGAGTCATTGAGAAAGGACAAAGGTTCTGTTCGTACTGTACGGTACGATTGCTTCAAGAAAAGGAACGACATCTTGATTTCAAGAGGGTATTGACACTTATCAATTGATGCTTTTGTAATAGTACGCGAGTATTGATGGAATCTATATCAGGGAGCAAAGCCACACTTCCTTTACGATCAGATTTGCTTTTATAAGGCTAAAGTAACCTTGTGGGCTGGGGGTGGCTGCTCCTGTCTTCCTCCTCTCGCCTGGAAAAAAATTCACGAAAAATTGCACGTCTGGCCGAAGGTACGGTTCGCCATCAACGCACCATCCACACTGCCAGAAAGACCACTGGCAAGGGTGGGCTCAAGTCGTGCACCATGGCGGCTCCTGATTCTCCACAAACCATGCCAGAGCAACCCACAACCGCGAAAGAGCATCAAGAAAACGATGTGGATGATTGCGACGAAGAAGATGGAGAAATTGCAGAATCTCCAACGGTCCGACGTCCACCATCTTCCACACGTGAAGCTCCACCCAGCAAGCCTGCGGTCTCTGCACCTTCCAAGGGCGCCTACATCCCACCAGCTAAACGCAAATTGATGCTACAACAAGCACAGGAAGAAGCTAACTCTGATTCCACAGAGGCACAGGCGCTTCGTCAGCGCGAGTCGTGGAATTCACAGAGGCGTGTTATTCATGGCTCTATCAATCGGCTCAATGCCACCACCATCAAACCTTTGATTCAAGAAGTGTTCCAACAAGTCAACTTGATTCGAATGAGGGGGGTGCTTTGCAAATCCGTCATGGTTGCTGCCATGTCGAGTCCAAAGTATGCCGATGTTTTTGCTGCTCTGATTGCTGTCATCAATTCGAAGTTGCCCGAGGTGGGGGAATTGATGGTGGCTCGTAGTGTCTTGGCGTTTCGACGATATTATCAACATCGAGAAAAGGCATCCTGCCAGGCAGTTTGCCTCTTCTTGGCTCATTTGTTCCACCAGGCAGTAGTTCATGAACTTTTGATTCTTCAAATTCTCAGTGTGCTTCTGGATGGCGAGCCAACGGATGATTCCGTCGAAGTAGCTGTGGAACTCCTCCAAACCACTGGCCAGGCGCTTTTGGAAGTTAGTCCAACAGGGGTTAGAGCATGTTTGGAACGCCTCCGGGCACTTCTTCATGAGGGGCAACTCAATAAGCGCGTCGAATATAAGATGGAAAAGTTGCTCAAGCAGAGGAGGACTGGCTTCAAAGATTTTCCGACTATGCAGGATGATTTGGATTTGGTGGAACGCGACGATCAGATCACCCACGAAATCTCGCTAGATGATCAAGACTTGCAGAAAGAAGACGAATTGGACTCTTTCCGTGTGAATCCTGATTTTGAGGAGACTGAAGCGGAGTGGAAAAGTATTCAAGAGGAAGTCTTGGGGGGCGGAGATTCCAGCGATGACGACGACGATGACAGTGACGACTCCGATGATTCAGGTAGTGAAGATGACGACGACAACGATGATGTTCCAGATCAGGAGCTCAAGGAATCTGTACCAGAAAACAAGAAGCAGATTCAGGTCATTCAAGATTTGACGGAACAGGATCTTGTTCACCTCCGCAGAACTATCTATCTGACGATTATGTCCAGTGCCACATTCGAGGAGTGTACCCATAAGCTTGCCAAAATTGATATCCCACCAGGCAGAGAAATGGAACTCATCAACATGTTGATTGAATGCTGTTCCCAAGAACGCACATTTTTGCGGTATTATGGTCTTATTGCTGCACGCTTCTGTCTGTTGGATGATCGTTGGAAGAACGCATTTGTGGAGTCATTCAAGGAACAATACAGCACCATTCACCGATTGGAAACCAACAAATTGCGAAATGTGGCAAAACTCTTTGCTCATGTTCTCCATACAGACTCTATCCCATGGAGTGTTATGGAGTGTATCCATCTCAATGAAGACGAGACAACCTCATCGTCCAGAATTTTTATCAAGATTGTTGTTCAGGAGATTGCTGAAGCGATTGGAATTGCAAAGCTCAAGGGGCGTTTTGAATCGGATGATGAGGAGGCTAGGGTATGGTATGGTGGGATGTTTCCAAAAGACAACATCAGGAATACACGATATGCCATCAACTTTTTCACCTCAATCGGACTGGGTCCTCTGACAGACGACCTTCGCGAGTTTTTGAAGAATGCTCCGAAGTTGATCATGGCCAAGGCGAAGGAGGCCGCTCTAGCTAAAGCTGCGGCAGATTCTGATGCATCTTCCGTTGTCACATCCTCTTCATCATCGTCGTCGTCGTCATCGTCATCGTCATCGACAGGAAGTTATTCAAGCTCTTCATCCTATTCCAGTTCATACAGTTCCAGTGGCTCGAGAAGTTACTCGAGTAGTTCCTCAGGAAGCTCATACTCTGGTCGACGCCGAGGGCGTCGATCTCGACGACGGTCCAGATCCGACAGTCGGAATTCAGAGGAAAGCCGACAATCTCGATTGCGGGGAAAGGAACGGAAGAGGACCCCAAATGACCGCAGATCTCGGTCGACGTCTCCTCCAAAGGAGATTCTAAAGAAAGCTGAAGACTCATCCGAGGCCCCCGAAAGCAACCAACGGCTTACCAACAAAACGAGTCGGTCCCGCGACGACAGTAAACGCTCGGTATCTCCGTCACCCCAAGAACGAAGGAAGAAGCGACGAAACCGTTCTTCTTCCACTGACTACGAATCGGATGACTCCCGGGATGCCAAGAAGGATTCTCGACGTTCCAACAAACGTTCTCGACGTAGAAGCTCTAGCACCTCTGATGACGAGCAAAGCAACAAGGAATCGTATCGAAAAGGAAAGGCTGGAAGGGGAAGACATGACAGCCCCTAGAGACATGCGAGTTATTTGTGTTGGTCCCTACACGGCAAAGAGACTCTGTGCTTGGTGAACGCAGAAGTCAGTAGAGTTGAAGTCATAGTCTGTACCGAATTCTGAGAAATCGTATTAGATCGCCTTGACATTACTACGCTAAAATAGCGACTACCGAAAAAAACAGCTACCTAGCATGACCTAAAAGAAATCGTATTAGATCGCCTTGACATTACTACGCTAAAATAGCGACTACCGAAAAAAAACAGCTACCTAGCATGACCTAAAAGAATAATCTGCCGGGGACAGAGGCAAAAATTCCGGTACGGGGAGTCGAACCCCGGTCTCAACGGTGAGAGCGTTGTATGATAACCACCTACACTATACCGGAAGACTGCTGTTTATCTCTGGTCGACAAACAGCGTTGAGAGGTGCAAAAAGTTCCGGTACGGGGAGTCGAACCCCGGTCTCAACGGTGAGAGCGTTGTATGATAACCACCTACACTATACCGGAAGACGGATGCTTGCTTTCAACAGCAAACCAAGCTGCTGAGCGGCGCAAAAAGTTCCGGTACGGGGAGTCGAACCCCGGTCTCAACGGTGAGAGCGTTGTATGATAACCACCTACACTATACCGGACCTGCTGAAATTTTCAAAATTATGGTTGATAAAATTTTGGAATGCTCCTTAGCAAAAAATTGCCTGATTTTACTTTACCAGGTTCAATATTGCTACCCGTACTGTACTCTAGAATGATAACATAATCTTTATCCAGGTAGAAAACTAGGCTCGAAAGAATGGATGAAAAGCATCCAAACTACGGAAGCAGCAAAAGGGAAGAAACGAGACAGTAATGACTGTGATGCACGTGGGGGACCGACGTCGCCACCATCAACGGTGCTTCATCATGATGGGCGTGGTGACTACGGCAAATACGACAATACTTACCATACCTGCTAGTACTGTAGAAGCACTAAGAAGCATACCCGCCACCACGGGAGAGACGCCATAGGATTGGGGAAGGAACAGAAATAAATCAGCAATCAAGTATCCAGAAGAAACGAAGAGACCTTGTAGCATTCCCATTGGACCCATGGGCGATATGAAAAGAGGTAAAGCCTGCCATATAAAAACCAATTGTTAGACACTCTCCTTCGTTCACCCAATGGAGCAATCAAGATGCAATCTAGAATCATTGTCTGAATAGCCACCTACCTCTTGTTGCTTGTATCCTCCACGGACAAAATTGAGGAGATTGACTTCTGTGATTTTCTCTTCAAATTCGTAGACGCTCCAACCATCAATGAGGAAAAAGCACGGTATACTGGTAACCCCAAAGCGTGTCTTTAGGGCTAGTTCTTCCTGGATATTAACACGAGCGACCCGAATACCTTCTTCCGGAGAAAGATGAAATGTTTCTGCAATATTGTTATACGAGGCCGCAAACTCTTGGCAGAAAGGGCACCTAGAGCAATGGAAAAAGGAATGGGGTATAAGGTACAAGACACAACACACGTCACCTCGACGAAGATGCTGGTATACTTCTTGTTCTGAACGTACCAGGGTGTATATAGTTCAATCAACCAAACATTTCCGTCGCTAACTTTGGATGAGAATGATTTGGATGTCAATTCAATTGGACGTGGATCCAACGTTTTGGAATTCTTGCCAGATCTTCGACTTGTCGTCTTTTGGGTGGCAACTTTAGATCCTTTGGGGGTTCCTTGAACACACGTGGTGCACATGGCTAGCAACGCGAAACCAAGGAAAACAAGCCATCTTGTATAAAACCGATTCATATTTGTGTATTGATTGTGAGGTGTTATCAGTGATGAGGTGTGACCGATGATTGATGATGGTTGTAACACAATCCAGTGGTCGCCTCCGGGATGTGATAACACGTCTACACCTTTTTATCTGCCTCCATCCAAATCGATGGTCTATACTAATTGATCATACATATGAATATTACTGTACAAGTGTTAGTACTTACATATAGATTGTCGTCGTTCCACCACTCATTCCTTTCATCACCATACAACGGAAGAGACCATGGCCCCACGCACCAACCGAAAGCGCAAATTGCCAGCTTCCTTTTTGGACTGCCAATCACTATCTCACGTGGTAGGTCTTTCCTACGGTCAGGATTCTGGAGAAAACGACCAATCAACATCCTGTGTGACAACACCAGTAGCATCGGATGTATCGAAAGAAATTTTTCTCGATCGACTGGTAAAGGAAGTTGTAAAACCCTTCCGTCCAACAGTCTCTGAAGATAGCGCCTCTTCACAGAAATCTCCAGGTTTATCAACTCCATTTGTCATGGTCAAAGGGAAATTGCAGAAACGGACCCAGACCAAACAACGCATGACTCATGAAAACACTGTTTGGGGTCAACGGCTTCGCATGGGAACCAACCAGTGTCTCCGACTATTAGAGTCTAGATTGGAGGACAAATCAAAATCAACCCCTACCCTCTTGGTATTGGCTCGGGATTTGTACCCTCCAACTATGTTAGCCCACGCACCAGCCATGGCGAAATCTCTGAACATTCCTGTCCTGCTTTTACCTGGCAGCGCCACCAAGGATTTAGGACAGGCCTTGGGAATACGACGAACTTCCATCCTTCTATTCTTGGACAAGGAGTCTTCTGATAGCGCCCAGTCTACCAATGATCCCATCAATTCTTTTGTAGACTTTGCCAAAACGCTAATCCCGAAAGAGTAGTGAAACAATTCAGCAAAAGGATGTCGTTGGACTACTATGGTTTATTTTTGTAAGCCGTACTACGAAACAGTAGATGACTAGCTACTCGTAGCAATGGATTGTTTCCCGAGGATTGTTTCTTGTATAGAGATAATTTTTGGTTGTGTTGTAGGTTGGCAAAGGAAGCTTGTTTGTTTAAGACTCGTCTTGCCAGGATTGTTCTACAATTTCCCGGACGCGGCGGTTGTATTCTCTACGGTTTTCATTGTACAAGCGACTGGCCTCCGAGTTGGCGGGAGATGCGGGGTTTGGATCACAGAGGAGAGATTGGATACTGGTCAAAATTGCGGAAATATCGTAAATGGGAGACCACTGGTTCTGCAGAATATCCAAACAGATCTGTCCATCATTGTAAATGTTGGGGTGGAACATCTTGGTCAAGAAGCGGACTTGAGGAGCCTTGTTGGGGTAGTCCTCGGTGAACTCCAAGACGAGCTTGAAGGTGCCTCCTTCCCATGGCGTGTCGTCGGGTCCAAAGATGACGGCTTGCCAAACCATAATGTTGGTGTCCATGGGTGCACCAGTTACTCCCGATGGGGGATCATTTTGAAGGCTGGTTGGTTCGAGAACATAGAAATGAGAAAACGCACATTAAACGGTATACGATAACAAAAACAACAGAGTAGGAGGCACGAAGGATAGCAGAACACATTTTCCAGCGACAACCCCCATCGGATGAAATCCAGTTTTGGTCCTGCGGGTCCTGGACTCCAACAACAAAGGGTTGTTCTGGACTACGAGTAGCTGTGACTACTTGTTGCGCATTGTTCAGTGTATTTCTCAAGGCAACTTACCGCTTGAAGTCCCTCAAGAGACGACGTCTTGCACTAGTACTCATGGCAACGACCTCCTACCCGTTGGGACAAGTGCCTCTCGCTCGGATGGGGTTGAATGGGAACAACGACGGCAAGGCCCAATCGCAGCTGCGGAAAAAGTCCACCATCGAAGCCTCGCTCTACGCCGTCTGTCTGTCGGTTACCGCGCACATCGTACGTTGGGCTACGTGATCGACTCATTTGACCAATTGAAGGAGTGCAGAGATTGCCAAGCTGGGATACCAGAGGCAACAATTCAATTTTAACTACTTCCAAAATGCTCTCTCTGGATTGTTGTGTCCAACTATGATCCAATACTTTCTTCTAGGTAAACTATTCAATAGTTTCAAGGTAAGTTTACACGAGTCCCACGGTGTTGACAACTAGTGTCAAGAGGAAGCTATCCGATGTGGTGGGGATGACGCACGACTGCAATGGTGTCCGAGTCCTGTGACTCTACGTCGCTGATTGTGTAGGACAGTTCTGCGAGAAATTCTGGTTCACCCTCTACATGCGAAGTCGCAAGTGCCCATAAAACTTCGCCGCCATTGATGGAGTACTTGTTCTCAACCCAACCACTTACTTGAGTGTGTTACATACCATTAGTTCCACAACAATACATATAGACTTATGATACCAACAGGAGATCACAGTAGCCGGACGCTCACACACAGAAGAGTGACTAGTTGGGCTAGTTGGTCCGAAGGACCCATCATCAACAATTCGCAGCGCGATGATGGGAACTCCTCCCAGGAGGAAGAGGAGGATGACCTGTCGAGGCCCTTGCTTCCTCAACTGGAATATGAAGTTGAAGAAGATGACTTGTTATCCTTCGTTTCCACATCGCTGACCAGGAAGAAGTGGAAGCTCTGGTTGGTATTTGTTCTCCTGGTCATTTCTGGAGTGGCCAATCTCATCCTCGCCAAGCTTCAGGCCCTGCCAATGTAAGAATACCCATTGCCTAGAAGCTTCAACTTGGTCATCTCCATAGATGGAAACAAGTACAACCCACTCACACTTCCCTCCTGATCATAGGTATAACTATCCAACTTTCCTCTCCATGTATGCCAACGCCATGTATGTGATTCTCTCCTTTGCTTATATTCTGCCAGTCGCCTTCTTTGGCTGGTTTCACTCTTCTATTCCTATGACCCATATTACCAATATGTCCAAGAAGCCTTTCATGGTCATGGGATTCCTCGATGCCCTGGCGAGTTCCATGCAAATACTTTCCATGGTCTATCTGCCAGGCAAGTTGATTGTTCTACTACCACTAGCCGCCATCCCTCTTACCATGTTGGGAAGTAGATGTATACTTGGAGAACGATTCACTCAATATCAATACCTGGGAGCCATGGTTGTCCTGATGGGAATTGTTCTAGTCTTGTTCCCAGTAGTCACACAGCAACACGCACCCGAGTACACATGCCAATCGTTGGATGGGACACACTTTTGTCCACTCTGCCAAGCAGAGACGACGCAAGCGGATTGTGAATCTCATCATATGGAGGATGATTTCATGTCTGATACTGTGTATTGCCAGTGGGTTTCCAAACAGGTCGCTTTGCGAGACGATGACACGTTGATCCCCTTTTGGAGTATTATTATGGTGGCCTCTTGCATCCCCATGGTTCTTTCCAGCCTCTACAAACAAGTGGCACTACAAGTCCAGTTGGATCCTATTCTTGTCAATGGTTGGGTATCTGTCTTTCAGTTTATCTTTGGTCTCATCATGGTCTTTCCAGCGGGATACCTTTCGAGCCCTCGCGTCAAGCCACTAGAGATTGCACCCAACTGGTGGCATGCTTCCCAATGTCTCTTTACACGTACCAATACAGTGGATGATGGTTGTCATCCGGATGATTGCTCTCATGCTGCTCTTTGGGTTCACTTGGCACTACTGTTCTCTGTCCTATATTCTGTGTCCATGATCCTTGTGCTCAAGTATGGTTCGGCGTCCCTTCTCTACTTGGGTCTCACTGTCACGGTACCCCTGGGGCATTTGGCCTTTTCCCTTCATGCTCCATCGGATACATATTCCGCTGACGTTACTGGATTGATCGTTCTTGTGGCGGGATTGATTCTCTATCGCTTTGGGCACGAAGAAGAAGAGGAGGAAGAGGTCGATGCAGAGATACCGACGGTGGAAGATGCGGTGAACGGGGAAGGGGTAGCCACTACTGATCTGGGGGATGATAAGAATGGGTTTCTTGAATTTCTTCGGGAGCCATTCATGCTGGTGGGAGATATATGACAACATGGCTGGTCCTCTTCGATGTACACTAATTGTGTTTTGATAAAGATTTGTTGCCATGATCCAAGGCTTCAAAAGACTTTATATTGTTGTGGTTTTGCTTTTAATCACTTGTTCGTTGCGCGAAAAGACTGACCACTTGAAGGTTAGGTCAGAGAGCCATCCGCAACATTCAGTTGTAATGTTTAACTAGAATGGTAGTTGCTATTAATCATGTACTCCAAAATATAATGTCATGGAAAACATGGATAGCCACAGACCACCAATGGTACTATGTAGTACTTGGTTTACCTACCTGTGAGTCAGGAGAAGACAACTACAGGCTTGAACGACGTGGACCATCAGTTAGGTAGAATGAGTGTCTTGTTAGCTTCATAGTTTGGATGGCCTCGGTTCATGTGTATCGAATATCAATAGCACTAACGGCCAATTCCATCTTTTCAATTGTCACGTGCAGCATGGACATCATTGAAGCCATGGAGATAGGTTTGCTGGACCATTTCAATTTTCTGTGGCCATTGTCTGCCAAAGCCGACCGAGTGAAGAGTGTCCCCTCTCCGAGTCGCACGTTCTGGGAGGTTTGCTAATTTAATAATTAGTGTCAACTAAGTTCTGGCCAATCAGGTGTTCTCAGGTGCCAAGTGCAAGGGCACGTTCATGCACTTGGTGCGAGCAGCACACACTTCTTGTGAATTCGGGAGTGTGCGACGACGAACACAGACAGCAGATGCAGTGATAGGATTCTTCGAAGTCATAAATTCCAAACGGCAGCAAGAAGAAACCTCATCGACTTTCCACTACCCTCTTTTAACTACTCAGCAATGACTCTTACTCCCGTTACCTTGTCTCCTGAAATGGAGCTTTTGATCCAAGCCATCCCCAAGGTCGAGCTTCATATCCATATTGAAGGAACCCTTGAACCTGAGCTTGTTTTTGAGTTGGCGAAGCGCAACAATGTCACGCTCCCTTTTGCCTCCGCAGAAGACTTGAGAAAAGCTTACCAATTTGAGGATTTGCAGTCGTTTTTGGATCTTTACTACCAAGCTTGTGCTGTCCTCCAAACCAAACAAGATTTCTATGACATGACCATGGCATACATGAAGCGTTCCCACGCAGACAACCTCGCCCATGCTGAGATCTTTGTTGACCCCCAGTCCCACACCTCCAGAGGAATTCCATTCGACGTTGTGCTAGATGGTATGATTGAAGCTCTCCAAGATTGTCACAAGGAACTCGGCGTCACACATAAAGTTATTGTGTCAATCTTGCGACACTTGGATGCAGAGAGTGCCATGGAGTTGATGGAGAGCACTTTCGAATACATCAAGAAAAACCCCGAATCCCCAATTGTGGGAATCGGTTTGGACAGCAGCGAGTTGGGAAACCCTCCTGCCAAATTCATCGATGCCTTTGCCAAGGCCAGGGAATTTGGCCTCAAGGTTTGTGCTCATGCAGGAGAGGAGGGACCTCCTCAATTCATCACCGATGCTTTGGATTTGTTGAAGGTCGATCGTGTTGACCACGGTGTTCGATGCGTGGAAGACGAGGAGTTGGTTGAGCGTTTGGTCAGGGAGCAAATGCCACTTACCGTTTGCCCTCACTCCAATGTGAAGCTTTGCGTTTTTGAAACCATGAAGGACCACAACATTCGGGATTTGTTGAAGTTGGGGCTTTGTGCCAGTATCCACTCTGATGATCCTGCCTATTTTGGGGGGTATATCGGCGACAACTACAAGAGTGTTGTTCATGCCTTGGAATTGGAACACGAAGAAATTGTTCAGCTTGCCAAGAATGCTATCAATGCCACTTTCTTGGACGAGGAAGGAAAGGCTGCACTTCACAAGCGACTTGAAGATAACATCAAGCATTTGGTCCCCCCACAATAAAAGAATGCATTGGGATCTCGTGTGTGCACATTCCACCCTACTTCGGGACCTATAGTCATTCTATGATATGTATAAATAATTTAATTGGAATGTTATACTTTCTTTTTGCGCACTATCGGAACCCCTCCGAATGATTGTGAAATCATGTGCGCATCATTCCATCCCTGCGGCTATTACTCACATTATGATTTATGATATAGTGCAAATCAGGTACTAGTTAGAATGCTCTACTTCTTCCTCATATCATTTCTGGTGTTATTATTATTTGCCTTATTCTTCCATTTTTTGGTCTTCAGACTCTGGTCGGAGCGAGCTTGACAATTGCTCGGATTCTACGGGCTCTTCGCCCAATTCGTGGAAAAGGAATTGGCTTTGGTACTCCATGATATATTTTGTCGATCGATGTACATCATAGAAGAGACCGTGGCACCTTTCAATGTGTACCACTTCTACCGTTTTGGACTTCTTCTTTTTAGCCACCAAATTGGATGTCATGATTGTGTGAATGGCGTATCGCAAGCTGGTTTCCTTTGCGATTCTAGTTAGCAATTCCAACGCATCGTCGGCCATTTCCACTTGTTCTTCATTACAGCGGACTTGCAGAATTTGCTTCATCTCTTCAAAGTTGTATGGTGAAGTTGGAATAATGAGAAGACGATCCAACAAATCTAGAGGAATTCCGTGAGGTCCTTTGAAGTTGGTTCCTCGGATAGTTGATTGTCCTCGGTTAGTAGCCAAGATCACAATTGGACAGAGCTCAGACTCGAGAGCTCGGTTCAAAAAAGAAAAGCAGTCCATATCCAACATGTGAACCTCATCGATGAAAAGAACCCCAGGAACAAGGGTTGCTCGGCCCTCACTCCTCCATTCTGCAACCTTTGAATCGATCTGTTCCCGAATGGTCTCTGAGATTTCGCCAGTATCTCCGGCAAAAAGAGCCATGAAACCTTGTTGGCGAGAATTGATAACATCGATTTCGTGGAGAGATACGGTATGAGTGACCGTTGTGCGCTTTTGCAACTCTCCTTCTGGGCACTGAACAAACTTTGTGTTGCTTCCTGTAGCATCGTAGTCTCGACTTCGGCTGGCGCTCCTTCCCAATTTAGAAATCTTTCCAGTTGCTTTGTCAATACGAATAACATCTCCTGCTGTGACTCGTTCCTGAGTGAGACGTTCAATCATTTTGGTTCCAAGGTCATATATGGTTTCCATATCTGTAGTGCATAGGGTCAACCGTCCTGTCTTTGTTCCGGTGACTCCTGCTGCTGCATGTGTATCAATCTGAATCTCGACAACTTCTCCCTCCATAATTTCCTGCTCCTCCACAATCTTTACCCCCATGCTGCGTCGAATGGCCTGTGTGAGGGCCTCAGTTTTGCTGACTTCCAGACTGAACACTTCAGTGGCACTGAGACTACAAAAGGGAATATCCGATCCCAACTGTTGGGCCAAACCCATGGCCAATGCAGTTTTTCCCGTGGAAGGAGGGCCTGCCAACAAGATGGCCCGACCTCCAATCTTCCCCTGTTGAATCAACTTGAGAACAAGACCCATGGCCTTGCGGGCCTTGAGTTGGCCGATGAGGCCACTGCTGCTGATCTTGCCAGAGGCAGACGGTTCCAAAGCATCGGTGACTCCCAGTCCAGTGATGTGAGAGTGAGCCCCAATCCGCTCTAGCTTTGTTGTATCTTTAACAGAAGTAGTTACTTGAATTGTCGACATGATCACCAGGAATTGAAAAAGAGTGGTGTGCCCTGGTTGCTAGCACTAGCACGTTTGGTTGGTGACTGGCGACGGTCGACCGTCGAGAAAGTTGTAGCTCGTATGGAACAGCAGGAGACCTCGTATCCTTCACTGATCTCTGATCTCTGATCTGGATGGTCAACCTTGATGTTTCGAGCTTAGACTAACTGCCTGCTACCTAGGTAGTTTGTCTAGAACAAACAAAAGCCCGATTCGAAGATCGGGAATACTCGTTCAGCAGCTTCACATGAGGTGCCTTGTGAATTGATGGTATGGCTAATTCCACCCAGGCTGGAATCGTAATGGAAGCTAAAATACCGAAGTTTCAATAAGGTACACTTGTCTATAATTTTTGTACTGGATGGGCGGTCGCCATAGCTGATAGCATAGCCCAGAAAAATGATTCCTGAGGAACTTGGTATCGGCGTCTTATGCCCGGGCAGAGGAAGTGTGCCTTACAGCAGGTACATAGTTGGGAACAATGTTGTGATCGTAGTGGATTTGGTATTTCTTCAGGTATGACCTGGCAAAACGATCAGCTTGTTCAGAACTAATCTTCAAGTCGAGGCTCTTGTCGTTACAACACACATAGTGCATGTTGTCCGTCAGCATGTGAAGCTGACCAATGATTTGCAAAGGAGAAGGGTTGCTCATGAACATAACACTTTTGGGCCTTGCTTCTAGTTGCTTCGATACGATATTGGTTGCTGTTCGTTCTTCTCCCGAGTCCCCAAAGGAGATAATTTCCCTACGTTCAGCAACATCATCGTCCGACTCCACAGAAGAAGCAGAAGAGACATCAGTCCCCTCCATACTCCCGCAAGAGTTTGTGTCATCACGAAGTGTTTCGTAGATCTCGTTGACTTCATGGGCGAAGGCAGCTGCCTTCCAGCAAAGTGGCTGACCAGGGTAGAACTTCTCATACCGCGTTCGTGCCGAAACGACTCGGTACTTGTCAACAACAGGCAGTAGTTGTGGACAGTACCTCTCCGCAGAAAATTTCACCCATCCATCATCGGAATTTGTAATGATGATCACCTATGAAATCCAATCAATATAAAGAAAAAGAAGTGAGAACAAATTGTCAATGTTTTTCAAAGAAGTGGGTAGCTGGGCGGGGGAGGAACAAATTGAAAGAACTTGAAGGATGGCGAGCCACTACTTGACATGTCTCGTCCATATATAGGTGACGGCCAGACAGTCGATTTGGGTTGGGACTGACAGTCAAATACTTAACGCCTAACGAAATTGTGGCGCCAAACTTGGCATCAAGTCGCCGACTGACTTGTCTCCCCAGGACTCGACTGTTTGAATCTAACCTCCAGCTACTACCTGGATGCAACGAGACCAACCATGGCGACTGTCATGGCAACACCAATGACCTAGAAGGGCTCTATCCTCCAGAAGGAGAAAACGATAAGAAATGGACTCACCTCTCCGTATTTTGAAGCCTCCTCCAGAAACTTGTCAGCGCACCGACTTAATTCCCCCAATAGATTCTGGAACTGTGGAAGAAAGGACAACAAGCAAGTCAGAAATATGCATCAACGCAAAGCAAAACTATCTATCTTCGAAAAGACCTGGTCCAGTTTGATGGTACAGGAAAACAATACCGAAACGATGCTGATGCACTCACATGAAGAGGTAAGTCCTTGAAATTCTCAATTCGCCATCTATCTACAAAGGTTGACGGCAAAATCGTATCATCCCAATCAACAATAATCACTTTCCCAGAGCGTCGCAGCGTCGTATTGGAGTACATTGTTGCCTTGTTGGATGGATTGTCGATGGTCAGCAAATCAAGCCGACAACGAAGAAATAGCAAAACGTGGGCAGTTGTGGTCTCCGTCGGCAACCAAAAAGTGGTGGGCGTGAAATTTGGCCAAAAGTCCGGTGTGTACGGTACTACGCGTGTGAGCGGGCTTTCCAGATTTTTGTTTGTATGTGAGGGGATCGTGCCAACGCCAATACATAGGCCAAAATTTGGGAAAAAATAGACGAACGGAAAACTTGGGCCCTTGAATATTGGCCTTTGGGATTTCTACACCCACTTGGGCCCTGCACATGACCAAAAAAATTGAACAATGTAGGCGTGGCATGCCAATCCACCCCATCTAATCTTTGCAAATAGAGGGGAAATACAGAGTTCCAGCGAGCAGTAGTTATGAAATACCTAGCACATCACAAGACGTGAAAATGAGTAGTCGTGATATTTCGAAAGCTCGGCCACGAGGTTCAACCGCAGTAATTTGATGGTAGCCAAGTTGTATGTAATTTGTCTGTGTCCATCTGGGACACACTTCAAAAAGTTGCCTCCGATCCGATTTAGAAGGAATGCCAATGGGCTCGGTAGGCTACAAAATGTGGCGGGAAAACCCCAATTCTTGGGAAACAACTTGGGAAACATTCATGAAGGTGTCTCTTCTTTACTCTTTACTCTCTAAGACTACGATTCGTGTGGTACTCGTACCACCTGGCGGTGGCTGGGTTACAGCTTTTATGACATGATGGGAAGAAACTTCAATAGAAATAGGAAATAGACAGATTTGAAAAGGAGGAAATGGGAATGGATCCATGTTGCAGTGAAGAGGGCGTAGCCTAAACGCAAACGTCTACAGGTAGTACGGTATGCTTTCCTGGAAACTGGAAATTCTACTTTACCTACTAACGTGCCACGAACAGCAGGTTCACATTTTCGTAAGACTAAAGTGTGTGGAATGAGTCAATGATGATGCTCTTGTTGTTGCTTCTGAGAACGGTTGATAGGGTCGGACATTGGAGGCCTACTGGTGCTGCATTGGCACTTGTCCATGGTAGGTGTGTGCAAAAAATAGAAATTCTCGTTCACTTTTCTTTGAAACCCGAGTGGGAAACGGGACTGAATGGATTGCGGATGCTCCACAGCAACTTTTTAGATACAAGAGGCAAACGTTTGCATGATGGCCATCGAACAGAACCAAGCCGTTGCTGTCGCTTTCCTGGCCCCCGATGTTTGGTCTCCTAGATTCGATACTACTTTCTACACCCTGAAGATGGTTGGATTTGAACGCCTGACTGAGTTGCCACAAGCAACAGCTTCCTCTGTCGGTGTCTCCGGTCACAAGTCTCTACCTGCATACTACTATAAGATTGATGTACAGTGTGGAACTGCAAAACATACTATCTTCCGACGATACTCTCAGTTCTATTGGTTGTTTCAGAATGCTTCAGTTGATGCATCTGTTCCCCCACCTGTCATGCCCCCAGGCACCTGCCTCTTCATGCCACAAGACGACAAATTTGCCCAGAATAGACTGGAACAACTGAAAGACTTTATGGTAGAGTTGTTGCAACGACCAAATATATCCTCGGATCCTGCCGTTGTGGCGTTTTTGGAGCTTCAGCAATTTACTCCGTGATTTTCCAACACCGCACTTTGGCCACATCGTGGTCCTTCTCCGAATGCGAAGGGTCTGTAGATAACATTTTATTCTCCTACTGAGGTGAACCCCTTCTCAATTGCCGATATCTTTCTAGTAGCTTAGGAAAACCTCTACCTAGTCCATTCCTCATATGTGAGTACCGAATGCTTGCAGAAGTTGTTCTGCTGCCTCCGTACATCGCTCTGGAAACTTTTGGGCCGCAGTTCGTACCAACTCTGGGATGTTGGCTGCTTGCATGGATTGGCGGTTGGGATCGATTGTCAGACGTAGAAGTACCATACATGCTTGTTCCTGAACTTGAATATCGTCTGCGTGCAATACCATGGCCAAAACAATGGCATCCAGTGCTTCCTCATCGACAATACGCATTCGACTTTGATCAGTGGAAGCCAAGTTTCCCAAGACTGCACATCCCATTTCTTGAACGGTTGGCGAATCTCCGTGAGCTTGCATTGTGTTGACAATAGCAGAAATACCGCCCACCATCAATACAATATCTCCATTGTGTGGATCTAACGTCAATGTGAACAGAGCCCTACAACACCATTCCTGCACTCCCACGTGATCTGAGTGGACCCACATAGCACGAATGACAACGTCAATACCACCGCAATCACCAATAACCGCCTTGTTGCCATCATTACCGGCTAGGTTGGACAAAGTCCATGCACCTTCCTCTTGGACACCAGCCTCGTCGCGGTGTACCTGCATGGCACTAATCACGGCATCAATGCCACCAATATTCGCCAACTCCACCTTGTTCACCTCGCTGTTGGCACATAGATTTCGAAGCGCCCTCAAAGCCTTTTCTTGCAAATAGGAATCATTCGGATGCATCACCATTGCCACTACCACAGCACCTCCAGCACCACATTCCACAATATGTTGTTTCAATGGGGTATCATGAGATGCCAAGTTGGTGACTGCAGCGCATCCTCTGATTTGTACCGTAGCCACCTCGGAATGTGTGTTCATTGCTTTAACAATCCCCGAAACAGCTCCCTGGTCACACAAGAACGAGAGGTTGTTTTCTGCCGCCCCCAAATTGGATAACGTTGCAATCGCCTTTTCCTGGAGTTCTACACTTTCAACGAACGTGTCCATGGCAGCAAGGATAACATCCAAGGCTCCTGCATCGACAAAAGCTAGTTGGTTCCGCGTTGTACCGCTCATATTCCAGATGGCGCCACATCCCCAAAGCTGAACGGCCAGAGAGTTATGGTGTGCTTCCATGACCTCGGCAATCACATTCGGGGCTCCCATATCTGCTAGAACTTCATGATCCTCTTGTGTAAGCTGAACGCTGGCAAGGTCTTCCAGGCCATATCGTACCACAATACTCGAAGTGATGGCTTCTCGCAAAATAATAAGGATCTCCCCAAAATCATTTTCGACTTGCCGAAGCTTGAGAATATACTCCTGATCGGAAAGGAGCTCGCCACCGTTGCCTAGTTGACGGAGCGCTTCTCGTTCCATTTGTTCTCGCGAACTATTGCCCGATAAAGCACTGTGATCATCCGACTCTTCGTACAAGGCCTCGACGGCAATACCACGCATGCTGTTGGTAACACCAGCCGGCAACTGCATATCCTCTTCCAAGGACGACATGGAGCTGAGTGTCCGGCTGCTGCCTCCCACAACAGGACGTCCACCACCATTCATGGCCGGGCTGATTGGAAAGGTTCCTCCTCGATTGAGAATTCCATGACTAGGATATTCATAGCCGTCAATTTCATCAATGGGTTTGGGGGTTTCTCTAGAACTTCCAGAACGGAGACTACGATGCGACCCCCGATGTTGAAATCCAATTGGAAGATCATCATAACCGCCATCCTGCATATCTCGGTCGGTACTCAAGGTTTCTAACTGATCATTGAATGCAGAATAATCACTGGCTGCTGGAAAGACATCTTCATAAATACCAGATTGCTTGGCGACCAAAATAGTCATGGCCGCTCGCTGGAGTTCCTCCGGTGTTGGTACAATAGGATTGGATGGCCGTTCATAGGACAGTGCCCGCAGGGTATCGGAACGCAATTGTGCATCGGAATGACTGGCTCGACGGGCGGTTGGTGTGAAACAAGTTCGCTCTCGGTGTGCCGATGTGGAACGCATTTCAGGAATGGCCGATGATTGAGACTGAATTGCGGAATGCGATTGTGCGAATATGGACCGTTCCCGATGAGAAGAATTGGTTTGAAAGTCAGTGAGAGAAATTTCGTCGTCGTCAGCTACATCGGCTTCGCTGAGTGACGTGATGTTGAGGCGAAGGCGGCTTGCTTGATTTTCCTCTCCCCCCGTGGAATTCAACGACTGAGGTGGCCGGACCGGAGCGGAATGTGGCGATTCTCTTGGTTTTCTTCCTGCCAAGTGTGGACGTGACGAGGTCGATGAACTGCCGACGCTGCGATTGTCGCTTCGCTGCTGTGCACTGTGCGTCCTGGAAATAGGGCGTCTTCCGGAAAGATTGGAGAAAGAACTCATGCCGGAAATATCCAGGTTTCTACTGGAGAGATTGGATTGACTTCTCTCAAAGCGCTGACGATCAAGAGGCGTCGTTTGTCGATGCATGGAAGGCGGCCCCGAGTCATCGTCCGTGTTGTTTAGAGGTTTACATCGGAGACATCGGCCTTCAAAGACCAATCCAGGCTCTGTAATGGGAATCATCTTGAACAGCTTTTTGCGGAAACATTTGCGACCACAGCGGACACATTCACCACGTTTACGTCTCAAGTCTTCTAGTTGTGACCGGCTCATCACCGAGCCGGTGTTGTTGAAATCTGTGCCTAACGTGTCCATCTTTTTGTGTGTTGTGCGACAAACGTAAAAATGGTTTCAATCCAAGAGATGGCGTGTCAAACGAAGGCAGCGGTACTGTTGTGTTGTTGCTTGGTATGCTGGACAATGGGCAAAAAAGAAGCCTTCTCAATCGGCAGGAGTTTTAAAAAATACAAAAGCTCTCTGCGCAAGGTCCGTTGCCAGCAAAAGGGAAGATGAGAATATATCCAAGGAGTCTTGAAGAGGTCTATTGGAATGTATCAATGGACACTGTTGTGTATATTATTACAAGAAAAGAGTCAAAGAGTGCAGTAGAGTAGTACTACACAGAAGTACCGTACCCCTTTTGACGTGTTTGTAGTGGCGAAGGCGACTCCTTCTCGGGGCGGAGTTGGTGGTCGATGGCTGGGTCGTCAATGGCGGCGGCAGCTGAGAGGGGTGGGAAGCAAGAGAGACACAACAACGCACCGCCGCTATCACTTTGTGCCGCGGCATGTACTGTACGTACGAACTCTGCACCTTCTGTTTAAGTCGGCATCATTCCCGCGAGGCACAGACCTCTGCCAGTCAACGTGGTTACTACTGCCCCGTACCCCGGATGTGTGATGAAATCCCTTCTACCGTCCGTGATAGATCTCGTGCAATGACTTTTTCCAAGCTTCCGGTGCCTTTGCTCGTAATGTTTGTCGGAAGCGTGGCAATTGTGTCAATGGACCGCCAACCCTTTCTCCACAGGTCACAATGACCACCTTGGGTTGCTGCAGAGTTTGGCTAATTGTTGTTTCTACCGGATAAACTGGTTCTTCCATGTAATTTATTCTTTCAAGGAGCTTTTCTCCCACTGCAAGGACGTCAACGTCCTTGTACGGATTGGAATGTCGGACATCCTAAGCTACAGGTGGTACAATACCGCAGCACAAATTAATTTTGTCGTCCTACTACCAGGTACTACTGTACTACTATTGACAATTGACAACCGAGTCCGAGTGCTACGGTGGCACTACCGGTCGTACCAAGTTGAAACAATGTCCATCTATGTCCCTTTTACACGAGTACGTGCTAGTGGTGAGAAGGTACAGGATTCGCGTTGTTGTTGTTGTTTGTCCTTGCCAAGCAATAAACAAGCACCCAAACGTTGACTCTAGCTAGAGAAAAGAGATGCATAAATTAGTGGCTGTAATGCTACGCCGTACTAACTTCCTGTAGCAATTCTTTTTTCTTTTAACAGTTCGATAGGACAACATGAAACATGAACGCCGTTTCTCCGAATTTTCAAAGGCATACCAATGTCAGTACAAGAAGGCTACCTACTACCTCTTACTGCAGTCCAAATGCGCTGCTAATGATATTATGCTTTTTGCAGTATTAATGACTCTAGTATTCACAGTTAAAAAGGGTTTGATCTCTCTTGATGAAATGAATGTCTTCTTCGTAGTGCCATGGCATCTGTCCGTCTGGCAGTGCAACATTGCATTTCATCACATTCCACGTGGAGCGTTGGTTTCCGCCAGAGGCACCCAACCCAAACCATCCTACTTGCTACCGGTAGCTTGGTACGTCGTATTACGTATTGCTGCCAACAATCCATCCTACCAAAGTCATGGCTTCCTATTCCACGGGAGACAACATCAATGCCGTTGTTGCCGACATTGGTGCTTGGTCTACCAAGATTGGCTTTGCAGGGGAAGATTATCCGCGCTCTTACTTTCGATCGGTACGTACACCACATACTACGTTACGAGTAACTGCAAGGAGTGGATCCTAACTCACCTCTTCCATAACTTGGTGCTTGATAGAATGTTGCTGTCTTGAGAGATCAAGCAGAAGAGTCTGGGAAAAAGAGGCGGAGACAACCTATTGAGAAGGTGGAGTATGATTCCCTTCATAGACAAGTCCCAGGCGAGGCGGATGCCCCTTGGTCCATGCAAAATCCCGTGGATCCAACCACCGGTTTGTTGTACGATCCTCAGGGAGTTTCCAACGAGGCAGATTGGGCTGATTTGATTCCTTCTTTTTTGCGGCATGGATACAATGCTTCCTTGGGGCTCCGGGATACGTCGGAAAATCCTCTCTTGTTGGTTGAGAAAGCGTACAATCCACCTCCCCTAAGACAGCAACTCCTCGAAATCCTCATGGAAGAATGCCAGGTTCCTGCCACCTTTTTTGGAAGAGATGCGACTCTGGCGTGTTATGCATGTGGACGGACAACCAGTACCGTCATTGACATTGGATACAACGGAACCACTGTAACTCCTGTCTTTGAAGGATACGTCGAGCAAAAGGGAATTCGAAGGGCTCCCGTGGGAACCTTGGCCATGGATGAGTTGGCCTTGCAGCATCTGGAAGCGATTTGTTCTTCCAAAAAGCTGGAACTCAAGCCTTTGTATCAAGTACGCAACCCCGATCTTGCTACTAGGCCGGATGCCTTTCGTCGTTTTGCGCTCTTGCACATTGCCAAGGAGTGTCGAGAATTGGGTGCGGGGCAGTCCATCAATACGGCCGCTAGCAAGACACTTCATGTCCCTTCGATCAGTTATACTCTTCCAGATGGCGAAATAGTGGATGTCCCTTCCCAAAATCGATTTGCTGTGGCTGATCTCGTGGTAGGCGTGGAAGAGGAAGCTGTTACCAAGATGCGAGAGGAGGCTGTCACCAATCTCAAATCCAAATACAACGATCTTATTTCTCCTCCCTCGGATATGGATGAAGATGGAGACGAAGGTAATGAGGGTGGCAATGACGACGACGACGATAAAGACGAAGAAAAGAAGACACAGGCGGAAAAGTACACGGAAGCTACTGCCGTAGGGGTCAGTTCCCGACGAACCTCGCGGGGGCGACCAGCCAAAAGTCCCGCCGAAAAGGCAACAACAGGATCCAAAACTCGGGTCCACTTTGACAACCGAGTTCTTCAAGAGGCGTGTGTTCCATACTTGCAGGCACACCTAGATCAATTTTCCTCGGTTCCTATTGCCAACATGGTTTGTGATGCTGCCTTTCGGTGTGATCGTGATCAGCAAGCCAGTGTTCTCGGAAATGTCATTTTGTGTGGAGGAGGCGCTTGCATTGGACCTACCGATCAGGCCATGCCGGACCTATTGCGGGACCAAATTGAATCCATTGTACATGCCCACACGCCTGGGTGGAGGGTCAAGGTGTTGAGTCCACCCATGCAGGAACGAGCCATTTGCAATTGGCTTGGAGGTAGTATATTGGCTAGTTTGGGGACCTTTCATGAAATGTGGATTACCAAGGCAGATTATGAGGAATGGGGTTCTGCCATTGTGAATCGAAAATGTCCGTAGGATTGCAAAAAACTACCAGTAGTATCTAGCTAGAATGTGGTTACTGGATTTGCCTGAGATGGCTAGATCATACTAGCTCTTCGGCACTAGGTAGCTCTCTGCCAATAGAAAACCTACTTTAGTTCAGTATGAACACTAAGCATTGCTAATGAAACACAATCTACTCTCCTTGCTTCGGTGGTATGCCAACTTTCCTTACTGCTAGTATCATCTTTCATCTCACAACATCTCTCACCTATCACATGAAATGATGGAATAGTAATGGGCAGTATGGAGATGCATCGGTAGCACATGATGCAACGAGACAACAATTTTGGTAATTGATTCTCCCAATTTTTGGCGGGATGTATTCAAGGCTATAAACCTGCATTGGGAGATCGCACTAAGTAAACTCGGTCGAACTGGTCGCTGATGCCAACAACATTGTAAGTGAACGGATGGTGTAACTCCAAAAGGAACCACGATCCAATCCTTCGATACACACACGCTAGAAGTGGCAACAACAACAACAACAACCACAACCATCGGTGAAAGATCGAATCTACTGCTACGTGCAATCATGTCAGACGATAAAGTATTGATGGATGGGCAAGAACAGCCACCTCTCATGGTCCGTGTGACCGCCCCTTCTACTCTTCCTGCTGGATACACGTTCGAGGCCCTCTTGAACGATGATCCTGACCGTCCTTTCAGCTGTGAAGTGGTAGGTTCTTTTGGATCGATTTCCGTCTCTGGTAGCCATCGCACTTTCACTCAAACTTACCTGTCTTGTGATTTTTCCGTTGTTGTTAGCCGGAGGGTGGAATCAATGAAGGTGAATCTTTCCTTACGCCTGTCCCCAACGACCACCAAGTTCGACGAATTGTAGCTCCATCTGGAAAATGGAAGGATGGTCTTTGTGATTGTTTCAATTTGGGAATTTTCCATCCCCACCTTTGGTGCGCTTTCTGCTGCAGTCGAATTGCCATGGGTCAAGTCATGACCCGAATGCACTTGACTTGGTTGGGAGAACCCGGTCCACGTGTTGCAACCCGAAATACTTTCCGGGTGGTCGTAATTCTCTACTTGTCATACATTGTCTATTCCGTTGCCTTGGCCTTTGCAACCGCTGATTACACCATGTACACTGTGCCAACCGGGCTTACTGTGATGAAATGGCTCGGAAATATCCTCTTTGTGGTCTGGACAGTCTACAGTTTGGTTCGTACTCGACAGAGCATTCGCGAACAATATTCCATCCCTGAACGTCAATGTGTAGGATGCGAAGACTTTTGCTGCTCGCTCTTTTGCACCTGCTGCACAGTGGCCCAAATGGCCCGTCACACTGGAGAGTACGAAACCTACCCTGGAGTTTGCTTCTCAGACACAGGACTCCCCAAAGAAGCTCCCTACACCGTTTAGAAGCGCCTACATGACGAAAATACCAAATATATAATGCTTTTGTTCACTATTACAACTATATGGTTAGTGTATTTCATACCTATTCTTGTTCAATTCCAAATGTTTGCTTGAATTCCTGCTTCAAAGTTGCCTCCTCGCGACCCAGCTCCTCGTCCAGAGCCTCGGCTTCTTCTTGGGCAGCCATCTTCTCTGCCCGGCGAAGAGCCTTACTCTTTCGGCCACCCATTTGATCCACATTTTGCTTCTCCAGGTGAAGACGTCCAATGGTTTCTCCAAAGACGTTGGTAGATTGATTCTTGACCTTCTTCTTCTTGATGGATTGAGGTTGCTTCAATGCCGCCTTCCACAAGTCTGGAGAAGCGAATTGCGTTCTTCGAATGGACATGGTCAAATCAGGACCGCAGGGTGTGAGAAGAGGCACAGGAACTTTGCTGGTGGGGTTGCTGGGATCTTTCTTTAGCTTCAAGAAGTACGTGTTTTGGTGAATGACCAATTGTTGGGTCTTTGGGTTTTGGGAAGCAACAAACATGATCAAATGGTCAAGACCACTGACAACGAGCTTGTCGACAACATCACCGCGATACAAATCAACCAGCAAACTCTGCATTTTCTGACAGTTGGAATCCTGCTGCCACAATTCGCCAAGGAACATCATCATGGGCTTGGAGCCAATTCGCTTCTTCGGAACAGAACCTCCGTAGTCATGGATACTCTTGTAACGCAAAACTCCCACCTCTACCATATCCAAAATTTGGTGGTCAAACGTTCTACCGATAACCAAGTTGTTGGGTCTCTTCTTGTTGGTACTAGCCAAGGCAAACATGGCACAATCATTCTTGGTGGTAAGGAATTCCAAAGAGTTCTGGCCGTCCGTTTCAAAAGCAACAATAGCGTTTTTCTTGGTCAAAAGTTTGCAATGAGGTGCTTGCATGGCTCGCATGTCCTTGAGTACCTTTCCCATGGCATCACTGCATCGAATTCCCTTCAACAGAAGTGTACTCTTGGCCCCTTCTTTGAGCTTGGGTTCAACGGACTTGAGGTAACGTTGAACACGAGCCTTTGCAGGCTTTCCCCCTGCCAAAACCTTCGCTTTGGCGGACTTTTGTTGGTCTTGTGTTGGTGCCATTCTGTGGTTTCTGGTGATACCAAGGTCAACAATCGACTTGGTTGTAGAATTTGACTCCCGAGATGATTTTCGATTGGTGTTGCTCGCACATTTTGGGTTTGTTGGTCTGGAGATCGATTGAAGATAACAACACTACTACAAAGTTTCTTGGATTGATTCCAGATTCTGTGTTCCTTCTTTGAACATCCGACATATTGGGGATATATGGGCGCTCAACGGGCTACAGAATGTCGTACGGCCATATTTCCTGACGAGAGTATCCCCCACGACTTGATAAATATCAAGTGGTACAGGACTTCGGAGTTTGTTGGGCTGTAGTCAAACAACGGAAGTCCACGGAGAAACAGGATCAATTTCGGCCATTATATAGGGAACATCGAACGTTGGTTGCGGCAAGAATGTAGCAAGAAACAGGATTGCTTACACGAACTCTACACGCGATGACTCTATGACTTACGAAAATGAGATGTCTGTGTGACTTGATCGGACCCATAAAATTGTGTTCTTTGAGCGGGAGAAACCCCCGAGCCCAAGGAGCAGCAAAAAAGTCAAAAGGAAGCGCGCAAAAAAATGGGAATCCCACAGCCGCTGTTCCAGCAGCCACAACCAACGCTTGGGATGTCGTCCATTGACCAATTCATGCGAAACCTTGTAGCAAGGACACCAGGAAATGAGCTAGATACTGCAGAGATCGACATTGTATGCGATAACGCCAAGCTGCCATCAGACATCCTCCGAGTAGCAACGTTGAAGCCTGTGACACGAAGAGCGATTCGGTACAGTTCTAACGCGCATCTCCAGGCAGCTTCCAAAGGTCGTCAAGTTGGCCGCTACCACTCAGAGCCTCTTGATATCTCCCGCGCAGCAAAGTCATTACAAGCACCAAAAGTTTCGAGCCGATGGGAATCTCATTCGTCGACGGACCACAAGGACGAAATGTTGGTCCCGCCACAACGTTGCAACGATCGCTGGGGTGTCTCCAGAGTGAATAGTGATTCAGTTCTGTTGAGCATCATGCCCAAGAGAAGTCAAGTTGAAAAGGAAGCCCCAAAGGAAGTCTCGAAGAATGTGTTGAGTTCCCTTCAACGCAAGTACTCGGCAACTCAAGTCATCGCGACGATGAGGACAGCCACACGATCCAACAGCGATGCCGACGAAGACTCTAGCAGTATCATTGAACAATTGATCAATGTTCCTGGAGAGATCGGAAGAAGAAAGCAACTAGGAAAGGAACGCTTCATCAATTCTATCTTGGGTGGATCGGATGCGCCAAGCGCCGGACAACCAACGGCGTTTGGCAGAGTCTGCTCTGCGTGCCAATCCACCTTTACGATGGTATTGCTAGTTTGGCAAATCATTCTCGTGGAATTGCTAGTTCCTGTAGGATTGAGCGCATACCGATTGGTGCATTCGTTGATGGCCCCTTCGGTGGCCTCCAATTTGCCAAGTCCAGATGAAGGTGTTGAGCCATTGATCTCGCTGATCGGTGCCAACTCGTTTCAGCTGCATGTCGGTGAAAGTCCTCGAGTTGACGACTCTACAATACGGAAACGAAAGGAGAACCAGACCATGAAGAATGGAGTATGAAGTTTTGGAAGCGCATTATCATAGAAAATTAAACTGTACAGCTTAGACAACCATGTCTCTATAGCATTTTCCCATCTTTCCTCTAGAGAAAGGTAGCCCTCACTGCCGAAACGCTACCCAAAACGCTTCTAGCCTCATTCTTCCTGAGCCAGAATCCAGACGTGTACTGAATTAGATCCTTCAAGTTTGGAAAGGCTGAATCCTACAACACGATCCCTTCTCGTTGATGATGCAGGCTTCCTTCTTGATCATCCATGCTTGATTGGTCGTATTCCAATGATGCTGATGTTTCAGGGAAAAACAAGAACCACAGACCAACGAGAAGCGACTCATTTGGTCGTGTTTACGATCAAGGGTATCAACTGTGTGTGGTCGGTTGATTCGTTTCAGCTGGATGTTGGGTGGGGTTCAAGGGTTTTCGAGGGAAACATTTGAGGGATAATTTCCCCTTTCCTGAAGGCTTCGAAACCCGAGGGAGCAGGATTGAAAAGTCTTAAGCTGTCATCCTCATCTAAAACCTAGAAAGACACAACTTGCTACTCTGCTCTTGCCATTGCAAGAGGATCAAGAGGATCAACAGTTCAAGTAGAAGTAGGCATTACATATGGAGGCTAATCACGAAACTTCCGGCTCTGGTACTGGCTCTTCCAGTATTATCAACAATGAGCCCACCACTGTCTCAGAATCATCGAATCCAGGGCAAGCCACAGCTGGTACACAAGCCAAAAAGAACAAAGGCAGGCGGCGTCCCAATCGCAACAATAGGAAAGCAAATGCAAATGCAAACGACAAGTCAGATGCCCAAAATCAGACGGAGAAAAATGATGCTGCCACCAGCGATGATGTCATGGATACGGATGACATGGTAGCTCCCACCAATGATTCAGCAAGTGAGAACAAGGCGATTGACCAAGGTGCTGGAAAGAAAAAGCCAGGGAGGCGCAGACCAAATAGAAACAACAGAAATAAAAAGAAGGAAAGTGAAGGAGAGAGCAAGGAGATTGCGGAGTCTGAACCTGCAGATGTTGACAATGATGTTGCTGCTGTCGCCGAAGAAAGCGCCCCTGAAGGCAACCAATCAGTAAACAAGCGAAATAACCGGAACCAAAAAAAGAAAAAGAAGGGAGGCAAGGACAATAAGAGCGGAAATGGTGAGACTGAGCTGAGCGACAATCAAGATCCCCATGAAACTCCAGAACCGGTGAAGGATGGACATCAGAAACAACGTGGGGGGCGAGGTGGAAAGCCCAACAAGAACAACAATCAAAAAGAACAACAACAGGGTTCTTCCAACCAAAAACATAACAATAACAAGAAAAGCTCCGATAAGATCATGTACCCCAAGCATGACAGTCTTGCACAATGTTTGAAACGATACAACGACAAAGATCCAAACATCATTCGGGGCAAATTGCGCGTACTCCCCACCCAGGATGGTGCCGCGTTTTGCACTTGCGACAGAGGTACCCAATCCAAGGATGTTCTAATTGAGACTCCTTTGGAAAGGAATCGTGCATTGAATGGCGACGAGGTCTTTGTTGAGTTGCTACCACTCGAGGACGGTCAGGATGTTCCCCAAGCTTACACTCCTTCAGCCAATCACAGCTCGGACGATGCGGAAGACGAGGAATCTTGGTGGCAAGATGATGAAGTACAAGTTGGTCTCTGGGATCCTGTTGTACGCATTCGTCGCAACAACAAGATTACCGATGCCAATGGAAACCTCGGCGAAGAATATATGCAACGCAAAGGAAAGGTCATCCACGTTGTTCCTCCAAAATTCATCCAGTCCGAGGTCAAGACATCGTCAACAAAACAGACTGCACCAGTCAAACGCCTTGTCGGACACTTGAAGCGGCTGCAACGAGGTGCCACTTTGTTCATTCCAACCAACAAGTGCCTTCCACATTTCCGATTGTCCAACTCGGCAGCGGATCGAGTGAAAGACACAAAGCAGGATGCTATTTACACCGCCATTTACACGTATGGTACCTGGGAACCCAGTCACTCGTGGCCTCCTTGTGGCCAAGTGGAACAACTTGGTCTCTCTTGTAACGTCGAGGATGAGACTAAGGCCTTGTTGATCGAAAACGACGTTGATCATGGCGAGTTCCCTCAGGAAGTGTTGGATGAATGTCAAAATGTCGTTGCCTCTGGTGAATATAGTGACGGAAGCGATTCGGGATGGAAGCCCACTCCAGAAATGTACGTTGGTCGCGAGGACTTTCGACAAAAGCGCATCTTTACTATCGATCCCACGACTGCAAAAGATTTGGACGATGCACTTCATATTGAGGAGCTACCAAATGGCGAGATTGAAATTGGTGTACACATTGCCGATGTTTCTCATTTTGTAGAAACGGAATCACATTTGGATGAGGAGGCGAATCGCCGATGCACAACTGTCTACCTTGTCGACCGCACCATTCCAATGCTTCCTCGTCCGCTCTGTGAAATTGCCTGCAGTTTGAATGAGAATGTGGAACGTCTGGCTTTTTCGTGTGTCTGGAGGATGCGTCGAGATGGAACGATGGTGAAGGGTCATAAAGTTTTCTATGGCAGGTCTGTTATCCGATCTTGTGCAAGGCTTGACTACAGCACTGCACAGAACATTATTGACGGGAAGGTTGCTCACGGCGAAACAGAACTCGATGAGGATTTGTGGCCAGAAAGCCGTAGGCCAACTGGAGGCCATACCATTGGCGAAGTGGCAGCAGATGTCCGGCTCATGCACGAGGTGGGCATGGCACGTCGAAAGAAGAGATTTGCGAATGGAGCCCTGGCATTGAATGCGGTGAAGCTCACATTTCAATTGGATGCTGACCGGGAAACACCACTTGGGTGTCAACAGTACCCTATCAAGGACTCCAATCGATTGGTCGAGGAATACATGCTGTTGGCAAACTACCTCGTTGCTCAGCGCTTGGTGACTCACGCAGGAGAGCGTGCTTTGCTCCGAAATCACGAATCCCCACTGCTAACAGGTCTCGAGAAAGTGGTGGCGATTGCCAAGGAGTCCATTGGTGCTGAGATCGACATCACAAGCGCTGGTACGCTTCAAAAGTCCCTGAATAGGCTGGGCCGAGAATGCACGGATGAAGTAGCTTTGAAGTGTATCACTGAAATGTTGAAGATGCCCATGAAACCCGCCACTTATATTGCTGCTGGGCCCATGTCCGAAAGCGATATTTGGTCTCATTTTGCTCTGAACATTCCGTACTATACTCATTTCACTTCTCCAATTAGGCGATATGCTGACGTGATTGTTCACAGATTGCTCCAAGCTACCCTTGATGGAGAAGAGGCAGTGAAAGAATTCCCCTTGAACGAGAACGAAATCGGATCAATTTGTGAACGATGCAACGAGAAGAAGGAGGCTTCTAGAAAGGCTCAAGACCGAAGTGATGTGGTTTTCTTGGCTCTGTACCTACGTAGACAACCCATGAAGTCTCAAATGGGGGTGGTGCTATCGGTGGGCCAGAAAGCCTTCACAGTTTTTGTGCCATCCTTGGGAATATCCAACCTCCTTTATCTAGACGAGCACACAGACTGGTTGTCTTATGAGGCCATTCCTGGTGTCGAAGAAGCTGAGAGGAAGATCAAGCTACTTCGAACTAAGCCCCACAAGAACGAAAGCTGGCAAGAGCTGATTATTCGAAACTTCGTAAAGGTGCGAGTCACATGCAGCTGCCAAGATAAGCCGCCTATCAGTGTCAAATTGCAGCTGGAGGGTCCTTGGACCGAAGGTTGAGACATAAAAAGAACACTAAACATCGAAAAAGGTACCGCTGGGTCGTATTATTTCAACTAAACGATAATATCTCGTTGTACTGCCCATCGTACCTGTACTCGTACCCGCAGTAGACTTTCCATATTTATTGCTTCAATCACCCAACGGTACGGCAGATCTAGAAGTCCAGTTGTAGTATCTGTTACTAGTACATTCCTTTCCTTGAAAACAGAATCTGTGATGCTTCGTTTGTGGAACTCGCAAGCTTCGTCCTACTTTTACAGTAGTTCATTCCAAGTTTCTGTGTGATCGTCTGTCATGCGTACCAAAATCGGCAACCACCACCACCTTTTTCAACATAATTGACATGGTCGCTGGAATTGCCGTTCTAATCTTCTATTTCCACTCCCTATCGTTTGGTTCCAAGATGTTTCAATTGACTTCAATCGTCCCAACCTTCAGTCGTCAGTGTCGAACAGCCTTGTTGGTGAGCGATCCGGAGCGATTCTTCAGCACTATTCGATTGTCCAAGCGATTGAGTGAGTTGGATGTCTGCAGTCGAAGGGAGGCAGATCGTTGGATTCAGGAAGGACGGGTGAAAGTTAATGGGGAAGTAGCTGTCCTTGGTCAAAAGGTTGAGGCTGATTTGCCTCGAAGTGAAATTGAAGTTTTGCAAGACAAGAGCAACGATTCGGTGTTTGGGGGACAATCCGAAACCATCACCAGTGCTGTAGTCCTCAACAAGCCTGCGGGATATGTAGCCGGTCAACCTGAACACGGACATACACCTGCTGCCCGTTTGTTGACCAGAGACACACTCTGGAATACCGATGCTAGTGATATTGTTCTACCTGGCAATTCTTGGCGGGGATTCGCTCCTGCTGGTCGACTCGACCGAGAAAGCACGGGGCTCATGGTTTTCTCCCATACTGGTATCATCTCTAAGAAATTGATCAACCATGAATCGACACTAGAAAAGGAATATATCGTGGAAGTTGCACCAGCTACAAAAGAGTCGCGGGGAGAACTCAGAATTGATGAAAATTTCCGTCTCCCCCCTCCCTCATTGGACTTGGCACCGATGACGGAAGGTGGGAGACTGCTTCTAGGGGATCATCGGCCCTTGAAACCCTGCAAAGCGACTTGGTTGAAGTCTGGCTCGCTGCTGCAAATAATATTGACAGAAGGGAAAAAGAGACATATTCGACGAGCATGTCGAGAACTCCTAGGCTATCATGTGGTGTCGTTGGATCGAGTCCGAGTTGGGCCCATTGAGAAGGGTGATCTACCAGTCGGACATTGGCGCCCGTTGTCACAAGAAGAAATAGAAAAGATTCTAGAGTCTTGATCAAATACCCGTGAACTAGCCTTCCTCAAAAGTTAGTATGACTTCAATTGCTACTACGCCGTCACCAATAGTGACCTACTGTCTGGTCAATTTATCAATATGAAGCGAGCCGGAGCCAGCAAATACTGGTAGCTAAAATGTTACTCTTCTGGAGACCCAGCACTAGAGTTTGAACTGAAACCGTGTGATCCAACCGGCACGGCAACTTTGGATATTGATCGAAGATGCGGGAAATCAACCAGCTCTGGATCGCGCATCATCCGATCTGGCAGCCCGTCGGCATTGAAATCCTGTTCATCATCTGACACACTTCCCTGAGACCCTTGGTCTGAGAAACTCATCGAAGCACCCCTACGGCGTCTTCCTGACATTGTCTGCATCTCCAGCTCTCCGACCATGTTAGGGTTGTTGAATGCCTCCATCCTCCCATTGATCAAAACATGGTCCAGAGTTGGTAAAGCGGGTAAGTCTGTTGAAGAACGCATCGGAGAAAAGACGTCGGCGACCAGATGTGCTCGCACTGGCGAATTTCGAAAAGATGGTCTACCACCCATGCTGAGCGGAATTCCATCCTCGCCAACTTCCAAACCAGTGGTATTTTCATCCATGTTCTTGCCTTCGTAGTCGTATTTTCGGGGATTAAAAAACCAACGCTGGAAACGAGAGAGAGGTTGAATAACGACATACCCCATTTGTTGCAAGATGATAATTACCATCATAAACGTGCTGCAGAGTACCATTAGCGCCAGTACCCAGTCCACAAGATCGCCTCCACTTCCAAATTGAGAAGGATTATAGGCAACTGGAAGGGGCTCGTTCAATTTGATCACATCAATATACGGTTTTGACAAATTGAGTCGGAACACATTGGAGCCATCTTTGTATAAATAAGCCGTTGCCGTGATGGTCCCGTTCACACCTTCGACCCCCAACTGATATTGTGGGTTGGTGAAGCAAGTCGATATTATTGATGCCATCGATCCTCCGCTGCCACTCAACAAAGCTTCCATTGCTGCTTGGTTAGCTGCGTTGGATGTCGCATCGGCAGCAGCCTGAGCGGCATCCGCGGCCGCTTGGGCAGCATCTGCCGCCGCTTCGGACCCTTCAGCATTCTTCACGGCATCCGCAGCCTCCTGAGCTTCTTGGGCTGCTTGATTTGCTTTCTCAAAGCCTTCCTCTGAAGAAGTCGGGCCATTCTCAGTTTCCGACATGGGCTCGAGGGTTGGTGAGGTCGCTGAGGTCGAACCAGCCGACGTTGGGGACTCTGTGAAGCCATTCGAATTCTCTGTCGTATCGTCATTTTCCCAATTTCCATTGCCCCAATCATCCTCATCTATATCTTGGAGTGGACTAGCAGTCATCTCGTGGACTTCTTGTTCTAGTTTTCTGGTAGAATTGCCCTCAGAAGCACTCGTTGTTGGTGAATTGGTTTCGGGCGATGCTGTTGGATTCTGTGACTGTCTACCGTCGGATGTTTTGGCAGTGGACGTAGCAGTTGGGCTAAACGAAGAGCCATCAACCATTGTAGGGGTGGTGGAAGGGTGCATGGATGATTGCTCCACCTCAGCTGTGATAGAATTGGTAGGCATGGGAGACATGGTTGGTTGCGCCGTTGGTGTATACAGTGTGTAATCGTTAGTGCCAATAGCTTCAAGGCACTGATACAGTCTTTGATAAAAGGTAGCAGCTTCACTAGCAACACTGGGCTCTGTAGGAACCTTTTCCCAAGAATCTACCCAGAGGCGTGCCTGATACATGGGAGGTGGCAAGATTGGTTCGATTTCAACCCCTAGTCTGGCCAATTGCTTCCACAGATAACTCGCAAAATCCTGGCTCGACGAAGAAGGCAAATGTTTGTCCCCCATAGCGCTTGAATAGACTGCCAAAGGTTGATATCTTTTGCGCAACTGGCAGTACTCCAAAGCCTGAACCAGCATTTTATCCAGTACTGCACCCGTAATGCTAGCCATGTAGTAGGAACTAACAAACGACTCCGTCACAATCTTGGTAGTGTAATATACCTTCCCTTCGTTGTCCCATCCGATATACGAAGCCATTTGATCTGAGCCTTGTACGTATGGCATGGCTTCGTAAGGTCCAATCCGTTGTGGACCATATTCGAGTGTAAGCTCCATTTTCTCTTTGTTCGGTTGTTGTGCAGCAGCTGCCCCCGTCGGACGATAACGCACACCAATTGCCATCTTTTGAATGTGAATCGTTGAATTGGCAATTCCATGAAGGGGAGCGGATCGGACGAGCGCGTAACACTCGAGAACATCGCTAGCATCCAAACCCTGCGTCAGCGTGGGAATGATGTTTCTGGTGAGGACTTTCGGAATATCGGAGCTCTCAACGATGAATGTATCATCAGTGGATTGGTCTGTCATAATGCCTGTGTGAGTTGTAGATTCATTCCCTTAGGGGGGAGAGTAATTCTAGGAGAAAGGCACTGAGTCAAAGTCGCGGCAGTTCACAATGGAAGTCGTTGGTGCCGAGGTCGATTCTCGACAGTTGGATAGAGGCGTTTTGGTGGGGTCGATAAGACACAAACACGACACAAAAGGGACACGCGACACGGACTATGCCAAGGGGTTGTGACTAGATGGACCAATCCACTGGGAAAAGTTGACTTGGATAATACTATGATCTACAAATGCCTTCCAGGCACTATTACATTGTTTCAGAGCAACTTCAGGAGCCTTCCAAAAGCCGCTGCGTTTGCTCCAGAACCATTAGAGATATTCGAGATATGTAGTTCTTGTATTGGCACCACAAAGAGATCTTGTTGGTGGTTTCCTTCTTGTTGGTCCAGCACCAGGAGTCGGATACAACCCATTCTCATATCCTCCAAGAATACAAGGGGCTAGGTTGGGAATCTTCTGGTCCATGCTCACAGGGATGAGATATGGGAATCACACTCCACATGAACCTTGATGAGAGAGTCCGTCCTCACATACCAAAAGCCTGTTAGTAGTCCATCGCAGACGAGACCCGCCAATCCTCGGTGTTGGGCTCCCACATGCCCGCAGTAATCTCCTTGATGGAGGTGGTCACGGGACTGCTCTTGACGGGAGTATCGCGCTTCACAGTCGCACGAGGGGACAGCTTGGCCGTGGCAGCTGGCGGAGGAGCAGTCTTGCGGCGCTTGACAGGAGGAGGCGTAGGAACTGAGGCATCACTGTCATCGTCTTCAGTAGTGGAAACGTCAACGTAGGATACGGACTGCTTGGTCGTACGACGCCGGGTGGCACGAGGGGTCGGAAAAGAGATGGCAGCGAGGAGTTTCTTGGCAGACAATGTCTTGCGAGAGCCTGCTGCCGACGAGGACTCCTTCGGTTCCTCTTCCTCTGGTGGAATGTATGTAGGAACCGTTGTTTGTTTAGTTTTAGCCTGAGCTTTGCTCTTTCCACCTCTTGTGGATTTGGCACGAGATCTGGGGGGATTATTCATTGTTCATTATTCATTGATCATCCCGTGAGAAGGTTGTCCCATTGTGCGGAAGGGCAGGGAGTACAGGAGTACAAAAAAGCGGTAAGAAAATATTTGACAATTCAGTGATAGACCAGAGAAACAACTAAATACATACGCTCCCTTCTTGGCAGGCGCCATGGTTAGGATACGAAAGCACGAGATAGTTTGCCCTTGCGGAAGTTCGTGCCAGCCGTTTTGTGGTCGAGTTGGAAGCAAGTTCAAAGATAACCGTTGTTGTTGTGGTGTGGGAGTGGATCGACTCATCAATCCGTGGGGAGCACGTACACCATGTACTGAATTTCCACGAGTGCGAGAGGCCACTTGGAGGGAGCAAATCGGGGAAGATCTTTTTTCGTCTGTCGGTCTCCGCAATTCTCATGATTGACTCTTGTGACTAAATTTGCGCAGTGACGGTAGTCCGTGTAACACGTCTCGGAGCTCGGAGGCCAAAAAGACAACCACTGCCAAGCAGCAAAGTACTTCGCATTGGAACCTTTTCCCTGAGGTAGTCCCAAGGAATATAATATCTACAATTGAAATGGGTCACAAGAAGGTTATTGTGATAGGAAGTGGTGTTTCTGGCTTGGCCTGTGCCCGAGAGTTGACTCAGCGAGGATACCAAGTGTTGGTGGTGGAGGCGCGATCCAGGGTGGGGGGTCGGCTCAAAGGGGAGCCCTTGCGATTGAAAGAGGAAGGAGAAGATGGGTCTCCAGTCTATCAAGCAGTAGATATGGGGGGAGCTCTAATTCATGGAATTGAAAACAACCCTGTTCACAGAATAACCACACAAATGGGCGTACCTTTACACAAAATATCAGACTTTTGCCTCTTGTTGGATGAGAATGGCTGGCCATTTGATCCCAAGGAAGACGAGAAACTGTCCACCTTGTTCAATGAATGTTTGGATGCTGCTTTCCAGCGTTGTTCTTTGGATAAGCTCTCTACCAACACATTTGGGGCGTTGTTTGACGAAGTTTGCAAGGAGAGAGGGATTCGGCCTGACAGTCATCCGCTCCTTCAGTGGCACAAAGCAAATCTGGAACTACCATCGGGGGCTGACTTTCATCAACTTGGATACACTTGGAATGATGATGAGCCGTATGGCTTTGCCGGGGACCATGCAGCAGTTGAAACCAGTTGGAAAGCTGTCATGGAGCATCTTGCGGAGGGTTTGGATATTGTGTACGATTCGCCCGTTACGCGAGTACAGGTCGTTCTACCAGATGGATCTACACCCACCAATACACTGTCTACTGTCGCTCCTTCCCCTCCTCCTCCCCCTTCTGTTAATGAAGCTGTTGACGAGCCGCAACCCGAAGTTCCAGTTAAGGTCATCACTGAGACACAATGGGTGGCATCCCAGAAACCCGTGGTACATACTCCTACTCGACAATCCAAAAGGCTCAAAGGGGAAGGAGCCAATTTGCGGAGGTCAATGCGCTCTACCAAAGGCGTTATCCGCTTTTTACAAGTGGGGCACGAAGGTGCCGGCTTGTGCTATGATGATCCGTTCAAGACACATGTAAGCAGAAAGCGAAAAAGCCCATCCAATGCAAAGACAGCTTCTGAAAAAGACAAGGAAGAAGATGTCCCCCCAGCTTCCAAGGTACAAGTGACTTTACAGAGTGGGACTGTACTAGAAGCAGATGCAGTTGTTTGCACCCTTCCCCTTGGCATACTCAAGCTTCAACCAAAGGACCCGGGGCATGTTACCTTCGACCCACCCTTGTCGCGGGCCAAACAAACTGCCATTCAGCAACTGGGTTGTGGGCTTTTGAACAAGTGCGTCATGTCGTTTCCTACAGTCTTTTGGCAGGATTCTGACTTTTTGGGTCTGGCCAAACAAAACCACTCGTATCTGGTATTGAATGTTTCCAAGTACACTGGAAAACCAATCCTAGCCTTCATGTATGGAGGATCTTTTGCAAAGGAGCTTGAGAGTTGGACTGATTCCGATATTGTCCAAGATTGTCTCGGTGTCTTGAAGAAGATATGTGGCAAAGATGTGCCCCCACCCGTTGACTATCATGTGACACGCTGGGGCGAGGAGCAGTACTCTCACATGGCGTTCACCTATATCCCTCCAGGTGTGGACGGGCCCTCTCAACTGGCAATCAATGGAGATGCGATCCACGACCCTGTAATACCAGGAAAACCTCTCATCATGTTTGCTGGAGAACACACCACCCCCTATCACCCGTCGACAATGCATGGCGCGTTTCTGTCCGGCATTCGCGAGGCCTACCGGTACGATCTTTTTGTTGAACCCGAGTTGAATGACAATATGGTGTTTGACACAGACCATAAAATCTATGAATACACCTTCCCAACACGTCGATTCTTCAAGGGACCCAAGCGTTCCTCTGTGGCCACCGCCGATCCTGCTTCCACTCCCAACGGCAAGGCATCAGAGATTCGAAGTCGCCGACGAAGATTTGCTGGAATGGCTCTCCGTAAACTCCCACGCAAGGCTGCTGTCGATGAGAACTTCTTGAATGGAACGCCCAAGTCCGTACCTTCCACTCCTGAAGTTGTTGGTTCCAGACGTAGCCAGCGTTCTTTGGCAAACAAGAAGGGACCTATCAGTCATTTAGAACCGGAAAGCCCAGAGAAGGGCGATGATGCTAAAGAAACGCAAAGGCGCATTGATGAACTAGAGGACAGAATCCTTCTGCGATCCCTGGAGAGTTATGGACGGGAAGTGTCATTGATCCGGAATAAAGTTTTGCCAGTGTTTGGTTCGAGCCGTCGCCGCAGTGGAGACCAGATTCGACGTCGATGGCAGAAGCTTGGTGTCCGGTCGCGCCGATCCAACAAATGGAAGAGTTGGGAAGCTCAAACCATTGCCAAACCAACTGCCCCTGTCACATTAAAGTTGGAACCCACTGCTGCTACGCCCGAACGAAGATCCAAGAGAACACCCAAGCCTAAAGTGTCGGAAGATGTGTAGGCGTTTACCCAAACGACATCGCAGAAAATGTAAATGGTAGGAAGTGATATCCACACAGCACACACAGCGTCGTAGCAACGAGTACAGTGAAGCATCGTACATGCAAAATAGAGGCTATAGTCCAATTCAATTCACTACTCCTAGTAGATGCAAGGACAACACTTTCCAATCATATGCATCGGTTGACTCCCCCCACAAGACAACCCAAACTAAAAATAAAAAAGCATTCACCCGAAAACAATTTCTCCTCCATCATTGGACCAATCCCTAGGGTACAGCCGACACTGGGAACGACATGGATGAGGACGGATCCCAATCAAAGTCGTCAACAGCAGGGTTGTCGGCCGCATAGAACGACACGGCCTCGGTATTGACGGCCTCAACACGACTCTGCTCATCAAGCTTTTCAGAACAGGTGAAAAGCACAATTCTTCGCAACGACTTGTTGACAAAGAAGTAATGGAAACTCCAGAGGGCTCCCTCGTCCAGGTCTTCCTCAAACTTGTAGACGTCGCATTCCTTGAATTCCACCACATCATTGACGGCCGTCCACATTTCCATAAGCCAATCTTCCTGAACTTTTTGAGAGGCAAGCTCTGACAGACGTTCAAAGATCCTCCTGCGAACAGTCTCAACGTCCAACTTTTCAAACTGACTGGGCTTGATGCTACAGAAATCGTAGTCAGGAAAGCTGGCATTGAGCGTAAGGATCAAGTCTGTCATGAGTCTTCGAGTAGCGAGTTCTGAAAAGTCTCCCAGCGTCGTGTTTGGATTAGCGCTGTCCAACGTAAAGTCGAACGACTGTGATCGCTGTCGTATTCCTTTGGGACGCTTGGTTTGAGCTTCGTAGACCGAAGTGGTGGAAAGAGAACGTTTTCGGTGTTGCACCGTTTCCGCCAATTCTTGTTGGAGCTCCTCAATCTCAGCGACATACTTCTGGCCCAAGGCATGGGCAAACTTCTTGTCATTTCCAGCCCTCTTCATGGAATATGCTTCGATCCTGCCGTTGATGACTCGGTGTGAATTCTTGCCAATGAGAGCATCCGTGAGCTCTCCTGTCAGTTCAGTGAATTTTTCGTTTTCTAGATACTTCATGGTTGTGTGTGTTTGCGGTTTGTAGAACTCGAATCTTTGGAACAACAAGCGACACGGTGAGTACTCGTACAATACCGAATCTTGAGGTTCGACGGCAGTTTGGAAGCAGCTAGGGCAGCACCTACCGTTCTGTTGTCTTCTTTCGGATACTTTTGCTCTGTGTTATCAACTACTTAAAATCCCTTCGTATCCGCTCAATCATACTGTGTTCCTATCCCCACCCAAGTTTGTTGCGACTGCCTCCGATCCTGGGAGCAGCGACGAGCACAAAGACTGCAAGGGGTGTTGTCACACAAGTTCTCTTGTCTGTGCAGCAATACGACTGTTGTTGTGATGGTCAATCTTGGAGAGACCCCTCTCCAAAATCGGGCGCAGCAGCAACGATCCGGTGTGCTGCCAACCCAAGATAACGGATGTTCCTCCCATCAGTCTTGGTACATCTATGTACTGACTGACGTTCTTCTGGGCCCAATGAGGGGATGAGAAGCAGAATGCACGTGTTTCATTGGTGGAAATTCTGATTATGGTGCCATTCCTTGCGAACGGCGAAGTCAGCACATCAGATTCGGGTCAACACGTGCGAAGATTCCGTGTACGGTGATTTACAACGTGCAGCACCCGGTTGTTTCCTGTACGTACTGGGAGACGGTCGGAACTCGGAACTTTTACTGCTCGAATCTGATTCCTTCGATTCCCAAGGAAGAAGCATTGACAGAAAAGAACAAAAATGTCCACGATGATCGAAAAGTGTAATTGGTTTACTATGATGCAATCTATTTCAATGCATACAGATTAACTCTGCGATAGAGATGATGGAAGATCCTCCCATCTTTCTTTGACGTCTCATTTTCCTATTGTTCACTGTTGGTGTCTCCGTCAGGGCCGTTCCCGTCATAGGGACAGCGACAAATGGGACATGAATTGTTTTGTTGCATCCATTCCATGATGCAAGCTTCATGATACATGTGGGGGCAAGAAAAATTCAGAGACCAGGCCACACGGTCTCCGACTGCATACTTCATAAAGCAAATAGCACACTGTGACTTGTTTCGGGTGGTGGTTCGCTTCCCCTTCTTTTTCTGAATTCGGTTCTTCTTGCCACCGCTGTTGGTTTTCTTGGTCTTGTTGGACTGCGACTCCAATAATTCAGTAGGAACACCAGCAGAAATTTGGGATTCTTCAGGTGGAGATGTAAGGCTTGCTTCACCAGTCTCCTCATCATGTGGTGGACCGTCCGTACCCTCTAAAGGACTAGAGACAGCATGGCCGGTGACATCCTTTTCCTTCTCTTCAGACCCATCAACGAGTGGTTCGGAAAATGTGAACAGGTAGTCTTCCTCAACGAGTTTGACAGTACCACTGCCAGAGCGAGGGGGTTCGTTTTTCCTTTTGTTCTCAAGGTCATTGCAAGTAATGTCAGCAACTTCTCGTACAATGAAGAGATCTCTTGACACAACATCATTGCCTTCTGGATCCTCCCGATTTTCACTGACAGTGAGTGGTGGCAGATCGATAGGGTCTCGTATTATCATATGAAAGATACGATACCTTTGTACTTGTAGTGCAAGAACTGAATTTAGTCCATCGCTTGCGTTCTCGTCTGGTATCTCTGGGTTCTCAATATCATGGGGTGATGATCTTCTCTCTTTGAAGAACTCCGTACAGCAATGTATTATCCATTTGATGTTGTCGGCGTTTCCTAGCTCACACCCAACAGCAGCAGACACTGCAAAACAAAATGCCGTCCAATGCTCAACAAATATGATTGCGCCGATATAGAATGGGATGGCGCGGCCACACACCTTTCCCGTAGTTCTAGCACATCCCATGGTAAAAGAAACTTTTTGTGGCTGGTTGACCTCTTCTTGATCCGTTTCAACACTCAGTCCCGGCCGCAACAGGCTCACGCGCGGCGGGCTAAGCATCGAAAGATGAAATTGCCAAGGTTGTGGTTCGTTTTTTGACACCAAGTTTAGCATTCATTGTTCTGCTAACTATCAACTACTCCATGCCAAATGTTACGGTATCAAGTGTTCGTTGGTGCCGTAACTCTGTTGACTTCGAATTCATGGTGAGTATGTGATCGAATAAGTCAATCTCATTGGCACGAAGTTTGAGTCACAGATTCGTGGTCATGCATCCAAGGCGACGCATTGGTGGTGCCACACAATCTGTAGGTCATCACATCAGTGTACGAGGAAGCCATAGTGAGGTGCAAGTCAAGTTTTGAATATGAATCGATACACAGTTTTGGAATTGATTGGTGAAGGGACATTTGGAACTGTGTCCAGAGCTGTAGATTCACAGGGAAGGCAGGTATGTCCGTGGAGCACACTTGTTTCAAGTGGTGGGAAGAATGCGACCCTCGACTAACATGGAATCTTATCATCGATGTAGTATGCAATCAAAAGCTTCAAGAGTGAATTCACAGACTGGGATGCAATTCGTCAAAACCGTGAGTTTCAGGCAGTCCTGGCTCTATCTCAAACCTGCCCAGCGTTGGTTCGTGTCCATGAAATCTTGCGGGAGGAGGACTCCAAGCTCCACTTTGTGTGTGAGTTCATGCCAAATGGTGATCTCAAAGACTTCATTCGCAGAACCAGTAGCAATGGGCAAACTCTCGCCCCTACGAAGATCCGTTCCATTTTGTTCCAGGTTCTACAGGGTCTGGATCACATCCACAAACAAGGGTTCATGCATCGTGACTTGAAACCTGAGAACATTTTGATTGCTGGCACTACATTCAAGGTGGCGGACTTTTCATTGGCCCGACTTTCGACTCTTCAAAGTGGAGACAACAATGCGATGACATCATATGTTTCCTCCCGTTGGTATCGTGCACCCGAGATTCTGTTGGCCTCCAACGAGTACGGAAGCGCCATTGATCTCTTTGCCCTTGGCTGCGTAATGGCCGAGCTGTATTCTTTGACTCCGCTCTTTCCAGGAAAGGATGAACACGGTCAGCTTCCTCTGGTTCTTGAACTCCTCGGTCCGATCCGGCGACACGTTTGGCCTCGAGGGGCGCAGCTGTTGGAAACTCTTCCCTTGAACGTCCCACGTTTTGAAAAGACTCTGGAGTCAAGGCCTGTTGCCCAACGTTTGGGAGACAAGCTGAAAATTACAGACAGGGCCGCAGCTGTGTTGATGTCCCGTATGTTGGAGCTCAACCCTATGGGACGACCGACAGCCAAGGAGGCGATGGATGACCCATTTTTTCAAGAGCCTTTTCAGCACGGTCACTCATTGCAGATTCCCTGTTCGGCTCAGACTACGCAGTCCTTCAGTCAGGGAGTTCCTCTCGGCGTTGCTACTCAAGTAACCCCGGTCAAAGCTATGGATGTAGATGAGCCGCAGCAACATTCGTTTCCAGTTGTCACCATTTCACCAAAGAGGGCTGCTGATAGTTGGGACTATACTTTTGAAGATTGGGAAAATGTATTCGAAGTGGTGCAATCCGGAAACCCCGCCAACGCAGCAAAGCGTCAGCGCATTTCGTCCCGTCCATCTGCTGCATTCGGTGTAGACTACTGATGATACCGTACTAGGTGTTCAAGGAGCTGAGCGCTTCATACTCTAGTAATAGGCCATTTCTGTTTTCTGTTGTGAACTCACAAATGTACTCATACTTTGACATCGTAGGAATGATTCGAGGACCAAGTCAAAGTCATCCAAACCAAGAGCCAAACCTGAATGGCTCGCTTTTTGAAACAGAAGCTTCTTCCCTTGTGTGGCTCGCAAGTTCTTCACTGCAAAGAATTTGTCCTCATCGAAGAGAACGGTAGGCTCATTCGTTGTTCCATATGCTTGAGCAGCCTCCTCTAACCAATAACAACACGATGCGGTTCCTGGAAAACAATTTCAGCTTTGTGAGTACAACCGTCTCACTCATTCTCAACAGCTCTTGCGAGAGCATATATTGTAGACTTACCCTCCAGAAGCTCGGCAATGAAAGCATGTGTGATTGACAGGAGCTTCTCATCATGGGACTTGCCGTCTCCATTTGACTCTTGAATGGCAACGTCGCAAAGCCAAGTTTCTGGGCAAAGGCTATTTCCAATTGTGTTTCCGAGCGACTGTGCAAGGAAAAGTACTTGAGAGCGGAGAGCCTTGGCTGTGGCGGCAGAATCATCAGATTTCTGAACCATCTCGTTGTCGAACCCAAAATCGGGAGCAAGAATTACGCGGCCTACATCCAAGTCAACCAGCGAGACATCGCGAGGGAGGTTTCCTATCAAAGCTGCATTTTCAGCTTCTTCTGAAGGAATACCGAGAATGAAGGGGGCTGGATATTGTACCAAATCCCCAGCCAGTGATCCAGGTACAAGTGGGACCATCAAATGGCTCCATTTCAAGGGCCGAAGCAGCGATGTTAAAGCCACAACTGAGGAATGTAGAACCGACCGCCTTGAGGAAGATAGAATGATCTTTTGTTCGAGAAGCGCAGCAATGAATAGTAGTGAGAGTGGTGCAGGGGGCAAGCAGTTTGTCAGATGCACCAATGATTTCTTTTCAAACACTTCGGACTGGAGCATGAGGGGCTTGTCGTTCCACGGTGACGAGCCAACTTTGAGGTAAGGCTGTAGTAAGCACCTAAGGGCTGTAGGTTCCACTTCAGGGTGCACAAAATTGCCCAAAATATCCACGAGAGCCCCACAGTTCACCAGCTTTCCACTGCTGGCGTCACTACAGCAGTCATACAAAAAACGGACTAGAGTCTCTCTCATTGCCAGAATGACATTCTTTTGGCTGACCAGGGACAATCCGACTGACGGGGGCTGGCTCTCGTTTCGATATTCTCCTGTCTGAACCATGTTGACCCAAGATGTAGTCTGTAACTTCGAGTTGAACACAGGCATAGGCTCATCGACCGATATCTTTCTCTTAATAGACGCAGGGTCGATCTTAGAGTCGGAATCATCCTGGTCCCCTGAAACAACGTCAGAAACCGGAGAAACAAAGCCACCAGCAGGTCCATCTTCCTTCTCAGCCTCTACCAAAGCGGTAAATGGCTTCTGCACCACAATAGAACTATCTGACGTGTACTGAAGGAACAAGGAAACACCGAAGAGAGCAGAGTCTGCCCCGGACGACTCTGCATTTGGAATGGTAAACGTTACCAACGAAACATCCCACCCATCCATGCTGCGCATTGCTTGGTGTGTCGCACCTCCAAGTGGCCTGGTCTTTGGTGGTGGGACGTATGCATAGCTTTCAAACGTAGGGGGGAGAAATTCTTCCGGGGTGCCAGTGGCTCCATCAGCATCTACGTCCAATGAGATTCGCTGGCAGGTGTATCGACGAATGTCTGTTGTCTCGATACCAGGAACAGGCATCTGAGAGGAAAGGTCGGCATTCACGCTAGACCCAAAGACGACGGCATACTCGGCATTTCTGTTGGGTGTCTCCGTTGCGGCTGACGGTGGCTCTTTGAAGGGTTTGTGGGATGACACACCATCTGGAAGCTCGACTTTCCTGAGCAACCTTTTGATACACCCAGGTGGAAGACTGGGGATTTCCTGGTTGTTGTGCCAGTTCGGATCCATGGCACGAAGTTTGCACATCTCATTGCACAACCATTCATGAATTTTGTGTTCACGAAATTTCGTATTGACGTTTGCAGCATAATTGAACAATAGTTCATCCGCAAGCACATTCGTTAGCTCCACAAGTTTGGATTGGAGAACAATGTCGACAGATTCGCGCTTCTTAGCGTAGTCATCCCCGGTCTTAACAACTTCGGCAGCAACACGCTCCAGTTCCACTCTGACTGCATTGTAGCTATCTTCAACGTCGTTGCTCTTTGACGCCACTTCAATGGTACTCGATATGTGCATGTCCCACAACCGTTCACACACTTGAACTACTTCTCCAGCAATGGCCGGGTCAAATTTGGCATCCGGCTTCAACCTGGACATCTTCCCTTTCACACGAGACAACGTCGGGAGGAAGGTACGCTTCAAATAAATCACACAGCAGAGGTCATTCGGGGCACCCAACAACCGATTGCCATCTTCGTGTTTGACAAACTTGTGCTCTCCAGCAGGTTCCTTTTCTAATTGGCAAAGAAGAAACAGCAACATGAAAGCGAAAGAGTTTGTTGCACCGGGGTGGACAGTCACTCCAACAAGAGAGTCAATAAGTTCACGGAGAGGTAAATTAACAAAGGGAGCAGTGCTTCGTAGATACGCGCGCATTCTGGAAGCCTCTGCAGATACGAGGAAGGAAATAAATGGGGGCCCTGTCAAGGACTCAACAACCGCCTTCGAAAAATCGATGAACAGGTCACGGGGAATGGATCGGCTTTTACCTCCAAGGGCAACTTCCAAGTGGCGCAAAGATGCATCAGGAACAATGTGATGGAAATCGAACTGTGGTGGTTGTAGTTTGTTGCCTACTTTGGATGGCAAAAAGAATTTCAGGGCAATTCGAATGGCCATATCTCGGCGGCGGTCCACAGGAGTGACGTTATAGAGATCCAAAAATGAGGTCAATTCCAAGAAAAGCATCAGCTGTGCGCTCGGAGTCATTTTTCCTGCCGCAGTGTGACTTTCGGAAAGCTCTTCATCTTCAGCAAAGTGTCTCGACAGGAATGGCAAACGACGACTGTCAAGGGCACACGTCAAAAAAGCGTGCCGAACTGCTTCACGGAAATTGCTGTCCATATCGTATACCTGGCATAAACCCTCGACGATAAAATTGTCATAGCATCTACAATGGAGTGAGCCACAATACCGAACAAGCGAATCAACAATAAGTGCACACGTACCTCAATGGCACTTCCTTCTGGAATTCACGCCGAATATCCAGGGTGGGTGCAGGGGGTGTTAGGAAATTGTCCACTGAGTCAATGGGTGGAATCTCTGTGTCTGACATAGACTTAATCGGGGCGGGGGTAGTGTCCGTCGAACTTGGCTTGCCGTTCTTCGTCGGACTGGATGCACTTGGCAAGTTGGAAAGTGTTCCTCGTTTGTTGTAAAAATCTCGTGCACGATGCATCATGGCAACAGCAACGTCAATGTAATTCATCCTTTCCAATGGCACAGTAGTACCGGTAGCAAGAACCAAGACAACTGGGCGCTTTGCATTTGCAATTTGTTTTGGCAAATCCATAATGGTTCCTTTTCGCAAGTCCATATCACCCAAACGAACGGGCAAATCACCGCTTCGAACAACTCCGGATGTTTGCGCCTGCCCCCCATCAACCATGAAATCAATAAAAACGCCATGGTTCTTCAAATAACATTGTTTGAGGTTAACTCCCAACATTCCTTTTCCGAGAAGCATGGCATACTCGTGGGGTTCCAACTGATTCAGAATTTCTTGCATATGTTGGCCTACTCGACTTTTGAGAATGATGTCCGTTTGAGATTCTGGAAGAGGGCGAGATTCTTCAATCAACTCCTCTTCCTTTTGCTCCTTGACTTCCTCTGACTCTTTGTAGCGACCCCGAAATCCCGAAGATAAAACCGATTCATAGGCAACTGTAGCAGCAGCCTTGGAGAACGCCACTCCAACACGTAGCCTGGAAGACACATCGGGAGCTGAGCGACCCTTGGGGCTTTCGGTTTCTGGTTTCGGCTCTTCTGCTGGTGGGGCACCTTCCTCTTCCGCCAAGGAAAACTGGTTGGGTTGAATTTCCTCGATTTTTGCATCTGCGTCCGTCTTGACAGGTTCCGAGCGTTCAGCTTCAGTAGTCTCAGAAGGAGGAGCTGCAGAAGTGGGTACTGTCTCAGTGGCAGCCTCAGTTTCTTTGGTCGGACCAGCAGCTGGATTGGTGGCACCAGTTGGCTGGAACTGGGCTCGAAAGGAAGTGCCCGACATTTTGGGCGCCTGCTTCCACAGTGACTGTGCCGTTTCCTGCATCACTCGAGCATTACTCGAAATGGCTGGACTTCCTTTGGACCAAAGTGTTTGAGCGTTTTGATTTGCCTGATCTTTCAAGGACTGGAATCGATTCATCAAGATTTGGGCTCCTAAACTTGGCCCGTCGTCTCCAGATGGTCTGGGAGGAGGGGCAGTGTCAGTGGTGGCACTCTTCTCTGGAGATTGGTTAGGTGCACTGGCAGTGGCACTGTCAGCGATTTCCTCAGTAGTTTCTTCGGCAGGCGCCTCGACAGTTGCCTGGATGGGCTGAGCATTGGTCTCCGGTTCAGACACCTCGGCTGGAGGCGATGCCATGGCGGCAGTGGGTTCACCAGTTACCGGTGCTTCAGGTGGGGTGCTGTCAGGTACAGCAGGAGCTCCTTGACTCTCCGCCTTAGTTTCGTTTGGTTCTTCCATCACGAAAGTGTTGTTGATCGATGCTGTGAATTGCTACAGTGACCACAACTTGTAGCAATCCAAACAATAAAAATGATTCTTGTGTGTTTGCAACTTTCAGGGTTTGTGCAGCATTTTTCTTTCCGTTGATATGCCATTTGCCAGCTCGTCATGTGCGTCTGTATGTCCTCCGTTATCCACGTCACGACATGGCACGAGATTGAATTCGTGACTGGTGTGACCTCCACACATTCCTCATCATTTCGCCCATTCCTCGTTGCTTCCATCACTGAATTGTGAGAGTGTTGCGATAGTTCATTTCGATATGAGTCACATGCGGGGGGCAATCAACAAAGCACCATGGAAGAGACTTCTTCCCAAACCCTCTCATACACCGTTGGGATTTGGGGATGTTTCTTCTGCATCCACGTTTACTCGGACCTCACTTGACCAGTTGGCCATCAACGAACATTCCCTTCCTCGTCGAAGATTTTCTTCCATCACCCCTCCAGGGCCACAAGAACCTGTCATGGATGCTTCAAAAGAAGAATCCTCTACTATCAGTACACAACCTTCCCAGGTTGAGTCGACTCCACAACCTACTGTTCAGGATGTGTGGGGTCAAACGACGATTCGTCTTTTGCAAGAATACCCCGTTGGTTCATTGACGCCCAATCTTTGGGGGGAAGCTCATGCTGCCATTCTTTATTGGCTGGGAACAGATACAAAGGACAGTTTCACAAAACCATTGGAATTGGTTGACAGACTATTCCGAGAAGAGCAAGCGACCACCTCATCGGCTCTGCCGGATTTCTACAACACGGATCTTCTGAATTTGGTTCTGAACCACTGGAGGATCATGATCGCTGACCACCCCGAGTGGCGCCGAGATGATGATATGCATCCTCAACCTCTTGTTGAGCGGCTGCAGCGATATCATGGTACTACTGAAACAAAACTTCGTCCCAATACACAATCTTTTGCCATGATCATTGATGCTGCTTCCACCGTTCACAGAAACCGAAGCTTGCCCGATGGTGTAGTGGTCGCTGACCGTCTCTTGTCCTGGATTATCCAGGAAGCCAAAGAGCATGCGCATGTTCGTCCCAATGTTTACACTTATTCTTCTTTGATGCATGCCTGGGTCAAATCCCAGCGACGGGAGGCATCTGAGCGCGTAGAAGACCTCCTCGATGAAATGGAGGAATTGCACAAAGAATTCCCCGACTGGAATGTGGCTCCCAACCAAATCACTTATACTACAGCTATTGATGCTTGGGCTAAGGCCAGGCGAGTAGACAGGGTGGAAGATCTTCTCCAAGACATGTTCGACAAAGCCCAAAATGGAACAAAGGAGTTAAAACCAAACCTCCCAGCATTCAACGGGTACATGGTTGCCCTAGCCCGGGCAGGACAATTTGATAAGGCTGAACAGTTGCTGGCACAAATGGAACATTGGTACTCGACAGGAGAGCTAGAGGAACAGCCTACTGTGATTTCCTACTCCACATTGTTGGATGCATTTGCCAAGTCTCGAGCAAACGCTTCTGCAGAACGGGCGGAAGCCATCTTGCGACAAATGAAGGAGAGGGGAGTCGAAGCCAATGCTATTTCTTGGAATACAGTCATTGATGCTCACGTCAAGAACAGAAATGTCGCCAAAGCAGAGGATTTGCTTCGCGAGATGAACGAGGAATACCTTTCACAGGGAAAGTTGGAGCTTAAGCCCACCATGAGAACATATAGTGTAGTGTTGGCGGGTTGGTCTAAGACAAAGTCACCACAAGCTGGGGAGCGTGGCGAGAAGCTCCTGGAGTTGATGAAAAAGTTGGCAGCATCTGGCGATTTGGACGAAGTGGACGTCGTGGCATACAATTCGGTTTTGGATTGCTGGGCCAAGTCCAAAGTGAAAGGTTCGGCTGACAGGGCAAAGGATTTCTTGTTGAGAATGGTAGATGACGGTGTCACACCCGATGGTTACTCGTTCAATACGGTAACTGCGGCACTTATTCAGGAAAACCGACTGGAAGAGGCCGAAGCCATGCTCGACTTCATGAAGGAGAAAGGCGTATCCCCCGACGCTACAGCATACAACACCATCATGCATGCGTGGATCAAGTCACCTTCGAAGGATGCTCCACATCGTCTGCAGGTCTTGTATCAACGAATGAAGGACGACCAGAATGTCGAAGCTGATTTATTCACAATGAACACCTTGCTCCATTTTTACGCCAAGAATGGGAACGCCAATGCGGCACAGGAGCTCTTGGACGAAATGTGCCTTGAATCATCTGCCGTGGAACCTGATTCCATTTCTTTCAACACTACCGTAGCTGCCTGGGCTCGAAGCAGCGCTCCAGAGAGTGCCGAGCGAGCTGAGAAAGTGTTGGATCGAATGGTGGCCTATGGAGGCCAAGTAAAGCCAAATGTTATCACATTCAATTCAGTCTTGAACGCCTGGGTGAGATCGCGAGCCCCTGATGCCTTGGAGCATTGCCAAAAGCTCGTTTCAACGATGCACAACTTGGTCACGAGAGGAAACGAGTTGGTGCAACCAGACTCCATCACCTACAGTACCCTCATCAACGCCCATGGACAATCACCGGACGAAAACGCCATGGTGGAGGCGGACCATATCTTCCAGGAAGTGCATCGGCGATTCAAAGCGGGAGACCGTCGTCTTGCTCCAACTGTGCAAACATACGGAGCCCTTGTTCACGGTTGGGCACGAAGCAGCCACCCAGATGCCCCTCGAAAGGCCCAGGATGTGCTCCGACTCTGGATTCAACGGGCTCGTGCTGGGGAGGTCAGCGGACGCCCTCGGGTATTTGAATTCATAGCAGCCATGCGTTCTTTGGTCGGAAGTGACGATTCCAATGCCATTCTCTGGGCCGACGAACTCTTGGCCCTTGACCTCCAGGAATACGAGAAAGGCAATGCTGAAGCGAAACCAGAGTCGAAGCTTTTTACAGCAATTCTGAGAGTCTTGGCAAACAGCCCTATCGAAGACAAGGAGCAATATGCCGCCCGTATTGTTGGAATCATGAAGGCATACGACGTCTTCCCAAACAAGTTTGTCCTCGGGGGGTTGAAACTTTGTAAGAACGGCCCGAAGGAACAGCTACAAGCAGAACAATCACAACTATAATCCAAAACAAATTCTTTTACAAGTTAGAAAGTATTGATCGCCATTACATTTTGATCCATATCCTAGTAGGAATATGCGGTACCCTATTTAAACAATTGGCACATGTAGATCATGCCATCCTTTCCCCGGGCCATAGCAACTCCCATTTCTGAAAACTGGGAGGCGAGGATGTTTGCCCTAGCTGTTCCTCCTTTTTGGCTCATCATAGTACGATGAATGTTTTTAATCGATTCTCCTTGCCCAACGTTGCCATGGTAGCTCGTAGGCGTGCACTTGGTCCCGTTGGAGGCGGCCAAATCATGTGCGACTTGCATTGCAATCGTATCCATGAGCATGTTCCTCGAAAACTCTGGGAGCCCTCGTTTCGCCCGCGATTTGTTGACGAGGTCATGAGGTTTGACAGAGACAGACTTGAGAGATTGAGTAGAAGTATGTGTGTGCCGACTCGAGGAACGGACCGACCCCTCCTCTGCAGTTGGACTGCGAAGACTCTGCGGCTTCGTACTGTGGCGACGAGAGCGTTCCGATGAATCAACAGTGTCACTGCTGCCCCCGAAAAAGCTTCTGCGCAATGAGCTGGGCTTTCTGGTTGAATCACACAAGGAGTCCGTGACGGAAGAGTCATCTGATCTGACATTATTTCTCAACGATCGGAGTCTGCCTTCTGTGGCATTGAAAGATTTTGTGCCCCGAAGGCCCATTCCTCGTTGAGGCGAGGGCGTAGGCTTGTTGGAATCCAAACTTTTGGTCCTATCAACTCCACGACTGCGGGATGAGGAAATACTGGGACTCTCAACTTCCGAGCGGACACTCGGAGAGTCTTGCAGGGAGAGGGATGTGCTACCACTGGATCGTCGACGTGCCATACCAAAGAACATTCGTCGGATGCTGGATGGCTTGTCTTCGGAAATCTGCTGTAGTTCTGACTCCTTCGTTGGCGTAGCAGCGGGGCTCTCTAGAGCTCCATCCTCAGCGTTGCTAAAACGCACACTCGTGGATATCGAGTCGTCAACATCATCTGCTTCATCAATACTCTCGTTTCGCACCGAAGCTCGACGGCGGCGCATTGTGGAATGGGCATGCTTATCGTGGGTTCCGGAGCTGTTCACAGACGAATTACCGCAACTCGATCTTCGACGAACTACAATACGAGGAGGTGTACTGGCACCAACAGGAGGAAGCGGTATCGCTGGGTTGTCACCCACCAAAGAAGAATGTGATGTTGTGTCCACCGTGGCATCTCGGCTGTGTCCTGACTCGGCTTGTTCTTTGCCTTCACTCTCAACTGGGACGACCATGCCCGACATGCTCAATCGTTTCGGTGCCATGTTGCTACAAAGGAACTCTTTTCTGATGGTTGATTTGACTGAATAGTGTAGAGATTGTAGAGATCTGGCGAGGCTCAAGAAACTACGATTGAGGCGACGACCACCAGGGAAACTCTATGATCGTCCCAACCAGGATCAGAGGGAAATCTGGAAAGACTGCCAAGATGGAGGCTTATCAAAGACGTAAACACCCATGGAATTGGGGTTATTTACTTTGCGACGATTGGTTCCAAATATAATGTCAGTCCAGTCATGGAGGATTAAGGCCCGGCCGCAAAGCACAAAGACCTTAGATATTTTTCCCAACGCGATTCTTAGGTTATAAGGAGTCCATTTCCCTTAATTGCATCGATTGGGGAAAACTACTCCCTCTGAGTCTCTTTGAGAACAATTTTCGCACACAACACACTAAAATCTTTGTGTTCTGCAACTACTAGTACGAATACAAACGACGCTGAAAGTCGAAGCCCAACCCCTCACTTTTTCTACCTGATCACCTAGGGGGGCTATGAGACAGTTCAAGGTGACGGGCTGAACACTAAGTAATTCACAGACGTTTTGGTTGTAGTTCTCCAAAAAGAATGAGAATATGCACAACCCAGTGAGATATCAACATAATGCGTACTGCAAAAGTTATTCTTAGGAAGGGGATGTATATTTTTGATGCACTTTGGAAAGGATAGTCCGCGATATCACCACGGGACAACGTCTTCAGGCTGCTCTGATGTGGTGGCCATCAAGTTCGAATTGAACCACTTGGGCATTTATTGGGCCGCAAAGAAGTTACTAGCAGTTCGACACCCGATTGTGTTTAGGACTTTGTGCCAATACTACAACAAGAAGAAGGAGCTGTCAACAACAACAGTCAACAAGAAGGGAAGAGTAACTGCCACCAGAATAGTTAGTGAGAGATCGCCCCCCAATTTGACCTGGTGGTCGACGAATGTCAGTAAGCACAAAGCCTTTGTACTTTCTAATTTGACATTAATCATACTAACGTTAGTATTTATAATCTCGAACCTTCCTTACAACTGCTGATGAGGGTTGCATAGTTTTTCGTTTTGGCAACATCTTTCTTTTTGTTGAAAGTTCCCATCAATAGCAGCATACAGCATACAGTACTCATACTCGTATCGGGTACTTGAAGTCAAGAATCTAGGTATGTATGATAAACCATCATCGCATGTTGTGCGGCGGCGGGGAGGTCCAGACAAGTAGATTTACAATAGCTTAGTCATACTATTCGTATTTCCCTAGGATGTTTAATCTTGTGGCCACGTTTGGCCGAGCATCACAGTCTTCGCCCGGAACAGCATCCTCACAAATTCGACCCCACTAAATCATGGAGGAACATTGGTAGAACAACGATAAACTGCGATTGACTCATGATAGAGACAAGAAGAATTGACTGCCATTGCAAAACTCTGCTTTGAGAGAATGTGGTTTGGGTGCTCAACCCGTAGTGTCAGTAATGGTTAGTTCGAGGCGCTCACTGAACAGCTGACAGATGTAAAGCATGCCGTCTTCCGACTTGTAGGTGCCTACGCCAAACTCTTGGAAGTATGGGTTCAACAGATTAGCCCGCTCTCTTCCTTCCCTATTTTGCATGGTAGCTCGATGAATGGCACGGATGGACTCCCCACGAAGCACATTTCCCACGTAGGTGGCCTGAATTGGAGCCGCACCACCTGATGTTGCCATTCTCTCTGCGTTGGATCGAGCAAGCTCATCCATGGCAATATTTCGCGTCAATGGACGCAGTCCACGCTTCATTCGTTCTCTGTTAATCAGAACGTGATTACTCGCAAAATATGACGTACTGTGAATCTCTTCTTCGGAATAATTGACAAGGTCTTTGAGGGAGTTGGCCTTGTTGCGCCTTGTTGCCTCCCTATGTAACATCATACTCTGTGCCCGAATAGGAGGGCCAGCATGTTTTTCTTCTTCTTCGTCTTCGTCGCCGCCTAGGACGTTATGCGGTTGTGTACCATTGTTTCCCTTCAGCTTGGCCATTGCCGCCCGACGGTCCCCTCTGTCCTTCCTTGGTGACCCAACACGGTTTGTCAATGGGCCAGCACTTGTACTCCGTTTTTTCTTTGCACGGGTACTAGTGGCATCTCGTGTCGATTCTCTGCCTCCTCGTCTAGCAGGAGCTTGCTCCTGTTCAATGCTCGAAGAATCGCCAGTGTGAGTCGTCGATGTTTTCTCGCTGTCCAATCCTGCCATTTTGCGGAAGGATTTGAATCCCTGAGAAAGACGTCTCGACAGACTAGGCCTTCCCGATGTGCTGACTGGTGCTGATTCTGCCGACTCGGTAGATTTGGTTCGCTTTGGAATGGCTGCATTTTTGTCGTCAGTATGTTCATTATCACTGGTCGATCGGCGGCGCGGACTGGCAAGGGAAGGACGGGTACCTGCACGTCGATCTCGTTCACGATCTCGCCTAGGTACAGGTGCACTGGCAACACTCCTGGAGCCCGATTTTTTCTTGGTATCAACGCCTCCCACATTCCCCAGGAGTTCCCCGAGTCTCCCTTGGTTGTCACCAGGCTTCGAGACTTCCTCTTCTGCCTTCGAATTCCTTCGCGTAGACCGTGCAGCATCAGATTTTCTCTTGAGTGCTCCTTGGGAACTGGAACGTCGCCTGCTACTTTCCTTCATAGAGTCATCAGCATCTGATCGCGTTTTGCGGATAGACTCCTCTCCTTGCGTTTTTCGTCTCAGGGCATGAGGACTCTTAGACCTCCCCCTTCGTTCTTTCTCTCCTCCTTCTGAACGTGTCTGTGAAGGCATACTAGCCACTGTTCTCGCCCCCCTTCTCTTCACAGGTTTCCCATGATCAATCTTCCCCAACAAATCTTCCAGCTTGTCGCCGTTCTCCGTTGGTTTGGCGAGTTTTGGCTTGTCTACAGAATCGGCCTCCCCAGCTTCTTGTTCTTTGGCCTTGCGGGCCTGTCCGGTGTGCTCACTCATGGAGATATCGTCTTTTTTCGACTTCCGCTTCATTTTTCTCTTTCCAACCGTGCTTCCTTGCAGCGCCGCGTCTGTCCCATCTGCACCTGCGTGGAAATAGTCAGCGTCCAACGGCGAAGCCCACCGATCTGCTGCAGACAGAGCCGCCAGTTTATCACGATTCTTAGAGTCAAACGATTTCTTGCGATCCATGGAAAGCTGTTGTATTCGTTGCCGCGTCGAATCTCCTACACGGAGCGAGTGCTCCTTCGGAAAGGCTTCTTCCCGTGTCATCGTGATGTTGTCCAAACTTTACCACCAGGATGATAGGGAAGTGTTTGTCAGTGTGGAAACGAAGAATCAAACACCTGTTGGCAATCCCAAGGGCAACAAGTACCGTAATCCAGGCTTCAAACTTCCAATACTACAGTGCACCTCGTCCCTTTTTTCCTGTTGTTCGTCGCGAGGCACTGCTCGCCGCCGGCTGACCCTCCAACATGACTTCAGACGTCGACTGGTGACCCCAAAAAGTCTGCCATGCTTAATTAGGCGAGCTTGTCCGGTGCTTAACGCATAAATAACCTTTTGAATGTGTCCCCGTTATATACATCGGAACAGGGGGTCATTCATTTTTCACTGTATTGTTTAGAATTATGCGGAAGTGGTGGTAAAGTGGAGGAAAACGCGTATTATTTCACTTTCTTCCTTCAACACACACCACCTACCTTTCTCTCTTCTCACCATCCTCATCGCAACAGCGAAATACGACTCGGACGAGCGAAGTCGTGCTGCCGCCGCGAGGTCTGAGAGTCCGAACAACGTCAAACGTCACCGAGTCCTACGACACACAGACGATCACAACATAATTCTGCTGGTTCCCCCTACGAGCGACTGCTACGACCCCAGGAGGGTTGATGGAGAAAGGAAGAAGTAGTAGCCGCTGCTTGATCCTTGATCATTGATCACGCCTCAGAACTTCTATTTGCAATAACGAGAATGGGACTGGCATGGTCTCGACCTTCGGTGGTAGAGGTGTCCACCGACTCAAAAAGGAAGACAGAAGACACCTCATCTCAAGATACATCAAACGCTCGCGAAACAACAATTCCAGGCAGCCTCAAGCGTCGCCGATCGTCCAGTAACGATCCAGACTCGCCGTCTACGGGTAGAAGCCCCAAGCGGCGACGTACGACGCGTTTCCCCTCCCTCCACCGATCCTGGGACAACTTCATCAACAATGTCAGTTACATGTTTGCAAAAGGGTTTTTCTCTGTTGCAGAGATGGCAGCTCGATCTGGAGCCCTCCCTGCTGATTTGGCCGAGGAAAAGGATGTACTTCTTGGACTGGTCAAGTCCTTGGAGTGTTTTCAATCTTCCAACATGGATATTCTACGACGAGGTTGGCGTCTTCTTTGTATCTTTTCCAGCGATTGTAGGCGATCGTCAGTACCTAGGTTACTGGATGAGAATATTTCTGTGGAAAAGGATCTGCAAGCAGTCCTTACGGCCATGGGACGTCACATGGACAATATTGATGTGCAGTTGTTGGGATTTCGAGCGCTTCGAACAGTCATCATCAAAGCTGATAGCAAATGGGAAGTGTTTGCAAAGACCAAGGCGATTCCCGTGATTGTCACTTCGCTGCGAACGTATCCTGACCACTTGGTTCTTCAGGGTCTAGCCACTACCTTTCTCACTGTATTGATTCGGGAGCTAGGGCCACGCGCACAACAACAAATTGTTGCCTTGGGAGGAATCCAATTGATACTAGGGTCAATGCGCAAGTTTGTTGACGACGCAAGTTTGCTTCAAGCTGCCTGCTATGCACTCCATCAACTGGGTTTCACGGATCAAGCGCGTGAAATCCTACGCGAGCAAGAGGCTGCCAACATCTTGTATTCTTCGGCTGACCGCCACGTTGATGATCCTGACCTGTTAGAACTTAGTCTCTCAGCTCTCAGCAAAGTTGTGGACACTGACTCCGTTGGATTTCAGTTGTCTCCTCTCATTTTTCGAGCCATGAAGAAATGGCCCTACAACTCGGCTATTCAAGGGAATGCACTCGTCCTGCTGCATATTGCTTTGAATCGTCAATCTGTTCCTATACCGAAGGCTATTCATAATGTTGTCGAAATCATGAAGAGGTTCGAAGATTCTCCCAGTCTCCTTTTCTTTTCATGCGCCATCCTACGTGATATTGCAGATCGCTTTCAAACCCCATCAGTTCGTGCCTTGCTGTTGGAACAAGGCTCTGTGGAGTGCGTAGTAAAGGCTGTTCTGCGGCATCGAGGTAGATTTGGTCTGCAACCTATTGGTCTGCTTCTGCTCATGAATGTCTGGGAACATCGTGCCCCCGCTGAGATTGCAGCTACCACCGAATTTGGTGGCAGTGAGCATGTTATTGCAGCCATTACGAATTCCGTGTTTGGTGGGCATGTGGGAGGAAACTAGAGCATAGGATGCCGATCTACAGACAGGGTAGAAGATTGTAGCTCTCTACTGTATCAATGTATTATCCATGGACAAAAGTATACTAGACAAAATTACTGCTACATCGATCTCCACCTAATCTACAATAGCATCAGGGAGAAGAATTCCTGCTGTCATCGTGGCAAGAACTTGAAGGTCACCCCCGAAGGCCGAATGACTTTCTGTTTGAGTTCCCTCCATGAGACGACTGTGAAACAGCAATGCCGCGTGTTGCACGCGAATATTGTTGTTGTGTCTTACTTGACACTGTACAGCAGCTTCGATACAAGGGGACTCAGATATCGCATCTCTTGCGGTATCAGAAATAGCAATGTTCGCGAGAACCGTACAGGCTTCTGCTTGGATTGCGGAATCATCAGGATGCAGGCGCATAGCTTGATCGACGATATTCAATTCACTGAGAATTTGTGTATGGATTTCTGGAATCACATCCGTGCTCAGGAAGCGAAGAAGGGTTAGGCCGTTTCGATGAACTTTGGGTGAAAGCTTGTGTTTTCTCATCCCGACCAATGTGAGCTTCACGAGTTCGGATCTGCTCTCCTCATCCCTGTCGATATCATTCATCAATGCACCACAGAGGACACACACACTGTTTCCAAACACCATGGGGTTGTCCAGGAACCGCCGCATAGTATCAACGATCACCCTGAAGTCTTCGTAGTCAAACCCACTCAAGCCATCAAAGCTGGTGGTGTGAATAAGCCAACATAGCGTGGCAGCTCCGTTGCATTGGCAGATTTCATCCTGAGGGTGCATTCGCATGATGTCAAGAATAGTCTCAACTCCACCTTCTCGGGAAATGATCTCTCGACTGTTTTTCTCTTCAATGATCCAAGACAAAATAGAAAGTCCTACTTGTTGAGTTCCAAGATCATCAATGTTCTCTTCCAGTAGCTGCAAAAGAGAAGGTACAACATTCTCTGTGCTCGCGATTGATTCAAGCGGAACAACCGTTGAGCAAATGAGGGTGCGAAGAATATCCAACACGAGTCTTCTCAAGTGCAAAATATTAGAATGGACTGTCAATGTGTCCATTATCGTTGACATACATGAACTGTGTCCAATAGCCCGAAGCACTTGTTCGTCCAGCCGCATCCAATGTAGTAGCCCGCAAAGTGCCTCTATTTGTAATAGCGGTTCATTTGCATGGAATTTCATCCCCTGGATAATGCGTTCCACATATTTCACTGCCCCCAGTAGTTTTGGTCCTCCACTTTCCGTCAGGAGACGCATCCCGTTGTATTGGATGTTCCAATTGCTTCCATTTTCCTGCATGAGCTCTGCAATCAGACTCACTACGGAAGGAAGACAGCTGTCTTCAACAAGGAATCGGGCCAACGATGAAATCGTGCTAAGGAAAGGACGTGCAAACTTTGTAGATTCGACCGAGAGGGGGGAAGCTGGGGTCGATGTGCCAGCCATACATTGTTCGTGCAGAATTCGTTGTCTCTTGCGTTGGCCTACGATCGATTCGGATATCACGCGCTTTAAGCCAACGGTGTTGATTGGGGTGATGTGATCACCCGATGATGATGGATTGGGTGCCATAGCCGAGTGGGTGTTTGTTGCGTTTTCAAAATGAATGACAAAATCACACTCGTCCCCCATCAACTACTACAGAGGAACCGAACTATCACGAGAGATGTCGTCCGATAGTCTAGTCGTTGTTCAGTTGAAGTGAATGTTCAATTTGAAGTGTATTTTGTGGAATCGATCAAATCGACTACCTTGGCATATCAGAAAAATGGAAACAGAATGTCTGACTGTAACAAATATTCGTTGTATTTCCATTTTTTACCCGTTTGACTATAGATGTCTTCAAGTTGATATGTCTCATTTTGGATACAGTCCCTGGTACCTATATGTACTTCTTGAAACCTTCAATGTGGGGGCTGTAAACAAGACTCTTGTCTGATCCCACTTCCGCAAAAAACACATAAAGTGCCGCAAAAGCCGGGCTTGCTGCTAGTTTACGCACACTTTTCACCATCAAAATATGTCAGCCTAATCGAATGGCTCAAATTCAACAAAAGCATGTATGGGACGAAAAAGGCTTCCTTCTCAAACGATCATCGAGATAGCGACATTGCAGCAAACTATAACTGCGCAGAGGACAAGTTGAATAAAATATGGTAGCACCAACATTGCAATAGCGATACCTGCGATTCTAATGTTATGTTTGGTAGCTTTCAAATATAGGACCTCAAGAGGCAAGCTAGCAAGTGACTACTGTTGTACGAGGGACCTCATGGTTGAGCCACTTCTATACATTTACTTCTGCGTTGAGTCTGTGGGGCTTTCGGTTCCTCTTTGGGGTTCTTGAAGTCTTTGCACAGTTTCTGATGCTGGTCTCGCTGCCAGTTGGGTATGGATGAATTTTTCCACTCCAGCTAGGCTAGGAGGTTTGGAATGTGACTTCGAGTCCTTTTCCTTCGCATGTCTGGACGAGCTGGTGATCTTTCCAGCCAATTCAACTTTATTTCTCTGGAACTGAGGATGGTGGAAGCAGTCAGTACCTATTCCACTTGTCAAACGCACGAACCCCCACCTGTTGCGAAAGTACAAGAAATACACCATTTAGTGTCTGATAAATGGGTCGCAGTGGGTATGAGGAGAATACTGCTTACCTGTGTAGTTTACGGACGAAACTGGAGTACTTTGTTTCCTTAAAAACTTTGCCGAGAACTTGAGAACAGAAAGAGTCAGGGTTCACAATGACAAATGACTTTCCGTCTGGCAGCCAAGCGACAATATCTTCGCTACCATGTTTCATCAAGGCCTGCATCAATTTTCCAGGAAAAGTTGTTACATGATTCTGTTTGGTCTGTGCTACCACCTTGGACGTCGGAGGATCACTTCTTGGAGGTGCCTTCTTGTGTCGGACTGATTTGGATCCAGATGGGCGTCGCTCACTGTTGTTGGTAACTGTTGCTGGTAACTTCGTTGAGAGTGCATGAGTACTGGATTCGGAGTGATCAAGAAGTGCAAAGGATGGGGGTCGCTCTGCTGCATTCAGAGAACTTTGTGAACACGAGCGGGACGCTTGTAGAGAGTCCTGTTTGGGCTGCTGAGCCCACAAGCCTTGTATCGATGGAAATATTTCAGTTTGTCCCAGTCCCGCCCCCTGTCTCGCTGCTCCTGAATGTTGATCTATAGAGGCGAAGTTCTGGATGAACTGAGCCATCTCCACTGGAAACGGTATCCCAGGCATTGGATGTTGATCAGGAAGATCGTTCATGCTTCGTGTATCGCCTTGAATGGAGCTTAGTATGGAGTACTGCTGCAAAAGAGACGGAGGGAGAGGTTCAGGGGCGGCGGAGTTCACGCTCACCTGGATCATGTTATCGGAGAACTGATTAGGGTGGTCTTGATGGCTCAAAGAATCGGGATGATGCTCATACTGTACTTCATTTGGTTGGATTTGTTGCCAGAGCGCTAAAGTACTGGGGTCCATGTGAGTAGGCGAAGGCACGGACGACGGGGATCCATCCGAAGGTTGGAAAGTCCGTTGTGACAAATTGGAAGCTTGAATTTGCTTGTTAGTCATGTTCAACATGGGGGGCATGACATTCTGAGCACCTTGAGCACCTTGCCACTGGAATGGATGCTGTTGTTGCTGGAAAGAGCTCCAGGAGGCTCTACTTGGGTTGGTTTCCGAAAGTCGGTCCGACGGTATTCTCAAATGTTGAGGCAATGTTTGGTGTGCGGCTGCTGGTAGCTGCTGTTGCAGAAAGTACCTTGAATCTTCTGTTCGATTCACTGTATTCGGAGAAAATGTGATGAGAATTGCACCAACGAAGCAAAACTGCTATGCAGCATTTGCGACTAGACCTCAATCCATATTGCAGAACAAGGATAGACGCACTCACGTAGCTAGCGGATAGCAACACCGATAGAACTTTCACATACCTTGCTCCTGAGTTGCATCGGAAGCATTCAACTCTTGTGTACTCTCCTTTAGGTGGCGGCCACGACTGGCGGAGTTCATGATTCCTTCCTGGCTGCTAATCTGATGGGATATAGGACTCTAGCGAAGAACAAATACCCAAATCTCTAAATTGCAACGCAGTAACACATCTAAAGTAGGTATCAAAAGTATCTGGTTACTCCTAAGATATCACTCTCTTCCCAAAGAGCAGCAGCTTGATGCGATTGTTCAATCAACCGGTCGGGAGTTTTGTGTCGGAGATGTGATGGGTGAGGTGGTGGGCAATGCAGCCTAGATTGTTTGGCACGAGCCAAGATTATTTATTTGTCACTCAGCCCAATGGATTTTGAGGCCTTTCACTTAGGGACGTTCCGCAAATTGCATCGCATGTTCCCGAAGCCAACCCAGCGACGGACGGACTTTCCAAACCGATGTCTGTCATCATTCCGATAGTCTGTGCGCCTGTCGATGAACACCTTCCACCAACCAAAACCACCTCGTTCTCAACTCTCCAGTGAGGCCAGGCACACAACAGTGGTTGGAGACACACAAGTCACCAACAAAGAACTTTCACCTAGTTTTTCTACAAACAACATGAGTGGCAGAGGACGCGGAGGCGGACGAGGAGGAAGATCTCCTGGCGGTCGAGGAGGTGGCCGTGGTGGCTTTGGACGGTAAGTTTCCGAAGCTTTCTCACTCGGAAAGTGCCTTTTGGTCATTCATCTCATCCTTCCATTTTTGGAACACCAGTGGCGGCGGTGGTCGAGGCGGTGGTGGTGGCCGCGGAGGCGGCGGCCGTGGAGGAGGCCGTGGTGGGGGACGCGGCGGAGGTCGTGGTGGTGGACGTGGAGGCGGTCGCGGAGGAGGCCGAGGAGGGGGAATGAAGGGTGGAGCTAAGGTTATCGTAGAGCCCCACCGACACGAGGGAATTTTCGTTGCCCGCGGAAAGGAGGACGCTCTTGTCACCCTCAACTCAACCCCTGGAGTTGCCGTTTACGGGGAAAAGAGAATCAGTGTTGAAAACCCTTCTGCTACCCCTGGAGGAGCCGCCGAGAAGGTCGAATACCGTGTGTGGAACCCTTTCCGATCGAAGTGTAAGTTTGGACGTTGTTTGTAAGATCCTTTCCTCTGTTTGAAGTTCCACATCTCACACGGATTGCTTGTTGATGATGATAGTGGCTGCCGCTGTTCTTGGTGGTGTTGACAACATTTGGATCAAGCCTGGATCCAAAGTTCTTTACATCGGTGCTGCTGCCGGTACCTCTGTATCCCACGTTTCCGATATTGTAGGAAAGACTGGAGCCGTCTATGCCGTTGAGTTCTCGCATCGCCCTGGACGTGACCTCCTTGGAGTTGCCAAGCTTCGAACCAACATCATCCCTATCATTGAGGATGCCCGACACCCTCACAAATACCGTATGTTGATTGGCATGGTGGACTGTGTTTTTGCTGATGTTGCACAGCCCGATCAAGCTCGTATCGTGGCCTTGAACTCGCACCATTTCCTAAAGAACGGTGGCCATGCCGTGATTGCCATCAAGGCTAGCTGTATTGATTCTACTGCCGCTCCTGAGGCTGTCTTCCGACGTGAAGTCAGCAAGCTACAATCAGAGAATTTCAAGCCACTTGAACAACTGACATTAGAGCCATATGAGAGGGACCACGCTGTCGTTATTGCGGAATACCGACCAACCAAGAAGAGCAAGGACTAAAGAACCCAAACCAGAATGATTGCAACAAGATGCATTTAGTTGTTCACGCGGGGTTTGTAGGTTAACAACAACTACTAGTGATTGTGCCTGTACGTTAGGATGCCACATTTTACTTCTGGATTGATGCACTTATATTAGCATCAAATTTGTGTATAATATTGTGAAACCAACGACTACTAGACTACTATGAGTATGTATTTCTGGCAAGTGGGGCCGAAGGCTAGAAGCACGAATGATTTCGAATGAAACTTCCAGGCTTTTTATGCCATTAGAATAGAAGGTATGATTGTATATAGATTTGTGACGAAGTCGGCTTCTAAGTTCTCAGAAGAAGGAACTACACGTGTAGTAGGCAAAGAAAGAAGAAGGAGACGGCTTGGAACTAAGTAGTACTTGGTGAGAAGCACGAAGCTTACAATCCGTAATTCAGTCGGAAGACATCATTATGAACATAGTATTGTCCAGGCGCTGTTCCAACAAGCTGGAAAAACTCGCAGAAGTGTAGCGGATTGTCTCCCCCAATTTTGACGGAACCCGTGACAAAGATGACAATAGCCGAAGGGTCCTTGGATGGTTGAACATCCAAACTCTTGACAGTGTGGCTCACTTGACCAACGCCCTTGAGCTTGGCAAGGATATTTTGAGTTCCTTGGATCTGTTGTCCCTCGAATGTCAACATGGAAGTGGGGCTCTGTAATACAGCAAAACAATCGCATGGATGAGAGATTCCCCAACAAGAACCGTTGGTCACACCTGTCACACTACTGCGGCAGAGTACGTACGTATAGTCCAGCCAATGCGTCAGGGTTGGAGTCAAACTGTTGGTAAAAGTGTTGAACAAAGGCTTTGGCTACTTCTTCGGCGCTCATGATGGTGGTTGCAAGGTGTACGGAGGTAGATGAAACAGAGACTACTACTGGGAACCAAAGACGGCAAGAGTGTTGCGGGAGTGCCTCTTTTGTTGTCGTTGTGTGGTTGGCTGACGTTACAATTGCGACAGACCTCGCACGAGCTTGGCTGGCGACGCGGTTCAACTGGCTTCCGTACGTACTGTAACAGCCACTGATATTGTTATGTATACAAGGTATGTACGTAAACTAAGGAAGCCAACAAGAGATCGAGCAGCACATCCGTTCATGCCACTAATTTACGTGACGCTACTGCCTGAGTTCTCGCTACCACACTTGTAGCGGAAAGTCTTATCTTGTCGGATGATGGAAGTTCGAGATTCAGTATACTCCTTTGAGATTGCACGGCGGGCGGTTGGCCGAGCTGCGGTTCATTTGGGTATTGATACGATGTCAGAGACTGCATTGGATGTCTTGGCCGATGTGTTGCTCTGCTACCTGCATCGCGTTGGTCGTACTCTTTCTCATTTGGTCGAAGCCAGTGGTCGAACCAGTGCCCACTCCAATTTCTTGGATGCCTTGCAAGCCTGTGAATTGGTGGCTGCGCCTGCTGTGGAACGATTACACATGCGGGATACCTCTGGTGGTGATGAAGAGCTGTTTGCTAACGGTGGGGAGCAACCTGTCGGGGCTACGTTGACCTCTGACTGGAGAGGGCTAGCAGCCTTTCTGTTTGGACCCCGTTGGATGGAAGATTCCAAGGAAGAGGAGGAGACAACACCAGAGGTGCAAGGGGCGGGAGGAAAGCAAGGGCCTACTACCCCTGGCACAGCTACAGCTCCCACCAAAAAGGCTGGTTGGCAAGCGCCGTATCTAGACGAGGTAGTGCCCTTTCCTCGAGCCAGTGAACAATGTGCTAACCCACATCCTCTTCCACCCTATGTTGGTCTATCCCTTCACCGAGTCAAAGACGACGACCTAAATCAAGGTCAAACAAATGCAGAAGAGTTGGACCAGCTGCCTGACGGTGTTTTCACCAAATCTTGGGGAAACCTCCCCAAACGGAAACGATCGCTCTCGGGCGACGCAGCAATGGACGTCGATACGCCATCCGAACCTCCGGCAAAGCAAGCCAAACATTCCAAGGACGACACTCCCCGCAGCAGCAACGACAATAAAGAACCAACAGACGATTCGGAGGTGGCCGAACCGACCAAAAAGAAGCCACTCGGTATTCCATCCTTTTATCCTCCTTTCCCACCGACACGATTGGCATCATCCAAAGAAGCCCGTACAGTGGTCGATGTGCCTCCAGCACAACCGATCGAACAGGAAGATGCAAATACAAGGGCGGTGCGATCGTCTCTTGTCGCCATGGGGCAATATTGGGGTTCACAATGGGATGCTCCGGCATCCAAATCGTCGGAAGCGGCCCTGTCCGTCCCACAAGGTCGCGGAGAAAGTGGCGACCAAGCGGGATCTTCGGCTGTTATTGTGCCACTTGGAAGAGCTAGTGGTTCTCGAGTCAGTCGAATCTTGGAGGGTTCCATGGATGCACCCACCATGCTATAGTAGAGTTTCTGTTATCGTCACCTTTTCCATATCAATCGCTAGTACTAGTACTACAGTGCTGGTAACATACAATGGGCTAACTTCGTTCTTTACTGTAGAGTTTGTACTCCAAGTATCATAATTTGGCAGTGGTTGAGGAAATTACCTGACTTCATCGAGATCGACTTCCTCGCCGTTTTCCAACTTTTTCTCCAAGGCAATCAAGATACCGACACCATTGATCATGGTGTTGATCAATTGCACCTCACTCTGTCCTAATCTCTCGGCGTTGGCAATGTCGTAAATACCAGATTCCTTATCTGCGTTGAATCGGCTGGATACATCAAGTAGCAAACGATCCAACAAATCTTCAAAGCCAGGTTGCTTTCCTAGCCGTGGCAATTTGACAAACACACTAGCACGTAGAGCAGTTCCGAGGTTCTCAGGAGAACAGTTCAGAAATCCAAGGCGAGGGTGCATGGCATAGGAATAACCTCGTTTTCGCAAACTCAAGTCCAAAGCACCCAAGAGCTTGGTCAAGCGGGTGAAGACTCCAAGCAAATCTCCTCCTTTGCTTGTACTGATGACCCGAAAATGGTCCTCAAGATTGACCCAGACAATCAAACTAGGATCTTCCACGGAATTCAGGTAAATTCCTCTGGCATCAGGCCAATCTCGACCCATGCCAGCGCTGATGTTGTACTCGTCGGGGTCATGGAACAAGATGTGGCGACGAATCAAATCAGCATGTTGTTCATTGCTCATATCCATGACTCGGAGGTAGGTGCCACCGATTTCAGGATCGTCCTTCCAATCTTCCACGCATTCCTGGAAAATCTCTTCTAGTTTTCGACGATCTCCTCTGGAAATGACCGGGGAAAAGGCAAAACCATCCAAAGATCGGGCAACTCGCATGCGTGTGTGCAGAACATATTGACCATCTGGGTCCAGTTGTTGTTGCAGGACATAGTTGGGGTTAAGATTCGTAATCTGACGACGGAGCATAGGGTTGGGACGACCACGCGGGGCGGCAGTCGTAAACCGTTGACCACCGCGAGGAACCATTCGAAAATGATGATAATCCTCGAGAATGGGAACTAGGATCGGAGCAAACACTTTGTAGGACTCTGCATCACCCGCGTAAATACCACATCCCCGAGGAGGACGAGCCCCCCAAGGAAGGGAGACTCCTGACTTGATGAGATCCTCCAAAGTAACTCCCTGCGCAGTTTTCCTATCTTTGAGTTGAGCATAGACTTCGGGGGTTAGGTACCGCTTCAAATAAGAGTGCTTGCCGTATCGGGATAAGTCTGGGTAGGAAGGATCTACCTTGGCATCACAAGACACCTTGTGCATTGGCAACAAAGCCTCTCGGGCTGGCATGGCCAAGGCCATCCAAGTCATGGGATTCACTTGCGTAATTGGAGAAGTATCATTGTCCTTCTTGTTCTCCTCAAGCGATCCATACCAGTAAGCGAGGCCACCACCAACTAGGGAACAGGAGACTGCCGCAGCAGCCGTTTTCCCAAACTTGGATGTTGCCATGGTGCCGTTGAAGTTCAACCGATCTTGATAGAATAATAAGAAAAGGGGATTTCGGTGGGAGGAGTGGGCGTCGACGCAGATCGCAGATTCGGTACTGTGTCCGACCCGGCCTTTGCTTCTTGACACATGCCAAGAGGTGTCACGGGTCACTGACGGAGGCTCCATCCCCCGATATCTCAGATCTCGGTGGAATTCCATGACACTTTAAAAGAAGCTACAGCTGCAAGAACTACTTGAAGAAAAAATGAAAACCCAAAAGAAATACCTTGCTTGGGAAACTCAGCAACCTTCAAAACCAAGCGTTCTCGCTCTATATCGTAGATTTGGGTCTTTTGCCGACCCATCAATTGGTTGATCAACTGATATGAATAGGTTAGCCAGTCCGACACGACCGAACGTTGGACTTCCCATTGCTTCGACTCGGTCGACTGTGCTCGTCCCGTACCCGGAAGCTAAAAACCAGCACAAATGATGTTCTAGTAGTAGTACTTTTAGTCCCCTGACTACACCTGAATGTTGTCAAACATGGATCGATCCACAAGTAAATCCGTCAAATCGTCCATTGCCTTTGCTTGTCGAAATTCTTCAAGGGGCCCTTGTTGGACTTCATCGTCCAAGTATGTGATATCCAAGAGCTCACTTCCGACATCTATATTCCCAATTGCCAGATTGAAAGCCAAGCGCGCAATCAACCAGCGCATGCCATGGAGGAAACGATTGATCTCATTCTCTGTCTTGCCCTCAAAGACAAAATCATGCCCTCGAGTTGTCTGTAGACTAATAGTGCGACGTGGCATGGTGTACGGGTAGTCCAACAACAAGGCAGAGTTGGCGCGGTCCAACACCCTAATATCAAAGAGATCAATGCCGTAGGTTTCAAAATCGTTCTCATCCCAAACAAGACTTGGTGCACAGTAGGTACCTTTGTGGGATAGGTACCCCCGTTCTAGTCGAAGCTGGATAGGTACTGCTGTCATGCTTCCAATCTCCTTATGCCACAACAATGGGCATCCAATCGTAGTGAGATCATGAACAAAAGCCTTTACAAAGTTCATGCTATTTGGGTCGATGGTCGCCGAAGTCTCGTAGATGTGTGGATACAGAGGAGACACCTTTGCCATACCACCATCCGCATGAAAAGAACGGGGAGGAGTGGTGTATGCCTTGCCGGCATTGTCACCAGACATGATTGGAGTCTCTCCAGTGAAAAAAGTTCCCGGAGAAGAGGTTTCCATTGGTGATGTGGTGGATCGATCAGGAGTGACTTGAATTGGCTCCGAATCTCCAATCTGCATTCTTTCGGGAGTGGATGTATTGGTGGCAAAGCTCACCCGCGCAGGGGAGGAGCCGTCCACATCCATGGGGCTACGAGTTGAAGACATTTTTTGCTTCAGCTTGACTTTGTCCCCAGAATCACTGCTCTCCCCGGACTCTTGTGAGTTTTCATCTCCTCCAGAATCATCGTCACCACTGGAGTCAGAATCACTGGGAATATCGTCAATAACACCACATTTCCCAATCAAATCGAGAACGGTGGCCCCAACCATTGTTGCGAATGCATTGCCACCAAACGCCTCGGAACTACAATTGTTGCCTGCGTCCAGGGCACGTCTCTCGGCTCGTTTTCTTTCTTGTGCTTGCTTCAATTTCGATCTCCATCTTCGTTGTTTCTCAGCCTTCATCTGCTCTGTAGTCTTACAAAATGGGTCGAGGAACGAAACTCTGGGTTCGTCAGATGACTGCTTTTGCTGCTCAGAGACATCTCGCATTCTGGCCATGGGAGACATCCGAATATATGGGGATTTCTCGTCCCTTGTGGAAGATTTTGGTTTGCGCATATTTGAAGCTTTGGATTGTTGAACGGGTGGGTCCCTGGGGGGAGTTACCTGATTTGGTTGTGCTGATCCATGCTGAGGTGAAGTTTTTAATGCAGAAGGAAGGGGGTTGTTTGCGGTTCCAGAAGCACCGTCATTAGGCACAACATGGGGTTGCTGCGGTGTAACGCCACTATACAAATTGGTGCCGGTCTGTACAGCATTTTGTTGTTTCATTGCCGAAGTTTGCTCCATGGATGCACCCTGTTGATTTCCGTGAAATCCAAGGGATGCATGGTCAGTCCCTGACCTTCCCGCGGCGGCTCCCTCGCCACCCTGCATCGGAACCACGTCCATGGTCAATGGATCCTGGTGCCACAAGTGGAACCCCTGGTGGAAGTGGGGATGAACATTACTTTCGGCCAACAACATGGGGCTTGCTCGAGAAATTCAGAGTGCCCTCCAGTTTGTGGATGTATTGTTGTCGGGTTCACAATTTTGGTGAGGTGAGCCACATATAACACCTTCCGAAAGAAAATTCACTTAGAAGATGGCTCCTATGTAACTTTGCGATTTCATCGGCATCCAAGCTTTTCATCGGCACCAAACATATGTATGGGACGAACATTCGACTAAGACCTCGGTAAACCCCGCCAGCGCTGCTCTAAATTTGGGAGGAGGGAAGGACCGTGCAACCTCGTTCGTCAACCGTTTGAACCAACGTTGCCCGTGGCATTCAATGTGGTGGCTGGATGGGATTCCAATGTGATTCTATAACAACTTGGTACAACACCACTCGTATCTCGGAATCACCCACCGGTGCTGCTTGCTGCCAATCGTCCATGATGAGAGGAGGAGGGGATAGGACGTGGCCTCAAAGGCAACATCTCCGTAAAACTTTGCAACGTTCTTTGTTGGAAATTGTCATAATACTAATATGTCTGACTACTCCATCGCAAGTGCTGCAGCTGAGTGTGAAACTGTTCCTACTAACACCTACTAGCTAGTAGTGCACTATTGTTTAGATTCAGTATTAAAGAAGCAATTGAAGGGTGAGCTGATGGATCAGAGATCAGAGCCATCCAGTAACCCAAGTTGGTGTTGATCATGGCGCCAAGAGACTTCCCTTTAATAGGTGCTCTAATGTTAGTGTTATTACTAGGTAACAGTAAATAATACTATCAGGTACCACATCAACCCCCACAAGAGGCCAATCTAATGCTTCTATCACATGCAGGGATATTACAGTAACTTACTCCCGGTATTCGATTGACAGCAGGTGCCGATATCTTTAAGATCGTGAAAAACCAGGGTACTGTTTCATGGCTGAGTGCCATTGGGGTCAGTTTCACGGAAATGATGATGGGGCACTGGATGCACTGCAAACAGGTGCTACCGGCACTCGTAGTCCGTTTGGTTCAAGCCACAATAATAAATTTTGGAAACCCGGACCACTCTGTGACGTCGAGTATCCTCGTTGACTCACCTCTCATTGGGTGAGAAATAGTCCAGTTACCACCTATAAGAATTCAAGGCGAAGACGCTATGTCGAAGAAGCGTCTTGCACCTGCTTGTAGGTAGAATATTAAAAAATCTTTCCATATCGCAGGCATTTTACTTATGAGGTGCTCTAGTGAACTTGCTCGCACTCCGACATGAGGCTGACATGAATACTTGACAGCAATCCCTAATCGGAAATCTGACAACCCAGCATCTCCTGCATTGGTCATTGCCACTGCGACAATCCACATAAGAAAGGAGTGAAACGAACAGGTCCAAAGCACGACGCGCACGACAGAATTCTTAACTCATCCCACTCAGTGCCGTAAGACTCCGTACTGTCCCTACAGAAATGTTGGGCGAGGTGAAATTTTCGTGCTTGTTGGAGCGTCCGTCCAGTGCGTTCCCACGCAGCTGCCACACCCGCAATTCTACTATAAAATCAAGACCACGAGGAGAGTGTATCGTTGGTCTCAGAAAAGAGATTTAGCAAAGAAAATGATCAATCACTCCTCACTCACCCAAGCGTCCATGCGATCTGATGGAAGTGTGGCCAGTTTGGCCTCAATTTCCTCTGTAAAGAACTCGGAGGCCATTCGCTCACGACTTTTGAACAAGCTCGGAATTTACGATCCTCAAACATCGGTTACTCCTCAGCCCATGTCTGCTGCTCAGCATCGAAGGTTCAGAATCCTCCGCGAAATGGGGGTTGGATATACTATGTTCAAGTCTCCACCTGATGGTTCTGCCACCCGCTCTCCATTGGGAGGAGTCGTACCTTCCAAGGTGCCACTCAATGACCATGATGTGTTCCCTGCATCCGGCGCTTCCAAATCGAGAAAGATCGCTTTCTTGGACGAAGTAGAGGTTGTACCTATTCCTACACGGCACGAATACAGCGACAGGATCAAGTCTAGAATTTGGAGCAACCGTCACGAGTTGCAAGAGAATGCCGAGAGGAACGCTGTAGAGTTTGCCTCGGAGGGGTGGAATTGGAGGAATGTTACGGAGGATGAGGGTATGTACATTTGCTCTGCTAGTGGCGAGCTTGTCCACCCTGCTTGGGTCGGTGACTTGCCCAGAGTGGAAGAAGCGAGACTAGAGCGAGGCGAATCTGTACAGAGTTCATAGCTCTTCAAACGTGTGAAATTGGATGTGCCTATTGTGGGACAGACTGTGTCCAAACCAGAACAGACAAATTAAGAATAGTCTCTTGTATTTTAGCTGATCCTATCATTGCGATGACCCAAACATTTGTTTGCTCTGGAGGTGGTCGTTTGTTTGTTTGTCGTACTCGTATTGTTGGCTGAACCAATGGCATTCTTCCCTGGCAATGCGCTCGCTACTGCCGTACTACATAAACTCACCCAATTCTCATTTCTGTTAAGATAACCGCAGCATAGTAGCACATGATGGCGAAGTCGGCGTCCGATCGGAACAGGTCCGAACCCTTTGCGATGTCACGGATGAAGGAAATCGTGAAGGCATACATACATGTCTGACACTTCTTTGCTGGTCTCCATCTCATGCTAGTCACCATCATCTCTACTCATGTAGAAATAGACTACTGCAACCTATGGATGATTTAGGACGGTGCGAGGCCTACATTATTTCATATTTTGGGGTAACTGAGGATGGAATGCGGTAGCTGACAAGTGGGACAATCAAGCATTTTCGCTTCTCCCAGACTAGCAGAATAAACTTGAAGAAATAATTATCCCGCCAATAGAACCATCACACTACGATGATGTAGATATCCGATCTGTCGATATTACGTAACATTACGTAGCTTCACATTCTCTTCCACGTGGAGGTCATCCATGTCTGGATACGGATGACCCAAACCCAAAAAGTCCGTTCACATAACCCAAACGACAACCCAAATTTCGGCCACATGATGAAGCAGTACGGGGAACTGGATGACAGTGGAAGTGCATTATCTTTCTCTTTGGAACCCAACAAGACAACGGCTGCTGAGAATAGAAGTCCGACGGCTGTAAAATCTCAGGGCTCTGAACCTCATTCCGACGCCTTTATGCAATTTCATGCTGGTGAGGCGATTTCCTCCTCGCACAATGGTTCCGGTGACAAAGGCGGCCTTGTGCCGTCAGCAGAAGTTGGTCAACTATCGGTTTTGGAGGAAAAACAACCGGAAAAGAAATCCAAGAAGCGAAGTCTGTCCAAGAAAATGAAAAAATTGAAGAAGTTATCTGCGACCGTTACTGTTTGGGCCCGAAACCCAATAAAGAAAATGTCTGAGAAAAGTAAGGCAGCCAACAACCCATCTGAAAGTGAAAAACTATCGGCTCCGAGTGAAACAGCTGATTCTGCACTAGATGCTACGACAAAATCTCCTGCTGAGAACGAAACCAAGCAAGACGTTACAGGGCACAGTGGGAGTCCAAGACATCATTCGTCCGGCAAGCCCAGCGGGGACTCTCCACACACATCTGGAAGAAGTCACCGACAATCTTCGACAGATGAGGGGCGTTCAAGTAAGTCCAGATCTGAAGGAGAGGACAGGACTAGAAGGAGGGATAGCCGTTCTCATCGAGGATCATCACGGAGTCGCCGAGATGGGCAACATCGGAGCAGTAGTAGGTCGAAGTCTTCCAGGAATTCACATCGCAGACGACCCCCATCCACGAGAGGTACCGGAGACAGTGGAGAAAAGAGTGGAGATGATGGACATCCCGCTGAATCCAACCCGTCTACCTCGAGGGAAGGACCTGCCCACCTTCGTATCTACAAATCGAAATCCAACTCAGGTGATAGGGTCCGTAGTAGAAGGAGCACCCGTTCCACGAGACCAAGGAGGACAGTTGAGGAAACATCCTTTGAGTGGCGTCGTGAACCATCGGCTCCAAGTTCATCCAAACCTGCTTCTTCCAGATCGCCAAAGGCTTCTGGGGATGACGAAACAAAGGCCGCGGAGACCAGCAACCAGCAGGAAGAGGAAAGGTTGACAACTTCTCGGACAACCCGAGTAAGGAAGGCGCGGCCATCAACATCTTCATCTTCGCAAGGCGTTCGACGAGTTCCGTCGACTCGTCGCCCACCCAGGTCGAACTCTGGTGCTAGTGCATCCACTAGGCCGTCGTCTGGCTCCGCGTCTACTCCTAGTGCGGCTGTTGGGGATGAAGGTTACATATCCTGGAAACGAGAAGCTCCAAGGCGCACTAGGTCGGACTCTCATGCGCGAAGAACTTCAAGCATGGGAGGTACTTCTTCGGCTGAAAAGGGACGAAGGTCGGAGGGGTCTAGTAGTCGTCGGCGACCAACCCGATCAAGGTCTAACGATCTCCAGGATCTTGTGAAGACTACCACTACGACGGATACAAGTACTGACGTTCCACCTCAGAGCAGCGACTAGCATGATGATAGATGTGACAATTCAAAGAGGCAAAATTTCCAGTCTATATTTCTTCTGCTCTTTCGCATGGAGTGTGGATTTAGGAGTCGATGCCAGATTCCGTTTGTGTGTTTAGCATAATGTACCGTACCCACACCGAGCCATTGTGTTGTACCAAAAGTAGTGTAGATTATCTCGCCCGCCGTTGTAGTACTAGTAGAAAACAATTCAAACCATCCTCAATAGTATCTCGATCGGTGTGGAATTGCAAGATAATGGGATACTACATGAGTTTGGCGAGTGAAGGTAGGGTATCATCATCTGTAGGTACTACTTCAAGTAAGTGTCATTGGATTCTCAGCCATTATCGAATGTCGACACCCTTGTTGATAGTGTTTTGCAAATTGCCGTTGTTGTGGACGAGTTTACATCTCATGTTTGACGCCTAACGCATGGTGGCATATTGTGAGTCCACGATGTCCAATCATCAATGTGACACTCGCGTGAGTCAAAATGCCGAAGGCTGGCGAAAACTGCCGGCAGTCCGTTCATCCAACACTCAATTCAATTTTTTGTCGTTTAACGTCAAGATGTCAACGCGAGCAAGACCGGCTCGTTTGTCTCACGCTTCTGTAGGCCATTGGTCCGCCAGGCGAAAACCAGCGAGTTTGTTTATGATAGAGTTTCGGCAATTTTCGTTTCGGCCTACATTCGCATTGGACGTCAGCGGTTCGGAACCCTCACGGCGGTGTGGTGTTGCTGCTGCGATCCTCTCACAGTGTTGTTGTGGTGAACTCCTCGGTTGAACCCGAAGAGCCTTACAATACTGTAGTACAAAACAAAGAACCATGGTGAAAGCTCAAATATCCAGAAGGTCAAATTCAGTTCGGTCTCAACTGTTACCGTCCTACTCGCCATACTCGCCAATTGATGGCTCGAATAGGAGGCGAAAGTTGACCCTGGGAGAAGGTGCCATGGCTTCTGTTGCATACTCTCTACACCGACGCCGTCGCTTGACGGTGCCGTCGTGTGGGGCGTCCCATGAGAGTGATTTTGGAACTACCACAAGAAGTGATTTCCCCTCGTTCCCTCTTCCGGCAAATTGGAATTCCTGCAACCAAACACAAGCTCTTCACCCGATTCCTAGTGATGGGTTTGGTGGTCAGAGTTCTTTTTGCAACATTCGACGCTCTTCCCTAGACGAAGCTTCCATTCGAAGTGTGGATAAGTTCTATGCTTCGGAGGGCTGGGACTGGCATCAGATGGTGGACGAAGAAGACATGCTACTAGAGGGTGAATGGGGACTCCCGGTCTGGGTAGATCCGGAGGATGAAATGATTGTTGATACTGCTAAAGTCGAAGAAAGTAACCCCAAGCTTACAAGGAGCCACAGGTTTGTGTCGAACCTCCAAGAGCTGAGTGGGTCCTACTGATGAATATACACATTCGCACGCTACTGCTATTACTGCTAATGCTTGGAAAGGAAGGATGGAATCTACTATGTTGAGAAAAGAAATACTGCTATGAATGCTACAAATATTATACGTTGCTACTGTTTTGTGAGATCAATGTATCTGCTAATAATTCCTCTGGTTTTTGTACTATCCTTTCCATTCACTCCCCCCCCCAAGCTTCTTAGTTGGCAACAACCCGCTGCCACTACGCTAGAACTTCGAAGGAGTGTTACCATCATAACCCTCTCCGAGGTTGGATGATGCATACAATCATTCGGCCGTCGCCAATCCTTATCTGTTCTGGTAAAGCACCGTCCCTTCAACTATGCATGTTGCGTCACTGGCAAACCTAGACCAGCAGCCAATGGCAGCTCTACGCTGTTGTTACTTACCATGTACTCGCCATTCGAGACGTATTCTTGAAGGATGAATGAGATTCTAGAATACCATCAATCCAGCTTCACTGCTTTTGCTAAAGTCGGAGTGCCTCCGAGATGAATCCTACCGGTAGTTTGAATCACTAGTAAACAGTCACGAGTTAAGTTCATGAACCATGACCGAAACACTCGTCACACTCGTCGCAGCAACTCACACTCAACCTTGGAACCTTTTGCCATGGGTGGAAAGTACGCTGCTACGGCCTTTGTTGCCGGTATGGCAACAGCTGTTGTTGTTCAACAGATTTGGAAGTTGCTGAAGAAGGATGACAGAACCAATGGTGAGTTGCAGGGTGGTAACAATTGAATGTAACCGGCTTTCTAGCGTCATTTATTCGCTCACGTTGTGACTTTTGACCAGCTGGAGCCACTGTCGAAGGCAATGACTTGAGTTTGTTTTATGGAGATGAAAAAGAGTTGACTACCATCACTGAGAAGAGGAAGTTCTTGCCTAAAGAAGTCTACGGATCCATGGTCCGAGATGCTGTAGTCTGTTGCGTAGATTGTTTGATTGTTCGGGTCAATGATGCTGGCAAGAAGGAGTGTCTCTTGGTCGAGCGCTCCTCAGAACCTGTCAAAGGTGTTTGGTGGTTGCCCGGTGGAAGGCTTCTCAAGGGTGAGACATTCTTCGCAGCTGCTCGGAGAAAGGCGCAGCAAGAGACCGGTTTGTCAGCCGTCACCCCCATCCAAGTTTTGGGCGTCTGGAATACGTTTTTCCCAACGTCTCATTGGGATACCCCAACAGACAAGGGTACGCAGACTGTGAATCCTATCGTCTTGGTTGAGTTGAATGAGCCAGGTGCTGATGTCAAGCTTGACGACACAAGCGAACAGTGGAGATGGATTGGTTTGGATCCAGAGATGGCAGCTGCGAATGGTGAAGATCGATATGTTTTGCAGGCCCTCCTTCGCCTCAAGGCTTGGAACCCTACATATGACAACTAGGAAGTAGAGTGGGTTGACAACCTATTTTACCAGTTCTAGTAGAGTAGACAATACTGTAGCTTGTAATGTTGGTACTTATTGCCGATGTGGGAACATGACGCTCTTGTAGGCTTCAATGATGATTTGCTTGCGAGAAGTGTTTCGGCGTTCATCTCCAGGCCTCAACCACAACAAATCTTCTTTCCCAGGTCGGGCTCGGTTCTCATTTTCCTCCCATCCCCGTTGGCTAGCCAAAAACTGATTCAGCTCGTCAATCGATTTGATGGATGCCGCTCGAGCTTGACCATTTTCTGCATGAACTGGAACCATCTTGACTGGATAGTTTGTCTCAGGAATGTTGGCTGGGGATGCTTCTGATGCATCGTGTAGATCGTGGAGCTCAATAGCCAAATCATCACGAGCGTACATATCTTCACCAAGTACACCCATACCTCCTCCATCTTTTCTCTTCAGAACTCGCATCGTAACATTGTTCACAGCATCGACTTCTGTGTAGCGATATAGGGGCTTTGCGAAGGCTTCAATGGCGCCATCAAGGCCATGCCAACTAGCAGTTGCGTCTACGAGCCCTCTATCTAGAGCCATTGCAACAAACTTTTGACTTTGTTTCGCCATGGCTGCGTTCATCAATTGATGTTTTTCCTCGGCATCCAACGCGGAAATGCCAACATTTGTCAACACTGCCCGTTGTAGGGCATGCAACAAGTGGGGATTCAAGTTTCCACCTTCTTCGTCTGCGAAAGGTAAGCCCCATGTCATCACGCCACGGATCAAGCCATTGCTATCCAGGTAGAAGACAACTCCAATACCGTATATGGGAGCAACTGATCCCATACTTTTTCGTTGCTTGGACATTCGCCTGCGTGCCATCCGGAAAAGATTCATAGGGTTCGACTCAGAATCGCTCGATTCCCCATCATCCAAAACCCTTACAACTTTTCTATGAGCTGAAGCGTTGGTCCACCAAAAGCCGCGTGTATTCAACCGCTCCGAGTCACAACTTCCGACACACAAAGCCTGTACACCCAAGCGTGAAAGCGATGTAACCACATGACCGGATTGTCCTGAATAAGACGTGATATCTGATCTCCAAACAGGCAAAGAGCACGAAGCAAAGTTTTCCACGTCATCGGGGAACTGATTAGAGAACTTTGCCTGGGTTGCCAAATACTCTCGTGACATGTTGATAGCGGCGACACGACCGGCCTCGCTGCCATTGAGGCGCCCTTCACCTGCGACGGTAGCTTGTCCCGTGGTTGAATTGGGGTATTTTGCCACTGAACCTGCCGCATAAATCCTCGATGCTACACACAACTCGGCATTGACGGACACCCTACCATCATCGTCGAAACAAGCCACGACAGAAGGATTATACTCTGAGGGCTTTGAAAGTTGAGACCAGGTCTGATACCACGGTCTTCCATCCCATGTTTCTTTCATATGATCAGGAACTTCCTTTGTTGGCAATGCTGCAGTGCCCTTGGTCCCAAAGGAGTCAGGTGCAAGGACAATTAGGTTTGCCGAAGTGCGCTTAGTCTCCAACAAGTCGTACACTTTCGCTGTGTGCATTTCCAGACGTTTCGACTTGATTTGAGAAGCCTCCGCGATGTACCGAACGATAGATCTATCCAAAATCTCAATGTCACGTTTGAGAAGTTTCTTCCGAAATTCTGTACTCAAGTATTGAGGAAGGATGTTCCATGCTGGACCTGCGCTTCCAAATGCAATGACTGGTTTTTTTCTCCCAGCAGCCTCAGCTGCCCCGATCAAATCCAAGGCCTCCCACCCAGAGCCAAGGATGGCCACCTTACCTCCAGCAGCACTTGTGTTAACAACAGCCGCACGCACTTGATCAGGTGCCATGACAGGTCGTTTCGTATTTCCTGGCACTTCTGTCGTTCGTAGCTCCAAGATACGCGAAAGTGAGGAAGGTTCGAAAAGTTCCATTGGAGGTGGAGCTCCCCGAGCTCCTGTCGCAACCAGAATCCCATGCTTATATTTGATCTCAGTTTTCTGATCGTTCAACAACCACACTTTTCTAGTCTTTGGATCGAAGTTCGTCACAGTATCTTTGAAGAGCTCAACCTTGCTCTTTGCCAGAATCCCATTTGTTCGGAACGGATCAATAACCGCGATCTTTGCCCTAGGACATCGTTCCCTCAGCGTCTTCACTGTACTTTGACCAGCATTTCCATTGCCAATGACCACGAAATCGTACTCTTTCGTTTCGGTAGGCCCGTCGAGCAGATTGGCAGGTGTTTCTGCAGACGCCTCTGTCAAAGATACGTTGGGAGCCAACAAACTTGAATTTCCTAGTAGCGGCTCTAATGATGTTTTGTAGAATCGACGAAATCGCTCATATCCCTGAGAATCAGACTCACCCCACTTGGTTTCACTGCTATCTAGAGTGGCCACAAAGGATCCAGTGCAAATCGTTGCACCTCCAACGGCCAAGATCCGAATGGTGGAATGGTTCCGAAGCCAGCGCCAACTTGACATTGTTCTCACCAGTAAATATCCAGTCTATTATATATTACCAACAATCCACCTTGGTGAGAAGACTTGTGTCATCGAAGGTCAAAACTTCGACTGAGGTGGTGGTGGTTATATAAGGTTTCAACGATCCAGTCGAGATTTTCGCTTGCTAGGCCATTCCTAAATTGACTAGGCCGACTCCAGAAAGGGCTGCAGTCTTTAGGGCCTTGAGGACAACACAAGAACAAAGTCTACCATCCACCATGAAGGAGTTCCTATCTACAACGTAAGAGGCTGTCCCTTTCATCACGGGCGGCAACACAACAAAGTCTAAAGGTTTATTGAGTTTGCGCTTCTTGGCGGGAGAGCCAAGTACAATACGGGATTTGAGCAAAAAGCAGTGCAGACAATGTGTAGTTGACGGCCTTCGAGTGGCCATCTGAAGCAATCGAAATGAGAGGGTATTGCAACAACCCAAACACCGCACTGACAAAGACAGATACCCCGGATAACGTCCCGAAGTTTGTAAACCCGAACCGTTTGCCGATATTGGCGAAAAACATTCCAAACACCAACAAGGTTCCAGAACCATAGCAACACATGCCAAAAATCTGCATTTCTAGCGAATACGTACAAGCCAACATCAGCAAAGCACAACCTTCCAGGGATGAAGCCAATCCTTGTGTAAATCCCAATCCGAATCTGTCAGACAAGAATCCACCCGCGGGAGAGACCATTGCTCCACCAGCATAAATGATTGAGAATAGTTCGCTGTATGTTCCATCATCGCCCTTCTCTTCCAGGAGAAAGCCAATGGACCCGATGTAGTATTGAATCGGGACCATACACAGTGAGAACCACAACAAAAGGAGCAGAAACTCCTTACTTCGCAATTGCTCCAGCGCTGTAGGTTCCATTTCCGAAACTACTGGAGCCTGACTGCCATTATACGACCCCTTCTCATTTTCTAGATCCAACGAGGACGCTTCTTGTTCTGCGGTGCATGTCACCGGTTCCATTTCGCTACTCTGACTGTGATCTCCATTGTCAACCGTCAAGTTTAACTCTGTATGATCCAACACTTCGCCTGATTCTTGCTTGCACTCACCAGAAGGTGCCTTGTCTAGGGCGCTGGCTTTCTCTGTCACAAAGGAAGTTCCCTTGGGAAGAATTACAGAAGACGCTGCCGTCAACAGTACCAATAGAACAACATAACTTGTGAAGGCAGCCTTGCGATTCGACGTAGCACTTGTCAAGCCAAGAAAGACCATACCTCCGGATAATTGATAGGCGCCTGATAGTGTTGAAATGATGATTCCAGCAATGTTGGGGAACAAGCCAGCCACCGGTTGAACACAGAGCTGCGTACCTGACCCCAGCCCCATGGCAAACAATGCAAGAGACAATGTCACGGCATTGTCAGGATCAGACCATCCTACTCCGAGTGCACCAATGGCGACACAACACATACAGGTACAGGCCACCAGTCGGGTCCCACAACGATCTCGTGCCAAGCCGACAATGATTCTCGTTCCTTGAGCACTGAATGCACCGATGGTATATACTGCACCCAGAGTCGATTCATCCAATGTTGATCCATCCTCTTGGATCTGCCGGCGGAGGGCAGGCCAACCATTAACTACCCCAGCTACCAAGCTTGTTACCACCAAGCAAAAGCCATATGTGAACCATCTCCGTGGGACGGTATATTCATTGCACATATTATTTCTTGAGCCCGACAATACAGCAGGGATCATTGCAGTAAGTTCAGTTCTCTACTCCCAATGTTTCAGAGCGTTGCGAGTTACACTTTATTGGGATTATACGGACAATGTACTGCATTGCACACAACATTCACGACGGGCATCAATTTTCTGCGACTATGCTTCAAACCCTGGTTTTGGCACCGACTAATCATGCATGCATGCAAGGTCTTTATAGTATTATTTTGGCTACGATATGTGCCACGCTCTAAACTCAGAGCGAACTGTGACGGAAAGGAATTTTGGATGAAGACACCACCTAAAAATAAAGCTCCGAGCCCCGTGAAAAGGACTCTGGTACTAACTACTTACTAGTAGTAGCAAACAATATCACAATACTAGAGTGGAGTTCGCGTCTTGTGGGAAAAAAGGGCATAAAAACTTAGAAAACTTACGAGCTATAGATATTGTAGCCGGTTTTCCTAAACATCAGTTTTCGGATGACTGAGTACTAACTACTCTTCAAAACATTAGAGTAGTAACGACTTCATGGAGATATTTGCTGGGGGATGTTTCGGAGTGGTAGTGCGATTGGGCCTTGTCGCGTAGCAAGGATTCCTGGAGTTTCAGGTTGTGAAGAAAGCAAGAAGCTGCCCCTTTTACACGAAGCAACGCCAAGCACTCTGCCGAATTGATTAAGCTTGCTTCTCTTGACGGGGGGCCAAGTGCAAAAGGGTTCTGAGCAGAAAGCCATGCAGACAATGTATAGTTGACTACCTCTGCGTGGGTATCAAGCAGAAGCAATCGAAATAGAGGGTATTGCAACAACCCAAACACTACCGGTAGTGTCTGGATGAGTCAGTAGTCAGTACCACACAATTCCATCTATCCTTGGCATAGTATACATAGTCATTGCTTTTTTCACTGCGACAACAGTCATCACTATCGCATCACGAAACTATCATAGTTCTCCAAAAGAACTTTGTATCGGTCGTCATCCAAAAAGTCAATTTTGCTCCCATCGGGCACTTTCTTGTTGATCCTCTTCAATGTTGGGATTTCGACAGCCAAAATGAACATTGCCAACAAACATTCGGCCCGATTCATGGCAAACAGTGGGTCTTCGACGATTCTCTGCTCCACTCCAGAATTATCATAGCGCAACAAACCAAACGTGGGCAACATGTCACTGTTGCGAACCCAATCGACCCGAGAGACCCGACGGATTAATTCCTCTTCCAAAGCATCTATTCGCATCATGACACCGACCACGCGGCCAGCAATGGTTTGTTCTTCTTCGGGGTACAAAACCATGTTGTCAGTTGCGCTTAACTTCTGACGATTCTCAATGGCATTTGAGGCTATAAGACCAGCTGACATAGCCACATCAAGCGGTGTGGCCTCCGAGACACGAAGTTTGTGGGTACCATCATTCAAGACCCGAGCCTTGAGACACTCGGAAAGTGCATTGATGGTGGTAGGGTGCAGGGAGGGTCGCACCTCTGGTGCTTCGCCAAGCAAATACTCGCATTGCAGATTTGAAATTTCACGTCTAGGAAGAAACACTTCTTTGGGTGTGGGTTGGGGTTGGTCACCGACATGCCGAATCATGGGGCTCCTCGTCCTCCCGAACATTGGTAATGGCGAGAAGAAAGCGTGTGTTTGTAGAATCAAAACGCAAAAGGACACGACCAACAACGTCCGAGGACTAAACATGTTGTTCATTCGCATGACAAACAAGAATATGGTGAAAGAGAGTAGTGCTGGTAGTCACTCCCTTCTGGACCTGTGCTACACCCCGTCCTGAAATAATGAGAAATTGACGGTGGTCGTTGGTCGTTCAACTTGGAGGATGATTGTGGACTCAGTGGACTCCATGGTGACGTCGCCACCGTCTCTACGTTGTTCGTTTTTGTTCGGTGGGACGCGTGCACATTTTTGGTGGCGAGGTTTGGATTCATCATTCATCCATTTTCTTCTTGTCTCATGTTGGAGACGTTTCGGTCGTTGTTTGAATACTGCTGGAAAAGAATGAAGACTGCCTTTATTGATGTCCCCATGAGGTACCGGCCTCTGTTGCGCCATACTGGCAACCAAATTGCTCCTTCCGTGGCTTCTGGGAGTCCATTTTACAACAGCTGGTTCAAGCCGAATGCTGTGGCGACTTCTACGAGTACTCGCTTGTTTCACTCTTCCGTACCATCGGCCGCCGGTTCTACCGTTAGTTCTTCAAGAGCTTCTCGAGCTGTAAATATGCTTCCCACTTACTTGGCCGATGCTCGTTCAGTTCCAAGGTACTCTCCGGAAACTCCAGAGGGTGCACTTCAATTGAGTGTGGCCGAAAACCAAATGTTGGAAGACATGTTGCTCCCTGGCCTCACGGAAATGTATTCCACCCAAGAATTCCCTTCTGACGCTATCTACTATCAGCCAACTCATGGAAGACCCAACACTCGGGAAGCCATGGCATCCTATTTGACAGATATTTTGAAGCTTTCCACGCCTTTGGACCCCGAGGGAATTGTTGTAGGCGCTGGTTGCAACGCCGTTTTGGAAAATCTTTGTGTCTGTTTGGCAGAACCAGGAGAAGGAGTCATGCTTCCTACACCTTACTATGCTGCCTTTCAGTTTGATATTGGTGCTCGTGCTGGTACGTTTTCGCATTTCCACATGCAATGGTGTATTACATCATTTCCAAACGTGCCGATGCGCAACTCATCTCACCTTGGTTGATTGTTGTCTATCAGGTCTTCCTATTGTCCCAGTAACAACCATGGATTACCAAACATTTGATAAAACTGGTGATATTCCCGAGCATGCATACTATCCCAACCGTGCAGCTTTGGATGCCGCCTACGAAAAATCAATCAATGAAGGAGTCACCCCTCGCATCTTGTTGATTAGCCACCCCATGAACCCATTGGGTGTATGCTACCCTCCTGAAGTGGTCAAGGAGATGATGGACTGGTGTCTAGAACGCGAGATTCATTACATCACGGACGAGATTTATGCTGGAAGTTGCTACCGTTCGGACTCCAACTTTGTGTCTGCTCTCGAATTGGCCTCCACTAGCAATAGTGGCGACGAGACCCCCTTGGGACTTGGTCCCTTCGTTCATTTTGTATATTCTCTTTCCAAGGATTTTGGCTTGTCGGGTTTGCGTGTAGGAGCATCCTACTCTGAGAACTTGGAAATTCGCCTTCCTCTCCAAAAGCTCAACGATTTGTGTGCCATTTCATCTCAAACGCAGCTTTTGGTAGAACGCATGCTGACCGCTCCAGATACCGAAGATCCTGAGAAAACCTGGGCCCAGACATTCCTTGACCGAAACCATGAGCGTTTGCGAGCTCGAGGTGATGCTTTGCACCAGTGTTTGGATGAACTCAAGGTGCCATATTTGAAAGGAACTTCTGGATTGTTTGTTTGGATGGACCTATCTGAGTTCCTACCTTCGGAAGGTGATGCCGACGAACGTGAGCGTGCGCTCTACCTAGAGATGCTCCAGCAGTATGGCTTGCTTCTCACACCTGGTCGCAGTATGAAGAATGAATTGCCAGGATTCTTCCGTCTTGTCTTCACAGCAGCCAGCGATCACGAATTTGAGCTTGGACTGAACCGCCTACGCACCTACGTGAATACCAAGAGGGGAACAGTATAGGATGGTTAATAGAAATGGAAATGCTTTATGCTACAGTAGCCGTGCGTTGCAAGTCATTCCTTTCCAGAAAAAGTGGTTTTTGTACGTCCTTCCAGCACGCAATTATCCGAGCTTCTTGAAGAGGAGATAACAATGAGGGGGATCAATTCTTCGATAGTAGTTTTCAACCATAGGACCCTTCTCAAAACCAAATCGCTTTGTGTAAAAATTGATTGCGTCTTCGTTGGAGATTTGCACATGCAGGGCGATCTCCTCCACATCCTTAAACTCCGTTTTCTTTCGGTCCTCGTAATGATCTAGAATCGATTGAATGAGCTGGGTTCCAATACTCCTTCCCCTGTAGGCCGCCAGAACCGCAAGTGTCATGATGTACAAACGTTTCTTGGGACTATCTGGAGTGATTGGCTCCGCCCGGGCACAAGCGGCTCCGACAACAAATCCATTCCAGTAGGCAAACTTGTTTAGATCCTCATCCTGTCGCTCCACAACGTCCGTGTAGAATGATTCCTGGTATTGAACTGGGAAGCAAGCAAGGTTTACTTTCCGAAGCTGTATTGGCGGTGAAGTTACACCGTAGCGAAACAAGGAGAATGAGAGGGCGTACAACAAGGGAATGATGGGCCTTTGGGGATCGGAATGCGACACGTACCTGCTCCACATTGTCTCTAGTGATAGACCCAAAATCCACAGGCAATACTTTCCCCATGGTCAATATAGTAAGTGGTGCGAGAAACAGGGAAGTGGTAAATGTAGGTTGAATCTACCGTTGCTGTCGTCGACAATGGAGACTGCCGGGCTTGTCCATCGAGGTTTTAGTTGTTAGGGAAAGTTGGTGGCATTTTCCTTGGGGCAAGAGAAAATGTGCGGTCAAGGCAGCGCGAATCGCACGGCCACGTGACGTGTCTCGGTCAGTCAGTGCTCCACTGTGACTCGATGGATCCAAATCGGTTAACTCCCCCCAGCTTAACTCCCAGCTTCCAGAAACTGTGAGTTGTAGATTGTAGTACTACTACAGCATTCAACTGGCAAACAGCATAGAGCATAGCCCTCCTATCAAAGACAATACATCCACAGAGGATGGTCGGTAGTTCATACTAGGGGAAGCTACTAGACATTGGTGGATATGTCTACTACTACACTAAATCCAGAGCAACTCGGGCGGGTATTGGTAACGTAGTCTCTTTGGGAGTAGCTCAATTGACTTGGTTCTCAAAGACAGTTTCCAATTTACTTGGTCTTTTCAGCGATTTCACTCTCCTCCTCAACATCTATAACTTCCATCGACTCCATCTCAGCATCCATGGCCTCTTCCAAACTAGATTGCTTGAGCTCAGCAAGCTTGCTTCGCTTTCGTTCTCCCAAGACTTGCCTGATGGCACCCATACTCTTTCGTACCTTCTGGAGACGCTCTGGTTGAGGGAAAATCAATTGCCGTCGGCGGGACAATTGTCTCTCGGTCAATAGCATGTTGCGTTCCATGTACAAGACATACCACAACTTGTGGAGATCTTCGTAGGATTTGCGGCGCAACTCTTGGACAGACCAGGATCGACCAACTTTTTCTGTGGCTCGGGTTTGACGATCAACAGAGTCTCGGAAGGCATCGAGAGGGCTGGGGTTGTACTTGGAGGACAGGGATCGCACAGCAAAACTTCCCACTGTCTGTGTTGAAGGAATGTGAGCCGAGGGGACTGTAGCCGAGTTGAAAAGTGTACGAGAAATGGTCGCCACGCTGCGAGCAGTTGTTCGGAACATGATTGATGTAGTAGAATATAGACTTCCTGAGACAGGCTTTGTTGCAAAGGAGGGGTACGAGTACCTTGCTGTCCGGGCGAGATCACCGATCTTGATGTTTGTCGGGTGTTTCGTCAAAGCGAGCTCACCGTATCGTGGGGCTGTCGTTGCTCGGAATCCTGATGGATTGACTAGCATGATCACCAAGATGTCGACTCGTTTGACTGTTTGGTAGGGTGGCAGCAAGTTTGAACGAACGCCAGCCACCACCGCAATGCCGACACACTCAACTTGGACTGAGTTTGCTGCTCACTTGTTGTTGTTGTGTTGTGGGTTTACAATGCAAAGTGCCTAAGAATCCATGACAAATCATATCATTGATCTGCTGTCTGATGACGATGACGGAAATGACAATCTGTCACCCATCCCCATCCCCACGACAACTATACAACAAAAACCCCAATCCGTCACATCTGAACATGTACTGAAGCGTGTCAACCCAAACGCCAAAATGGCAAAGCGAAATCCCTATGAACGCAAGAAACCAAGGATGGATCCAGTTTCTGTAAACAAAAAGAGTTCTACCGAAACGCTCCAATCCAAACCAAGTGTTGATAGCCGTTCCACCAAGAAGTCTTTGCAAGCCGGACTGGTCTATGGTGACGAAATTCCCCATGGTTCAAGCACCGACGAGGTAGCCGATTCTGGTTCCAGCGATGAACAACAACGCCCGTTCAGCGTTGAGAAATATGCACAGGAACAGCAGTTAGCTATGGAACAGGGAGGCCGCGGAGTACTTTTCCACGACGAATCCTTTCCACCTCTTCCTTCCTCTATTCAGGGACCCAAAAACCAAGGCAAGAAGATAACCTGCAATTGTCGGGGGTCTATTCCCGCAAAATTAGAATATCGGTCTGCCAAACAAGGTGGAGCCAACAGCAACATATTCCAACCCATAAACAAGTGCGCCAACAACCGATGTAAGTTTTACCGAAACGCGTTTCAAGCGGAGCGTATGCATTGGTACCGTCTTGGGTCGCATACCGGTCATTCCATTGTACAAACAGCTGGCTTTTCAGCAAATGACTTGTGTCAAGGTCGAGTTGGTGATTGTTGGTTCTTGAGTGCGTTAGCCGTGGTTGCCAACCGACCTGACTTGATCATGCGGTTGTTCGGTAATGGCAAGTTTACTCAGCTCAACAATTGGGGGGTCTGTCAGGTGTCTTTGTTCCTTGATGGATATTGGAAAACCGTATTTGTGGACAATTTCTTTCCCTGTATTGTTGATAGTTCCGATGAGTCTCAACTTCAGTGGGCGATTGATGCTAGTATCCAAGCAACCGGTACTTCGTTTGCGTCCGCGGGGCAAAGTGCCCCAGAATTCCAATCGTCGAAATACGACCCCTGTGCTCTCCCAGATCAATGCAAAGACCTCCTTCGTGACACAGAAAGCTATCTTCAACAAGACATATCTCGTAAGCTCGCCTTGGTGGGACACGCACGCCCCAAAGTGGACATGCAAGTAGACGCACTTCATCGCATTGCAACTTCGGACGATCTTGCCTATTCCAAGGCCAAAGCCAACCAATTGTGGGTTCCAATTCTAGAGAAGGCCTATGCGAAAAGTCATGGTTGTTATCAAGCCATCAGTGGCGGTCATATTGCCGAGGCATTTTTGGATCTTACTGGAGCACCGACTCTTGTATACCATTTTGATAGACCCGATTTTAACGGGCGTCAATTCTGGGCCGATTTGATGAAGTTCCGTCGACAGCAGCTTCCGATGGGTTGTGCTACAGCCCAGTCGCAGGTTGGAATCATTGGTATGCACGCCTATTCTATTTTGGATGTGGTTGAGATCCACAATGTCAGTTATTCATTTTTCCAAGAGACAGGGGTGGCCCATGGGAATGTAAGTGGCTTTACAGAGTTTGATGGAACAGTTCGTCTACTACAAATCCGCAACCCGCATGGAAAGTCTGAGTGGAAAGGGGACTTTTCGGACCATTCTGATGTTTGGTGCAAGCTGTTGGAGCATGAAGGACGACTACCATGGGGGCAGGCATCAAGTACTTCCCGAGGGGCCGCCTCACTTGAGAGGACAATGCGCAACGATGGGAAATTTTGGATCGACTACGATAGTTTTTTGATGGGGTTCACTAATGTGGATGTTGTACTTGCCTTCTTGGGAAATCACGCCAAGAGTTTTTCAACCAATTTTCCACCTAAGAAGTCCAATCAGCGATGTTCAAGGGCTTTTGAGATCAATCTGATTGATGCACAGCCTGGAATGCCTGCTCAGGACACTGTTGAGGTGTACATAATGGGAATCCAGAAGACTAGGCGTGGGGCTGGCCATGGCAGAACTGATCGGAAGGTTAGCTACAAGGTGTGTGATATGGGTATTCTGGTTGGGGAGGTGCCCTCTGATGATCGAAAGAAATATTCCGACAGTGAAACAAGTCCATTCTTCACCGTGGATGGTCAAATGTTTGGTTTCCAGCGAAACGGTCATATGAAAGTTGTCTTGCGGCGCCACAAGACAAAGTCCTTGGTGGTGATGCCCATTAGTTTTGGTCATCCCACAGCAACGGACAAGGAGACATCATTCGTTCTACGGTTTGTAGCGGAAGCCCCTGTGATGATCCGAGAACTCGAGCAGGTCCCTCGGTTGGATGGTGCCATCAACCAATTTTGCCTCTCTCCTCCCGTGTACAGTACATTGTCCCAACAAAAGAAGAGAGTGTTGCTGGAACAACAGGGATTCCAAGTCATAGAAGTTAGCTGTCTTGGAAAGGGTGGAGGTACTGTATTCCTCTATCTAAGTGTCGACTCAAGTAGATCATCGCGGTCATTTACCCAGTCAGAAGTCAAATCCATATCATTGCAATTGGAAGTTCGATGTCGGGGAATGTCATGTCGGTCAGAGGAAGGTATCCTCCAACACGAAACGCTCGGGAAATCGAAAAAGTTTGAAGCAGCATGGAGGAGATTTGAAGTTTGTTGTCGCAATGAGAAGGAATCCAGATTGTTGGCCGTTGTCTATCAGTCAGGGCAGGACTACGAATATGGAGGGACGGTGTGCCAGAAGCTTCCTTCGAACCCTTGTCGCGATTCCTCAGACACCATCGATGCGTTCATGAGTGAAAGTCATGCAGCGATGTATACAAGAAGAGGCATTTTCAATCCAATCAGCTCTATCAAGTCCCCAGCCAGTATGGTTTCTAAGGCATCGGTGTCTTATGCTGCACCTATAGTAGACTTGACGGAAGAAGTGCAACCCAAAACACTGCCTACGGTGCCTGAAAAAGCCGCGTCAGGTAATGGCGAAAGTCTTCCCAAAGAAAATATCCCTAGCATTGAAGAGAAGCGACGACTAGCAGCTGAAGCTGCATTAAGACGTTTGACCTCAGGCTAGATGATACTGCAGGTAGCAGTTTTATTATTATATTATATACTACTACTACTACTACAGAACCGGGAGTATGTTGCCTAGACTAAATGACTACGTAATCGAAGCGCCGTTGCTTTGTGTTGAAAGCGCCATGGAGATCGTGGCGTCACCAGTCACCACCCAGCGGAGTATCACAATTTTTTTGTAATATTGCTCACCAACAACGCACTAAAAGTTGCGTTCTAGTAGCGTCGTTAGTACCGTACGGTACGGCAATGTGCTTTTCGCTACAAGTATGTTAGTAATGGAGTGCTATTGTAGTGCCCCTTATTATATATTTCTATCATCACGATGGACTTGTTGCTTCACCATTCACCATCATGATCGAGTAAAATGGCACTGACTGAGAATCCTGGATCTTCCTCGTTGTCGTTTTTAGTCGTTCGTAGAACATGACTGAGATGCGACTCATTCGAGCATGGCGCTTCCTGCCGGAAGAATTTTTGAAACGGGAGAAACACGAGTACGAGTACTCGTGCGAGTTTGGTGAGCGACCTGCTGCTGCACCACTGACCACTGACCATTCTTTCATACGATTACAAGCACTCGAGGCAGCATTGCCAGTACAGTACTCGAACACTACGATTGTTGTCCATCAACATCTGACCAAACGATCAAGACCTAACAGAAAAAATGGCATCAGTACAAAACACGGAGGAAGTGCATGACGAAGAGAACGACAAAGACAAGAAAGCGGCACAAACCATGGTCCCCCCAGCTGAGCCCGAGCAAGCCCCTGAGAAGTACGTTTCGCATTTTCGAAACGAAGAAGCCCATACTGCCACCCTACGATATGGACTGCCCTTTTTCTTGTTTTGCGCCCTTGTCCTATTGATTAATTCCGATATTGGGAGTGGAGTCAGTGCTGAATACCTGTTGTATTACAACGGCGAGATTTACGAGCACAGGAGACTTTTGATGGTCTCTATTTTCAATTCAGTCAGCAAGCTTTGGGGCAACGGAAGTTATCCTCTTGCAATTCTCATAGCGATTACTTCCGTAGCCTGGCCCTACATCAAGTTGCTCTTGACATTTTATGCTTGGATGGCTCCCTACACTCATCCCCGCCGAAGAGAATTGTTCATTGAGATTATCGATGCCTTGGACAAATGGTCTTTTGTCGACATTATGGTCCTAGTTGAAATTGTGGTTGCATTCCGGTACGTGATATTCTGTATTGTGATGGACCTATGCTCATTATTCCTACGATTGAAATTCTAATTCCATTTTTGTTCTTTTCCAAAAGAACGGATGCTACGCTGGCCCCAGGAGGTGAGTTGCCTTGGTCTCCAAGCCCTTTATTCACCATTTCAAAACAAAATTTCCATAGATTCGTACCATGCTGACTTGTTTTCTGTTTTGCTACTGCTAGTTGATTTGGCTATTGTGATTGAGGCGAAATGGGGTTTTTACGGATTTGTCGTCGCTTCCATCATGTCCCTTATTTCCACACATATTATGCTGCACCATCATCGCAAACTTCACTACGCCCATATTCATGCACAAGAACATGCATCTGTTGAGGCACAATCGGATACTCCAAGCAAAGATCCACCTGTGAGTTTCAAGGAGAAAGGGGGATTATCAAATCGGTTCATGGTGCTGGCCTTCTTGGGGGTTGTGATTTCGGTAGCGTCATACCTTGCGGGGTGCATTGTCAATATTTATCGGGTCTATGAGAGCCGTGGGACAGGTAGCATCCCTACGGAGTACAGCATTGTTTCAGTGGGATCCGCATTTCCTGAGTCGCAAAGGAATCCCCAGGCAGCGGGAATTATCTTCGTGCAAGTCATGTGGTTCCTCCTCGCGGTGGCAATGCCCGTATTATGCAGTCTGTTGTTTGGTGTGCTTTATTTTGTACCTCTCAACAAGGTTTGGACGGAACGAATCTTCTTCTTCGGGGAGATGTCCTTTGCTTGGAGTTGTGCCGAGGTCCTCCTTGTCTCGACGGTTGTCTCAGTGGCACAGATGCCTACTTTCGGTGATGGGTTAATTCAGGCCAACTGTACCGCATGCTACGAAGTGGACACAAAGATCTTGCCACAACTAGCGTTCTTGGCTGTTGGAGGCTTGTTCAATGTTGCTGTGAATATTTTTCTTTTCCGAAAGGCTCACCATGTTATATTTGGAGTGTGGTAAACGCGTTAGTATGACTGTTATTCTATTTCAATGTTTTCACTGGTGTTTGGTATGCTCGATATATCGTTCTATTTCTTTATGTCTTCTTGTATCCCTCACGACTCTATGACTACCAGTGATGGCAGGCTGTGCAGATCCAAGCATGTTCATTGCAGTACGATTGACGACAGGTATCACAGTGGGAAGGTCTGCGGAAAGTCCCTTCCACAGTATCACCATATGCTGTATGCCAAGTTTGGTTGGAGCAGTGGGCACAAGGGGTTGCTCGTAAACAATCGGCGACACTGCACTTTTTTCTTACCAGAACGCCGCCTAATATCGTCCCTGATTCCAGATGGCGCCCGCGCTCTCTACACAAGAACTCTGGATGCCAGCAGACAGCAGCAGGTGCCCACATTGCAAACTCCCGACAGGAGGAGCAGTGGATAGATATACAAAACTTGCTATCGACTGGTATCGGCGCTGGTTGGTGCCGGACTGGCAGTGCCATATCGGCATACATAGGTGGAAAGGAAGGGGCTTCATTGGAGTCAAGACGTCGGGCTCGCTTCATTGGATGCACTGGAGAGTCATCTCTTTCCACATTTTCTTCGTCATCTTCTTGTTCTGGTAGCTCATTGTCACCTTCTTCCGCAAAAGCCGACTCGTCGGGTGTGAATGTGAGTGGAACAAGGTCTGGGTGGCCCAACCTTGCTCCTGCTTCACTTTTGTATGAAAATTCTGCCAAGACCAAGGTTCGTCTATCGGTTGTCCGACACAGAGGGCAACACATGTCTCTAGGAAGATTTACAACACACTTGGGGGCGTATTGAGTCAAATCAATGGGGCCTCTCCTAGTTTGAAACTCCAGATGAGAGGCAATGGCGCTTGCCCTCGGGCCGTCACGTGACAGGCTTGGCGGCTTTATCTGACAAGATGGGCAATTTGGAACTTTGCATTTTGAATACTTTACAAATCGCGCCTCCTTACTCCCAACATCCCAGCACATAGGCAAACAATGACGGCCATGTTTCCCAGAAAAAGCCACGGCAACATATTCCGGAAGGATCATCGCCACTCTCAATGTCCTTAAGAGTTGTTGGACACAGTTTGCATCATCCGTGTCAACTTGTTTCCTGGAGGATTGAGATGAAAAAAGAAAACACAGATCATCTTGGGTTGAATTTGTCTTCCAACATGTATCTATCAGCCCCCCGTTGGGCTTGAAAGCGAGAATATTCCGGGCTTTCAAACAGCGGGATATCTGGTTGGCACACCAAGCGGAAGATACGTTGGATTCCAATGACTTTTTCCATTCTTTGCATGTCAGTCGCACAGCCAAGGCTTCTTGGAGCGACAAAAAGTCGACTATAGCTCCCCAAGGTAGGAGTTTCTCGGGTTGGGATGACATTGTTCCCAACCCTCGTGTTCCTACTGTTGGAGCAACCAGTGCTGCCAGCAGAGCATCTTCGTGAAGTTGGCCGCATAGTCGGAAAGACCAGTCGCGAGAGGAATCTGGTGTCACACGAGGGCATATGCCGATAGTATTCTTTCGCCAAAAGCACATCACTTCGGCCTATCCAAGTTCCAGAAACAATTCCATTTTGGGGACGGAGACGCACATCACTTCCCGAAGGAATATTTTGTGCCAATTGTCTGCCTCATGCTGGGACAGTTCAAGATGGCTTACAAAATCGAATTGAACATCTTCTCAAACACAGCAAACCTAAAAACAACTGCATCAAAATGTTGACTTTCAAGTTCACCGTGGGCCGTTTCGCTGTATCTCGTAAAAATGGTTTTGCAAGAGCCCTCTCTACTGAGTGCGAACCTGCTCAGCGATTGCGGGAGGCATTTATTGACTACAGAGCTGCCAAGTAAGTTCAGCAAATTTTCAACACTATCTGATAAACATCATGACAGAAACTCAACTAACCTTTATTTTGTTTGCTGTAGTTTCTCTCGTGAGACAACACACCGATTCAAGAAGCAACTGTTGCAACCATATTTGTCCCATGACGCCAACTCTGTGGAAGTCTTCCAATTGAATCTGATGTTGGAGAACATTGGTCAAGCTCAAAACCGTTTGTCGGATGCTGAGCAAGTCATCTTGCTACAGGCAGCTGGATGCACAGGGACCTCCATTCCAGTCAACACGCTCACCAGCTTGATTGAGTAATTTTTGCGAACCAACTTCTTGGCTCCGCCATCTTGGCAGCGGTATGAGGGAACATGGATTCTCATCCAACTACTACTACTGTATGCCGTGTGTATCACTACAAGCCCCCTTGCATTTTTCAGATTTGGATTCTCTTTTGACGGTATAACACCAGTATAGAATACTTTTACTACCCATGAAACCTACCTGCCAATTTGTGACTTGGCAAACTCGCAACTTATAATACCAAAGTGCCGATTCATTCGTGACTGCGAGCACTGTACCAGGTCCCGTTGAACCAGGGAGAGCTGGGTCCTGCTGGTCGGGCGCAATATTATTGTCTCATTTCGCCAGAACCACAACACTGGAACACGACTGTTCCCATATCTCCCATCACGTGCCAATGCAGTGTCATGTTGTCAAGAAAGTCAACGAACGACTGAAACCTGGCTCAGTGCTCAGTTCAACATCCGATCACTTCATATCTCGCCCATAAAATGAGAAATCAAACAATCTGAAACTACTTACGAATATGTCGACTTTCAAGCTCTGTATTGGCCGCCTTGCTTCTCGTAGCAATGGCTATAGCGTTGTCACTCGAGCCATGTTTGCCACTAATGGCTCCAGTGCACCAGTTCAACGATTGCATGATGCATTGGAAGACTATAGACGGGCGAAGTAAGTAATATTGTGGACCACTGTGAAAGAACTAAAGGCGAGTTGACTAACGGCGCTTCAATATGTGTATCACTACTACAGCTATGGTGGAGAAACACCCCATCGCTTAGAGGTGGAGATGTGGCAGCCCTACCAAGACCACGGCTCCGTTGAGGTCTCCCAATTGAACCGTATGTTGGATAACATTGGTCAAGCTCAAAAGCACCTGACTGAAGAAGATCAAAACACTTTACTTCGGGCTGCAGGATGCTCTGGGACTTCCATTCCAGTCAACAAGCTCACCAGCTTGCTGATTGAATAAAGTGAATCATACGCTAGTTGGATAAACAGGATGAAAGTACAATGGTAGTTCGGGGCTATAGATCGGTCCAGCTACTCGTACGATTTCTGTCAAACAGAGCTACTTGCATTTTCATGCTTCATTCAATTGCAAAACGAAAATGGCAAATAGATTAACATTACAATAGAACAGGTACAACTGCACCGCGGAGTGTTTCATGATGTGGTTAGATGGAGCGGTTGTGGGAGGCTCACAAATTTTATTCCCTGCACAACTCGACCGCAACAACGTCTCCACTATCTCATCCAAATGTTGACTTCCTACTTCTTCTCCACCGGGCGCTTTGCTGTTGCTCGCAGCAGCAACGGCTACAGGTACTGTGTTGCACGACGAGCATTGGCCACTGAGTGTGAACCTGCTCAGCGATTGCGAAAGGCATTAGCTGACTACAGGCTTGCCAAGTAAGTACACATGCTTTCTGTTTCGGGTGTGGTTGTGAAACAGTGTGCTAATCGAACAACCATCTTTACATCATTTCAGTTTCTCTCGCGAGACCCCCAACCGATTCAAGAAGCAGTTGTTGCAGCCGTACTTGTCCCGTGATGCCGGCTCGGTCGAAGTCTACCAGTTGAACGTCATGTTGAAAAACATTGGCCAAGCGCAAAAGCGTCTAAGCGATGCCGAGCAAGCTGTGTTGCTCCAGGCAGCAGGATGCTCTGGAACCTCCATTCCAGTCAACAAGCTTACCCACATGTTGATGGAATAGTCCTCTGTCTTCGATCAGGAATGACGAAAGTACAATGGTATGAGGCAATAGATCGGTCCGACTCCTACCACGACTTCGTCACTTTATTGCCTTCTGCATTTCCATGAGTTTAGTCAATCACAATTGACAGATAGATTAATAACATTACAATTAGACACGACTGTTTCATTTGCTATCATGTCAAGTTTTGAATCTGCATTGAATCATTGTAGTTAGTACTTGGGTACTCGTAGTTTGGCAACAAGTCGACCAAAGCACTAGCAAAATCCCTGCAGTTTCGCATCGTTCGAGATAGCATTCGCGGCTAGAGCTTGCGAATGGCATGTGCATGCAAACGTCAAAGGAGGGTTTCAGGCCTGAGGTGATGCTAGTAATCTTCGTACTGTACCATGTTTCAAAAATGAGCTACTCCTACTGTACATTGAGAAGCACATCATTTGTTCAATCTTACAATGAAAGTACAATGGCAGGCACTAGTTTGACTGTGTTACTATCACGACCTATGTCAACAGTCAACACAAAATGGCTCATGTATTTTCATGGTGGTTCGTCCAATTGCAAACGACAAAAACTAGAGATTCGCATATGATTAGACAGCAGTCGTACGTACTACTCCACTTCACTCAAACTAGTCGTAGGAGTATCGACTTCATGGACTCCTTTCACAAACTTTGAACCAACGCCAACTTTCCGCGCAATGACACAAGGAGGGGCAAGCACTCACATCTCAAGATGATGCACAGTGTGGTTCTTCCGTCAGATTCGCACAGTAGCGATGGCAGTGCATTTGAAAAGTTGGGTCCCCAACACAATAGTTCGAGTGAGTCAGCATCTTCTGCTGCGATTTTTGGAAATAGTGATGCATTGCCCATGCTGGCTGATAATTCTTGGCTTGGGGCGAGAGTCAGTCCAATTCCAAGTTTGGACGAAGGAGAAGACGAGGATTGGGAGTTGGATCGTGTCACAGAACCCTACAGGAGAGCAATTGGGGAACTGGGAACAAATGAACGATCATCACTGCTCACCGGGGGCATTCATCCAATGTGGAACCCCAACCGACGGAATTTCCCAGTGGAATACAAGGAGCCCTCGAACCCAGATGCAACAAAAGCATCATACTGGGGACGATTCGTTGTAGGTGTATCCGGAATACATCTATGTTTTATGGGTATGCACGATCTTTTTCTTTGGTACTTGCAAATGCGACGCGGAGTTCAGCTGCAATATCCTCTCGCCTGGTCCATACCTTTTTTGGGGCCAACAGCACGAGTTCTTCTTCGGTTTGGGGCCTACAGTCCAACCAAAGTTTTCATGGAGAGACAGGCGTATCGCATATTTTCTTCCTTTGCTGTGGCCTCTTCTCTGTCAGAATGGGTCATTATGGCGGTATCGTGGTGGCAGCTGGAAAAGTTGTGTAGATCCACGGTACATGAAGCAACCAACTGGAGTATTTGGTGGCCAACTGTATATACAGTGGGAATAGGAACTGGACAACTCTGGATGGCAGCCTTCTCGTCTTCTTATACCTTATCGGGATGCGCTGGTTGGGGTACATCTGGCGTGCTCTGTGCCGTTGGCGTCTCCCGACCTGATCATCGGTTTCCCCTCTTTTTGTTGGCCATTGGAATCGTCATGCTGAATCTACTTCAATCTACCTCGGATGTGTTTGGAGCCATCGGAGCGAGTTTTTTTGGTTGGTCGTATTTCGGCGTTACTGTGTCCCCTCCTCTTCAACCTACCAAAGAGAATGACGAAGGAAAGAAACTGCATTGTTTGAATTGGCTGGCATTGATTACAGTGGTCAAGCTTTGGGTGATTCCAATCGTAGTTATATTTCTCCGGAACTAACCATAATTTTGTCAATATGGCCAATGCAACATAGTATACATTGTCCTAACACAACCAGTCTAGAGTAGAACACGCGGCAATGCTGCACCTAGTTCATTTATTAAAGTAATCTTGCAAAGACCCCAGCTTACATCTCCCAGAACGGCCGCAGCACAATGATCAAAATACTCACGTTGTCGCGACTTCTTCGAACTCGGATGGCTTGGTCACTTAGAATCCTTGCAACTTCAGCCGGTTCTCCTCTATGTGCTATTAGTTCTTGTCTTGCAAGAGCAATTGCATCTTGAGATCGGAAAACGTCAAACAAACCATCACATGCAAGCAAAAGGAACTCGTCGGAGTGACTTAGAACCTGCAAAAAGAAAACGGGTTAGGCACCATGGCAAGCAACGTTGCGCAAAAATAATACAAAAGTTACATACCATTGACGCAATTTCGGGCTCCGCACTAACGAGTGGAGCAGTAAGATCTTTGGCTTGATCATTCTCGTTGAGTCCACGAGCAATTTCGTCAGCTTCTTCCTCAAGCATGGCCTTGATTCCCAACTTGAACGATTTGTCTCCAAATGCTCTCGTAATTGCCAATTCACCCATGACTCGTTTATGAAGAATGAAACCACCGGCGGCTCTGACTCTGGCAGCTTCGTCCGGTCGGCTTGGTTTATGATCACTAGTCAATTCCACACAATGTCCCCCACCACGACACAAAACAACGCGACTATCCCCGACATTGGCGGCAAATAGTCGTCTCCCTAGCAAAATGACGGTGGCAGCCGTGGACCCACTTTGGGGCGCTGTTTTTGGGGTAATAAAGTCCTTGTCTGTCTTGAGGTAGGCAGCCTTCAGGATCTTGCGCATCAATTCAGACGCCGCGTCTTCTGTTTGTTCTGTTCTGGCAGCAGCGCGACTGCTCTCAATCGCGGCACGTAGAGCATGCCTTTCGGCAAACATACCCTGTCGCACTTGGTGCGGCAAAGCATCTACTAGGTAGTTTGAACATTCGTCTCCACCGTGGCCATCGAAAACTCCGGCAAAAGTAGTCATAGCCAATTCCTCCAACTCTTCCTTGGGTTCATTTTTGTAATACCCATGTCGAGGCTCATACATGAGACTTTGGATGACAATGGTTCGATCTTCCATTGTGGGACGCGCTCCAATGGCTTCAGAGATACCAAAGTCGAAACGGTTCACTGAAAAACCCGTTCGACCTACGATGAACTCATCCCCTATAGAGAGCGAACCCATACCCTTAAATGCATACGGACCCACGAGTCTCATGTAAGAACCATTCTACGCAAAAGAAAAAAGGTTAGATGGTGACAATGACCCAGCCAACGCAGTACAACGTGAGTTGGAACGTACCGTACTCTCCAAATCAACAAGAATGAATGTACCAGCTCCTTTTGCTCTGCTACCCTTTCTGTTGGGCAGGTAGAGCACTGCCCCATGTCGTCGACTGAGCTCTCGGTCCATGATACAGAGGTCAGCTTCATGTGCTCTTCCAAAGACAAAGGGGCAGTAGCTAGCATAAATATCAATGAGCTTCCCTCTCATGGGGCCTTTGGAACAGTGTACTGTGATCTTTTGCTTGGCGTCGTTGACATCTTCTACATTGAAGACGGAATTTCCGGCAGCAAAGGAAGATCCTTTGATAAGGGCCCACCGATCGGCATCCAAAGAGAGAACTTGTGCTTCTCGGGTGGGCCCATCTTGTCCAGGTTTTCCAGAAAATACCTTGGCCTTGCCAACTCTAACCGCAGCGTCGCCTCGATCCCCCTTAATGTGCCATCCAGATGTCATTCCGGCACGGAGTGCGTGTAGGGAGGCCTGATCGCCGTCCTTGTCGGAGAGTCTGGAAAGGACACCGGCAGCAGGCCCAGTCATGGAGTCATCCATTCGTCTACATATATCATCTGGAGAGTGAGAGGTGGGCCCTCCATTTCCAATGGTTGTTTGGCGTCCATAAAGCGTCCAAAAGGCCGTTGCTGGCTCTGGTTTGCCCTCATCCTCGTCTTCAGACGTGGTGAACTTGAGACATATTCGGAAGAGCGATCGGGTATAGACTTCTCTAGACGAAGTGAACTGGTGTCCTCCTTTCGACCACGATTCAGAGTCTACCATATCCTTGGAATTTGGATCTGTAGACATGACACCGTTTTGTGTGGGCGCTGTGGTCCCAGTAACGTAATTTAGGATGGCTGCTCCTCCCGACGCCGTTGTTGCTCCTGTTGTTGCCCAAGAAGACTCCGGAACTGTGACCATATCTAGCAGAGAGAAATCTGCAATGTATTGGTAGTTGTTGTCTTCTGATGAAATAAAAAGTTGCTAGGGAAATGCTATGTCCATTCGCCGTTGCACAACTGCCAAAGGAAAGATACAACTGTTGCCACTTGTGGACTCCGGTCACTCTTACAACTAGAAAGTTTAGTTACTGCAGAGCAACGACACAAAGTAAGAAACAGTTCACACAAGGAGACTGTGGGTACAAAGGACACTTGCTCTCGGTGACAACAGGGACACCTCCAAGCAGACAATGGAGTTGTTGAATGAGGAGGGTACCTTGGAGATGCCTTGCTAGCGTGCCGGCCTACGTACCCAACGTATAGCGTAGCCAATCAAGTCACCACTACACACAATCAATGACAATGAGACACAAGCTCCGATGCCTTCTCTCAACCTTGACAATCGAGAGGTGAGTTGCTTGTGCTGGATGTTTTCCTCTGCTACTGTTGTATCAGTACAGTAGTTGTATTGCTCGGTCGTCAATACAGAACGAGGCAAGCTCTCGCGCTCAATGCAGCAGCTCAGTCTTTTTCGTTCCTTCCTTCCGTGGAGATAGCCGTCCGGCGCTTCCGGATGATCCATCGTTGGGATAGAAGGCGGAGCTCTCGTCGATCGTGGCCTGTAAGGCGGGCATGCTCTGCTCACCTGGCCAGCGCTGCTGCATTTGCGAAAAATATCGCCACGACATGCTATGGACCAACGGCTGCCCTTGGTGACATTCCCACGAGGTCCAAACGAGCGTTTTTCGTGCTGTCGTTCATGTGCATCGTCAACCTTCGGCATTGGAAACGATTGTATACATGACTACATGGACTCACCTTGGAGCAGAATTTAGGGCTCTCGGGAATGGTCAATCTTGAGCCATCCGTAGACCTTAATGGAGCTCCATGGCTCTCCTACCATATAGTTTACGTTGTTGCATAGTGCACAGATCAAGACTTGATCACAGAAACGCACCGTTTACTTTTATCATTGTGGATCTTGGTATGAAGGAACCTGTGTGAGAGAGGAAACTAGAATTTGGAAACTTTCTTCTATTCTCATCCATCGACTCCTTGCATCTAGTTTTCTTCTTGGAGAATCTTCCTCCATGCTATTGGATTCTGTCAATACGATAAGAAAAGACAGTGTTGCATGACTGAATCTATCAACCTCCATGGCTAAGCATATTGTTAGCTCTCTAGCAAGACCATCTGTCCAACTCGTCCTGCATATAGAAACATGGGAGAAGAAAGCTAGACTAATAAGAATAGGATATGGCTACGGAATTGCCTTCCTACACAGGAAAAAGAAGTTGTCTCAAGTGCAGTATCGTACGTAGATTCTTCGTCACGATCGCTTACTTCTTCTCTGCCAAGAAAGCATCAATCTCAATGGATGTCTTGGTCCAGGCCATACCGACACCAACTCCAGCGCCCAAGCCGGACATGACCCTTCGGGCACCGGCAGCACCACCTCGGGCCAACACAATCCCTGACGCCAGTCCAATTAGAAATCCTGCTGTGCCTTGGACCACCATTTTCTCAGCTCCTTGTTGCATGATGCGGGGCATTTGCTCATCCGATGCCAACGATTGCAGATCCGAAGTCATGTTGATTCTGGTGTGTGGAAGTATAATAGACTGTTTCATGCAACAAGCAGACCAGTGAGAAATTCATACCATTGCAACAACCAATAAAACTCTACTTCATGGGAGATCGTACCTTTTCTGTTGCTTGAGAGCGGTTGCACAAGAGTGAACAATCGTCGTCGATGTGGTGCCTTGTTGTTGTTGTTGAACCCGCTCGTGGTTCGTATCCTGACGCGCTCCCCCTGAGGTTCTACTTTGGATTTTTGAGTCCACCCAGTCAATTTTGAGGTCACAGGAGTCAACGAGATGTGCACCATCCACGTGGAAGGAAAAGGCTTCGATGTTCTCAGAGGAAAGGACGGCCACCACCACTATTAGTTTCATCCATCTCGTGATACGATACAACCGTACGACCTATATTGGTGGAGCGAGCGAGACACCCTCCAAGAACTGCAGCACAAGATGAATTCCAGTAGCTCGAAAACATTGGTCTATCTTGCAGTTGCATGCGCCTCCTTTCTGCAGGTTCACGCGTTTCTTCCCATTCTTCCGACCACAAATCTAGCAAGGAGCCTTCCTTCCAACCTTCCCGATGCAATCGTGGCACCACGTTCTAGACCCATTCTACAGGCTACATCCGATGGTTATAAGGATCTTTCAACCATGAAAGCACGGGAAATGAAGTATGAGCTCGAGAGTTATGGTATTTCTACATATGGGATGTTCACGAAGGAAGACCTTCAGGAGGCTCTGGAAGATGCTCGGGCCAAGGGTTTAAAACCCAAGGAACCAACACAAAGCAACAATAGCAACAATAATGGTGGTGCTGACTATTCTTCGTCACGCGACGATTACTACTCATCCAACAACAACCAAGAATCAGATGGGGGGTATGCCGATGTCGAAGTGATTACCGATGATTCAGAAGGTCCTCGGCAGCGAGGTCGACAAGATCCGTCGTCAGGGTCCAATCCTTTTGCTGGAGGTGGAAACCCTTTTGGAGGAATGAGTGGAGGATTCAATCAAGAGAATATGCAAGATTTGCTGCGAAGAATGGGAGGTGATGCTGGGGGCGGAGGTGGCTTCAACTTTGGCGGCGGTGCTACTCAAGGAAATCCGTTTGGTGGAACAGATGATGCGTATGAAGTAGATGACGATGATAATGACAACAGTAACAGTGACGCGTACTCGATGCCCCGTGATTATGAAGAAGGCGATGACAACGCCTACGAAAACTACGCCGCCGATGTTGACCCAGAGGAGGCGCGACGACGAGCTCAGGAATTGATGAAAAATCCAAAGGTTATGGAGGTAGTCATGAAGGCGCAACGGAATCCAAAGATTGCGGCAGCAATACAAGACTGCATGAAAAACCCTGCAGCCGTTGCCAAGTATCGCAACGATCCAGATATTTTGGAGTTGTTGGAGGAACTAGGGGATTATCTGTAGTCTAATCTGCAGAGATTTGGATGGATCTCTCCTCTATGGATTCAACTGCTACTAATGAAATCATTGCAACCTCTTAAAGGACCCAAATACCTGTACTGTGCCGTCCTGTAGTACCAATTTGGTGAAGTGGTGTTTTTTTCGGTGGTATGTACCATCATAGTATGAATTCAGGGTGTCATAGTTCCGTCAGTTTGTAGCTTGTGGCGTACGTGGCCGTTGTACTACGCACCTCTACATACGGTAGAAAGCCGAACCTTGGTACTAGAGAAGTGTCAATTTGGATGTCGTCGCAAAATCCTCAAGTTCGCGATCTTCTCCACTGCCATAAATCGCTTTTGTGAGGTCGACTGTAGTGCTTTCTCTTTCCCTACGATTGCTTTGATATCATCACCATGAACCACTTGGCTCGCCGTTGTTTCCAAAGCCAACGCCAACTTTGGTCCCGATTTGCTGCTCCCGTCGCCCGGGGCCAACGTACTCTTTCCAGCTATGAGTACTCCCCTCTTTTCCAATCCGACATCCACAGCACTGTAGAGGAATACGTCCAACTCGCTGACGAGACTGCTGTTGAGACTCAAATCATCAACGGAAAGGAGTTCCTTAGTGTCCCTCCTGAAGCCATGACTCTTCTTAGTGAGCAAGCCTTCGGAGATATTGGTCACCTCCTCCGACCTGCTCACTTGCAACAACTTCGCAACATCTTGGATGACCCTGAGGCTTCGGATAACGACAAGTTCGTCGCCATGGAGCTTTTGAAGAACGCCAACATTGCTTCCGCCAGGATTCTTCCCAGTTGTCAGGTAACTATCTTGTTGCTGTTCATTTTTGAAGCAATCAACTTGGATCGTTGTCTAACTGTTCTGTCATTGTCACACAGGATACTGGAACTGCCATCGTCATGGGTAAGCGTGGAAACCAAGTCTTGACTGATGGAAATGATGAGGACTACTTGAGCCAAGGAGCCTACCTTGCCTACAAGAACCTCAACTTGCGATACTCTCAAGTTGCCCCCGTTGACATGTTCACCGAGAAGAACACTGGAAACAACATGCCTGCTCAAGTTGATATCTTCGGAAGCAAGGGAGACGCTTACAAGTTCTTGTTCATGGCCAAGGGAGGAGGTTCTGCCAACAAGACCTTCTTGTACCAACAAACCAAGGCTTTGTTGAACGAGGGATCCTTGGATGATTTCTTGCAAAAGAACATCAAGACCATCGGAACTTCTGCCTGCCCCCCATACCACTTGGCCATCGTCGTTGGTGGATTGAGTGCTGAGCTTGCCTTGAAGACTGTCAAGTTGGCCTCTGCTAAGTACTACGATGACTTGCCAACTGAGGGAGATGCTGCCTCTGGACGTGCCTTCCGTGACCTCAAGTGGGAAGAATACATCTTGAACATGACACGAAACTTGGGACTTGGAGCACAATTCGGAGGAAAGTACTTCTGCCACGATGTTCGCGTTATCCGTTTGCCTCGTCACGGAGCCAGTTGCCCCGTCGCTATGGGAGTTTCTTGCAGTGCTGATCGTCAAGTCCTTGGAAAGATCACCAAGAAGGGTGTTTTCATTGAGAAGCTCGAGCGCGATGTTTCCAAGTACATCCCTGAGGTCACCACTGACTCGTTGAGTGAGGATGTTGTCAAGATTGACTTGAGCAGCATGTCCATGCAAGAGCTCCGAAACAAGCTCAGCGAATACCCTGTCCGAACACGATTGTCTTTGACCGGTACCATCGTGGTTGCCCGTGATATTGCCCATGCTAAATTGTTGAAGCGCATCCAAGACGGAGAGGGATTGCCTGATTATGCCAAGAACAACATCATCTACTACGCCGGACCTGCTAAGACTCCTGATGGCTACGCTTCTGGAAGTTTCGGACCTACCACCGCTGGACGCATGGACGCTTACGTTGATACCTTCATGGCCAACGGAGGATCCTACGTCATGTTGGCCAAGGGTAACAGATCCAAGGATGTCACAAATGCTTGCAAGAAGCACGGAGGATTCTACTTGGGATCTATTGGAGGACCTGCTGCTATTTTGGCCAAGAACTGCATCAAGAAGGTTGAGGTTTTGGATAACGAAGAGGATGGTATGGAAGCTGTTTGGAAGATTGAGGTTGAGAACTTCCCTGCCTTCATTGTCGTCGATGACAAGGGAGAGGACTTTTTCCAAGAGTGGCTTGGATAAAGAGGGACGAGCATCATGTAGTCTTGCCATTCTTACATAGTATCATATCACAGAATTATTAGCCAATGTAGTCTTTGCTACATTAATAGTATTAGTGTTCTATGTATATGAATTCATTGAATTGAGGGACGGCCTTGGTGGCGGTTCGAAGGCAACCTCCTCTTTTATGAGAAAGTAATTTCAAATTCGTCCCTGTCGCCGTTGTTCACCTGGTGATGTCGTGATGAAACTGGTGGAGGAGTGGGTGGCAAAGTAAATGACCTGTCGTCAGGGTCGGCCTTGCCCATGCTACCGGACTCCAAAGCATCGTCCTCGCCCTCGATTTCAACGTCGTAGAATGCGGCACGAAAGGTCAATAGCAATGCAGAAAAGAATACAATGACAAATTGTGTCACACTGAAACAAGATGGGGTGAGCTTCAAGGCCAGACAAAAGAAAAGATATCCACCGGCCACAAACTACTTACGCAACCCAGGCGAAGCCGTCAGTACCATCGTAGCAGACTGCGTTGTACATTGTTGACTCATATAGAGGAAACCAATTCTCGCATTGGAAGAATAATCGAATTTGATCGAGAACGTCTACGATCTCACAAAGTTGTTGATTGGCAACATCGGCTACAAGAGCGAGGGAAGTTGGGTCTTCGAAGCCGCACAGCCCTTGAAGTTCCGACGCAGATTGTTTGACCATGTCTGAGAAATCTCCTAGTGTTGGAATCGTATCAAGGACAAACTCGATTTGAACGGCTAGTTCCTGGGGGATTGCATCGGCCGGGCAGTCTAAATCAGCAAACAGTGAGAATGGATACATGATTCGATACAACAAGAAAGCTCTGGCATGGCGATTCAAGTATACGCACCATTGATGTAGAAGGACGCAATTTCAACCGCAATAGAGGATAGCTCACTACGGAATCGATCCAAAATGACAAGAATACGGGAATCTGGCGAGTCTACGCACAAGTCCGCCACCACCATACTACCCACAACGAAGAGCATGGAAAAGATGAAGGAGAGCACCACAAGGATTGAAAACATAGGGACAACCAGCCAGTTTCGAATGCAATTGAGCGCACTCCATGATCGTAGCAAAACCCCAGTGACAATGACAAGACAAAGTCCGGCGAGTGTCAATGAACCAACCACAGCTGCAAACAAGGCCCAATTGAATTTGACGGCATTGTCGTCAACGTCTTTTACAAGTTCCTTAAATTGCACAAGGTCAGCTCGGCCACTGATAAGCTCCTGATAATATATACTCTCATCCGCCTCCTGAAAGTGTTTGATAGTAGATATCAAGACTGTAGAGAGGGTGTAGCAATGAGTGAGAGGACGTTTCGAAAGATGAATTTTTTACTTTGGAGCACGCACCGCTGTCATCGAGAATGTCATCAAAATCACAAGTAGAAGGATCGGTCAAATCTGTACAGAGTCCGTCAGGACGAAGGTTCGGACACATCATGTTGATATCTTCCAGGAGGAGCTCTACAGCAGCGCCGGTTTCAATATTTTGTGCGGCCACCAAGTCAATCAGTTCAATGGCTCGATCTGCTAGGGCATCAGCGATCGAAAGCGATCCCCTGGAATCGTCGAGACTGTTGGTTAGACTCTTGACTCCATTTTTTGCCATTAGCAGAGAACTGATGATGATTGCCAGTCCAAAGAAGCAAACACAGGAGCGAAGAAACGTCAACCACCGCTCTTTGTTTCTCCGCATTTGCTCCCACTGGACATCATCAGCTGATACCGCGACTCCAAACCATCGCTCAGAAGCAGAACCAGAAGAGGCAACTGACCCACTGGCATCGATCCTGTTCCATGAGCCATTATTTCTGGAATTCCTAGTGGAAGATTTCCGCGATGACGGCTTGGGCGGAAGTGGTCGCATGCTTCCGGAAAGAAACCCAACTTCATATGGCCCCATACACCGAAATACCAAGAGAACAATCATCCAAACCCCGAAAAAGCAGAACATGGCCAAACTTGACGCTATCAACCCCCTCATATAATCCTTTTGTTGCGTGTCCGAACCTTGCATGAGAGCGAGAATGTTGTTGGAATGGCCAAACCTGGGTGACACCGAGTGCATCCATTCAATGGCCCGAGTATTGTAGAACTCGGTAGCGTTATATTCCTCAATCAACTCCACATCGGGTATTTCACAGGTATAGTTCATATTCTAATGCGACTGTGCTCTCCAACAATAGGAGTGTGTTGTGCTGCTCCAGTGTACGTGCGATCGACCAGAAGAGGATGCAAATCCTTGAACCTGGGAGGGTGATAGTAAAGTGGGATCAAACATCGAACTTACTGGTCGGAGTGAGAAGAGATGTGTGCCGAGGATGACGAGGTCTGCTGACGTCACGAATATACATCAACGTATTACTAACTGACTTCAACGTTCCGTTGTAATCATGTGCATCCATCTCATTTCACTATATATCTCTCATTGGCAACTGGGTGGCGGAACAAGCATGTATACCATCGTCTGTCATATTGTACGTAAAATGGCGTTAAGTGGGTTGGGGATTGGTTGCACTCCATCTTCTTTCCAAACACTTACTTCACTTTCCAAACCACGACAGCTCAACATTCCAATAGATTCTGGCATTTTTCTCAGGTCCTCACATAATAGCATTCGCCTTTGGACACACAGGACACACACAACATTTCCATTGCTCCTCAGAAATTGGATTGCAAGAAGAAGCTACCAAACGATCGATCCAAACAATGTCCAAAGTTCACAGCATTTTGTTGAGAGCCGTAGCCTTGCTATGTGGGTTGTGCCATGCTGGTGCACTTGTGATTACCGAGGTATCCCTCGTAGCCTCTGCCGATGAATGCGACGGCGACTGGGTTGAACTCTATAACTCTGATTCAACTGAGCTTTCATTGGGTGGGTATGTAGTCGGGGAATCCTTCAGGGAAGGATCCTCTCTCTCCAATGATGCATCTGTTGGGGCGCTAGACTACTTCGTTGCTTGTGTTGATATCGACGTTGTTGTCGGTACCGAAATCTTGCTATATGATTCCAAGGGATCGGCGATTGATGTTGCCCCTGCTGTTGGGGATGGTATGGACATGCTAGAGGGTGCAGAAAGTTGGGCCTTGAATGGAAATGATTTTGTTTACTCACTTGAAGGAACTCCGGGAACAGACAATGTATTCCCCTTTGCTCCTGTTGAGCTTAAATGGCAGTCATGTGGAGTTCAAACCGAAGAGTACGCAAATTTGTGTGGCTATGAACTCCAGTCAACCTATTATGGTGGAGACATGAATGTCGAGTTCTCTGCAGGAGCGTTTGATGGACGTACTTGTACCCACTACTTGGTTGGCGACGAAGGTACAGTGACCGAAATGTCATTGTCTTCGGGTTCTTACCAGGAGATCCGAAAGATCTCGATTGTGGGGGGAAGTTCTGACACCGAGGGTGACTGTTTCTACAACGACGAGGCCAATGGTGTCGTCAAGTTTGTTCTTTTGGATGAGCGTACTAGGGCCGTTTCATTCTGCGATTTGCCCTCCGAAGATCAGGATCCAGTCCTCTATCTAGATAGCATGAACTGTGAAACCCTTGCTCTCCCCGACGACCTATTTTCTGACGCTGATGAAACCAGCGCCGATCCAAATCAAGGATTCGAGGGAGTTGCCTGTGACCCCGCCAATGGTAAGGTATACATTGCTCAGGAGAAGAGGCCTATGAGGATCTGGCAGCTTGACGTTGCCTCAGGTGAATACAGCACGTTGATCGACGTCGAGAACAACAGCCACTGGACGGATCGTATCACTGACATCGCTGGGGTAAGTACAAGACGAAACACTGCATCAATTGAACTATACTACCGGTACATTTCGTACTCACTTCGTCTTTTTGCGTCTAAGATTGAGTATGATCCAATGACAGAGCTCCTCTATGTGCTCTCCCAAGAGAGCAAAGCTGTGTTGACTAGCACCATGAGTGGAGACATTGTGGGTCTCATGTTGAATGTGGACATGGCCAACCAGCCCGAAGGAATTCATTTCATCCCATCCACAGGTGAACTTATCATTTCCTCCGAACCCAACGAGGTTTTCCGCTTTGTGAAGCGAGAGAATACAAACTACCCTTCCTCTTGCACCGACGTCAACGGAGCTGTCGACTTTACCCCACTCACGCTCCCCCCAGCACCTGCCCCCACTGCAGCACCTACCGCTATCCCTACCACTGCTCCAACTCCATCACCAACTACCGCAACCCCATCTGCTACTCCAACTGCTACTGCCACATCTTCCCCAACGTCAACGCCCACTGTACAGCAAACTGCTGTACCCACTCCAGTACCCAGCACGAGCGACAACTCTGTTGGACAAACAACTACAGCTCCAAGCACCACCCCTGCATCCGGTGCTTTTGTCCGAGGAGGAGGTCTCGGCGTCCTTGTCATTGTTGTCCTATGTCAAGCCCTCCTGTTGGCCTAGAACGCATTGGATGATAGAGCTTGCGACTGTAGTCGTTTGATCTCCATGCTAGGGTGCGGGGTGACTACCTATCATAGACTGCTAACTTAACAAGCTATAAACGACGTATTTGGATATTGTTGGTGGATGTATAGGTAGGCAGCATCCATGGAAGAAAGTGCTCGTACTGTACCTACATGGTCTTGGGTGCCTGGCACAACTCACATTCGGCAGTCGTCAAGGGGTTCTCGGCAAAGGTACAAGTGTCGCATGTCCAAAAGGTGGGGCCACGAGACGCCCGGCGGCTCCGTTGACAGGAGCTACTACCCCCTCCTGTAGACTCTGGGGCTCGTTTAGCCCGTCCAGCACCTTCCCAATCCGAATCATCGTCTTCCGCATCACTTCGATGAGGCGCCTCCGCCTCGGAATCTGAGGATTCCTCGATGATGGGCTTGCGTTTCTTGTTGCCACTGCGCTGAGACCCTTTGGTTTCTTGCGTTCTCTTTCGCTTGGATCCTTCCTCCACGGGATGGTCTTGCACCAACTTGCGTTTAGCAGCTTGAAGAGCCTCCTTTTGATCCTGCTTTTGCTTTTCTTGCAAGGACCGACACTTTTCAAATTGTTTGGATAGCTTCTTAACTTGACTCGTCGCCTCGCGCTTTTGCTGGAGTGCCGCAACTGTATCTTTTTTGAGTTCTTCGCAATGTTGCTCGAGTTTTTTCAACTCCTCTTGCTTCATTTTGAGTTCTCTTACAGACGCTTTAAGTGAATCCTGTTTGGACTTCCATACAGTCTCCGTGAGTGTTGCGAGCTGTTGTGCCATGGCCATGGCACTCTCGGCTGTCTTGTCGAATGGAGACAGTCGTTTCTTTCGGTTGACTGGGGTTGATGATGATGCATCGGCTGCTTTGGGAGTTTTGGATGTTGGGGTTACTGCTTTGGCCTGGTTGGTAGACTTGTCGTTATGTGACGGGGACACTGTTGCAGCAGGGGCATTGCTCTCAGGATTGGCAGAGGTTGCACAATCGCCGCTTTCTTCACCGGCGTCTTCCGAAGCAGGAGAAGTGGTTCCTTCTGGAGTCGCAACTGGAGCAGGAGGAAGTGGCTCGCTGACTTTGACAGGAGACTCTTGAGGCGAAGGAGGAGGAGAGGCAAAACTAGTGTCATCCTCGTCCTCTGAGGAATCTTCCAATGGCGGCGAACGTTTGCTCGTGATTGTACTGTGCCTCGAGGAAATGGTCGAGTGAAGTAACTTGAGAGGTTGTAGACCGCTTAACATTCTGGAAAGAACTGTACCTGTGCTGTACGAGTATGGCTTGATGGCTTTGAGAGTGTAACTGTGTCCAATATTTTGGAAACTATGGAATGCTGGTGTTGGAAGGAAAATGTTTCACATCCTGCCACCTCATCACCCGAAACTTGATGCCGCGCCCAAAATCTAGGTGCGTCTATTCGGTTTAGTCAAGAATCTAGTGGGTACTCGATTAGCCCCCAATAGTATAGAGAGAAAGACATCATGTTTTTGACATTCTTGTTGAAAGTGTAAACCTTCATTTCCGGACCGGAGGCGAATCAATGATCAGTTTTGATATGCTCTAATCTCAGATATATTCCTGTTTTGAGGATCTAGGATACAACCTCCTAAACTTGACGCTAGACTACCGGTAGTGTACGCCCAACAATTCTTTCTCACTTGTTGACGCAGTACATGAACGTTACTGTACGAGCGGCTTCTGCTTGGTACATTTTTCTTTCTGGTTTTCGCTGGAGGGTCACTTAGACTTGGTCGTCGCCGAGTTGGGACCTCTGGGGCCAAGAAGTGTGCGGAACTCGTCCCTGTACAATCCAGGCACTGTTTACTACGATACTTGCAGTAGAGACTGATGAGAAAGACGACCATCGCTGTCACGGGAGGTTTCGCATATCCAGTCGTGGACAAACAAGTCCCATCAGTTACTGGACACTGGACATCAACCACCACCACTACAAGAGGTAGTTGCGACTGCACGCAAATTTGGGGTTTGTTGCATCATGCGTTCTTCTCATGAAAATCAAATGGATCGTTTGGAACAAGTGCATTTCGAAACTTGAGGAATCCCGTTTGCTGGAATGGGCAGTCACTGACATCTATGTGCTTCGCAACGGGAACGTTCATTTGAGATTTTGCTGTACCGGCGTGGCAACGAAGGCTTGACCCATTGTTGCTTGTCCCAAGGAACCACGAAGTCACGATGAGTAAGTGTCGTCAAAAGCCATGAGTCTCTCAAATGCGAATGGTTTCTTATGCAGATGTATCATATATCTCACACAGTAGCAACCTGGCTTGTCCAACGAAGCAGAGTCGACCCACCAAACCAAGAGAGAAAACATGTCCCCAGTCAAAGGCCCATCGTCTGTGCAGAAGGGGACGAGAGGAGAGCACAAGTATATTCGGAGTATGATTGGCGTTCCTTCGAACACCATAGGTGTTCAAGCAGAGTTGGATCCGGTAAGTCAACAACAAGACTGTTGTGATTAACGATTGCAATCGGCTGTCAACTTAAACACAAACTTTTCAATTTGACAACATAGACAATGACCTTGCGACAGATACAGAGTGATCCTTTGCCAACAATAGAATCAAGTCATCATATCAGGGTGGTGGTGAAAATGGAGGATTCGAAGAACGTTGCTGGTTGCGGGCAACAGGTATTGCGGCCTTCGGGGTCATACTCTCTTCCAGATGAGTTTGCGTCCATGGACTTGAACCAGTCGAAGAAAAAATCATTAGCAGAGTGTACCAAGTTACCGACCCCTGGTCGCCGTCAAATATCTCATGAGTAGGAACCTTTTGCCTCGTGGACCTGTGATGGCACGCGCTCTCCACCCCACATGAAGTGCACATGTATCAACTTTGAACTAAAGAGTGGACAGACTTCCCAATGTATCGTTTCGGTGTACTCGTACCTTTCATCGTTCGTTGTCTTGGTTTTTTGATGTTGTTTCATGTTGTTGGGACACCCATCCCACAAAAATGGCTAATTCTATAGGAAGTTAGTAGTGCAATACTCTTCTTGACACAACCTTGAGTTAGAAAAGTGCAGCAATTTGAGGACTTTCCAAATTGCGGCATTGAAACTTGTTTGCTGTGTTCATGGGATTTGTGGCTCGGGAGGTGTGAGTAATGCAACCACAACAAGATGTCATCAAAGTAATGACGAACGACGAGTTGGCCCCAAATTTTAGAAGGAAAATGGACCCAATCAGATGTGATTTCGCCACTGTAGTCGAAGAAATCGTCGCTTGGTGGGACAGGAATGACGTTCTAATGAGGCAAGATCTTGGTCACACGTGTTCAACTCCAGCATATGATAAAAACATAGGAACAGACAACTCTGAAGAATTTACCCTGATCTGAGATCTCTCGTATGTATGATACAATAGTCATATTCAACTGTCCAATGAGGAAACAGCTGAACGACACGTCGAAGTTTTCCAGCTGATTCCTGACCAATGCAGCACTCTCATTTCTCATTTGAGTTTTGTCCTCTCCTCTCAATCCAAGTCCAGAGGATGGAACATCCCCCTCTCGCAGCTACAGAGTCGTCAATTTCTTCCAGCAGTACAAATAACGACAAATCATTTTCAAAAATGGCCGCTGAGACCACCACCAAATCAAAACCGCAATCAGAGATCGGCAACGATTTACCTTGGATTGGGGCAGGAATAGTCACTGCTGTGATAATTACAGGGTTTGCTTTTTGGCTCCCTTTCGTGTTGTCGCCGGAGGCAGCCAGAAAGACGTACATTTGGGCTTCCTACTCCTACGACGAACACCTATCCCGCTTTGACAATACCATTTGGACCTATGGTACGGATTATGGTCTCGGTGTTATCATGACGACTATTGCTGTTTCTATTTTGGGGTATTGGAAAAACGGAGTCTCCGATGTGCTTTGTTTTCGTGCAGCTGGACTACTTGTGGCGTATGCAATTTCTGTTGCTTTTGGTGGATACTGCCATCAAACCTACACAACACTAGAATCAAGGAATTCCATGTCTTTTCGTATCCTATGGACAATCTGTGTCGGCTCCGTGACAGCTGCCTCTTGTTTCATGGGTACAAGTGCGACACATGTGATCCGGCAGTTCCAGAAGGAGCCCAACTGCAGCCACTATTTGAAGCAGGTACCTATTCTCGCAGAATCGTTTTGGTGGACGTATGGAATTTGTATTACCATTGTTTGTGCTGCTGGTGGAATGTCCTGTCAGCGTCCCGCATGTGATATCTTTATTGCAGGGATCACGCAAGCTCCACCTACGGCCTACATTGTCGTATACCTCCTAGCTGTTCAGCACCCCAACGTAGAACTTGGGGTCCGATTTTTGGGGTGTTTTGGATTCTTGTTGAACATTCCTTTGTTGCCCATGTATCCCATGTTGGTTCAGTATACCGACTGGTCCCTAGGATCAGTGAATGTACTACTGCATTCATGTCTCTGTCTCGCGTGGTCATCGCAGGGCCTATCGTTACGACGACTCATTCAAATATCACATGAGATCCATGCAGAGAAAAGTGCCAAGGTTGCATGAGGCCTTACTCGAGTCTATATATTCTATATTATGGATATTGTATACACGTCTATAGTAGTTTAGTGCTATATCTAATTCCTAATCTTTCTTTTCATGACGCTAGAGGCATTCTTATTTTATTATTTTCTTGAGAAGATCTGAGATCGTCTGTACTTGGTACGCATTAACGGTCACAACAACATCTCCACTGCAAAAAAACAAAAAATCCTCGAATCCTTCTTGCTTTGTTCCAAAAATCGTACGAGATTTCCCATCTCACCATGTTCAAGTATCTGAAAGTAAGCCTTCTCTTTCTCGTTATCCTCCTTGCAGCTCGTGTACAAGGCGAGGTTGTCACTTTGAATGACGACTCCTTTGAGCATCTCACTCAAGCCTCAACAGGAGCAACCACGGGAAGTTGGCTGCTGGTCTTTGGCAGTGAGACTTGTTCGAGCTGCCAAACTCTCAAACCCATGGTGGATGAACTTGGACAAGATGAATCATTGTTTGAGAGCAGTATTGTGGTAGGGGTAATTGAAGCAAATGAATCCCCCAAAGTTTCCCAGAGGTTTGGAATTAAGAAACTCCCCACCGTGTTGTATCTGCACCGTGGAAAAATGTACGCCTTCCCTGGCGATGTCGAGCGAACTACAGAGAGCTTGAAGGAGTTTGTTTTGGAGCACTATTCCAAATCTCCAGCGAATCCTATCCCCCCTCCTCCTACCATGTTTGACGATATCAAGGGTGTAATGGAAAAGTTGAACGAGGGAGGTTTGCTTCCAATTGCATTCGGAGGATTGGCTATTCTATTCTTGGGAACGGTTGGGTTGTTGGTTCTCACACTCATGTCTGGTGGAAAAGCCAAGCAAAGCTAGATATTGACTGACAAAGTAGTGTTTTGTGGTTCTGGTCACGCATATGTTTGTAGAGAAAGTGGAGGTTCATAGCTCAAATTAACACATTTTCCAGCAAAAGATTGTCGATATTGTCTGGTTCTATCTTTTTGGTTGGACCCTCTAGAGAGCTGGCTAAAGTATTTCGAGAATCGAGAACTATTTTCGAGTTCAAGTCGTTCGTGTCAACCATGGAGTCCCACTAGTCGTATTTCCTGTTAGAGTCGGGAGGAGGTGCAACCTCCGATAACGGCCGCCAGAATTTGGAAATTGCGTGACAACAACACCGCCAAGAGTATCTGAGTATTGACGACGCAGCCACTACCAAAGCTTCCAACCAAACCAAGTCACAGAGTTCCCCCCTCTCGTTCCATAACATACAGAGGCTTGTCACCCTCTTTTGGATCGAGTTTATAGGTCAACTTCTGTGTTGTCATGTCCTATCGCTCGCCATCTGCCCATGTGCCCGGCTCACCCTTTGGCAAACAAATCCCTGATGGTCCCATCCGTGAACTCGCTCTGGTGGTAGAGAAAACAAGTCCAGAAGATTGGCAGAAGCGCACCCAGGCATTTGTTCGTGTGGTTTCCCAAATTCCCCATGAAGCGTACCTCGAGCCAACCGAGGCTTTTTGGTACAACTCACCTCCTACTCTTCGCCATATAGCGTGGCCTCTCTCGGAATTGTTGAAGGACCCTCGCTCCACCGTGGTCAAAATCACTTGCGAGGCAAGCAAAGAGTTGTTCAGTAAATGCGGTGTAGAGGCACGGTACCTGCTCAAAGACATTATGCCTACAATTTTGGGGGTGCATGCACAAACCGTGGCTGTTATTCGAGCCTCTGTGCAGGATATGACTCTTCATGCTTTATCTGTGTCACCATGCAAGATGGCTATGCCAATATGGTTAGATAGGCTCAAGGGGGACAAATCACGGACAGTGAGGGAAGCATGCTGTTTATACTTGGGTGTTGGACTTGCCGATTGGACAGAACCTGGGTATTTATCTCAGCAAATCTGGGAACAGGTTGGATCATCATTGGTAAGAGCACTGCGAGATTCCGCGCCTGGAGTTCGTCAGCTTGCGAAGAAAGGACTCGAGACACTCTGTAATCAACAGCCAGCAATCTTTGACACGTTGGTCGACAATGTCGATCTTGTTCGCGATGCTAGAGTCAAAAAGCTCCTTGGCAAGATCCGAGCCGGGGAGTCAGTAGATGACATCAGTGTTGCAAGCAGCAGGGTGGGGTCTGTATCTAGCAGAAGCAACTTTCGCGCTGCAAGTGGAAGTGTTGCCGGAAGTACCCGCAGGATGGGTTCCAAAGTTGTCGCGACACCCACCAGTCGTGCCTCCTACAGCGGGGCCTCCGGTGATATTCCTCGCACCATTGGGGTATCGAATTCGCCCGTGGCACAGCCAAAACGATCCATTTCTTTAACAGTGGGCGGAACAAAGAGGACTGGTGGTGGGTTGGGCCCACCTGTTCGTTTGCAAGGTCCATTCCAATCCGCTGTTGACACACCGCAAAAGGGACGCCGCCACCATGAACCAGCAAGTCCAGCCACGGATGAAGCCAGCGACCACATTCTCCCCACTACCGCCTTGAGCAATTCCTTTGATACAGCTGATACTGCAGGCTCAGATTTACCCGTCATTGCCAGTGCTGATGCACTTCGAGAGTTTGCCAAGTCTCGTGGTTCCAGTCGGAGATCCAGCATGCTCCAAGAACGTTTTGCTCGTAGCGCTTCCTCAAAACAGTGCTCCGACAATGAAGATATTGCGACAAGTTCGTCGCAAGATCTAGAAGATGCCATCAATGGGGCCAACACTACTGGCAAGGTCGACACTACGAGTAGTAGTGCCGTGGCAGAACCTCGCGCCATCATTGAACCCAGCGAATCCATGTCACCAATACAGGCAGCCACGGTTCCAGAGCACAAGAAAATTGCTCAAGACCTTCTGGAGGCTCACAAGAAGCATGTTGATCAAGTCATGGAAACTCTCAAGGTGGAAATGGATGCTCTAAAAGAGTTTGAACTGCTTCTGTTGGAGGGCGGGGTCGATCGACCCACCGAGGACGAAGTTTTGGAATATTTTGAGAGTGTTGGATTATGTATCGATCAACGAGCCAAGGCTGGAACCATTCTACTCAAAAAGATGGACAAAATTAGCAAGGGAATATAGGGATGCCACACTCATCCTGTGACGCAAATACTCGTGCCCCACAAGTAACTCCCCGTGTGATAATCTACTAAATGTGTCAATGTTGTCGTTGTTGTGGTATGGGCTGTATTACACGAATTTTCACTACTACGTTGTACTCTTAGAGGAATGGCAACAAATTTCGTTCCAACGCAAAGAAGGAACTCAATTTGTCAGGTTGTTTGCTACTGTTTCCAAATTCTGTCCCCCGCATCATCTAATATTGAGGAAAGCCTTGGTATTGTTGTTGATATTGCTGCTGGGGTGGTTGTTGTTGTGGAGGTTGAGCAAAGGATGGAGCCGAACCATAGCTGGCAATGGATTGCGCAGTGGGGCTCATCATATTGTTGGGGGGAGGAGATGCAAAACCAGGTTGAGATTGGGCGCCATAATATCCCTGAGGGGTAGGAGGTTGTTGGTAGTTGGCCCATCCCTGCTGCTGTTGTTGCTGCTGCTGTTGAGGAGGTTGTCCGTAGGCAGGAGGCTGACCGTAGGATTGCTGGGGAGGTTGGCTGTAGTAAGAGGACTGTGGGGTCGCTTGCGAGGGAGCCGACTGGATCGTATAGTTGGAATAGAGGGACTGACCACCCGCGGGAGGTGCAGCAGGAGCTTGGGCAGGCACCAAAGAAGTGTCCATGGTCATGCTGGAGACAAACTGACTCATGGGCTGCGCGTTGGGCAAGGCAGGGGCTGGAGCAGGGGCATCCATCAAATCGATTAGATTTCCTTCATCACGTGGAGGCAAACTGGCAGAAGCCGATCCCTGGGCACTGGCGCCACCTCGCATGTCACGAATACTTGCAAGTTTGGCGGCAGCAATTGCTTGTCGTTCCTCAGGAGTGCAGTATGGGTCATCCTCGTCGTTGGCGTATCCCATCTGGTAAGGTCTGTTTCGGCTGGCTCCCTTCCCTTTGAGAGATCGGGTAGTCATCTCAGGAGTTCCCAACTGATAAATTTTCGAGAAACTAAAGTAGGAAATTCCGTTGAGTCTCAAATCGAAAGGGTGCACATTGGGCATGTCTCGATTGGCGGGTTGAGTGACCAAATGGCAGCGAACAGGGGTACCAAAGTTGGGCACATGAAGTTGGAAATGATGCTGAAAGACCATGTCGGTGGTCCAACCATTCTGTCCCGACTCGGAAAAGTGCACATCTTTTCCATCCGCAAGGATTTGGCGCTTGCCAGTATTCAAACTCCAAATGAGGATGACTTCGTGCTCACTACCACGGCAGTGTGCTCCACTGAGGCCTTGAGCCAAAGCATCGGGGTTGGCAATGCCGAACTTGAAGGAAATACGCTTCTTGGAAAAGCCAAAAGTCTTGGAGGTGTTCTTCACCGTGTAGTCAACTTGGTAAGGAGCAAATGACATCTTGTTGGATTCTAATGAATTCGGTACGAGTGGTACAGACAACAACAAGAAAGACACAAGATACTACAGGTCGTCAAAGGATCGTGGCGACTAGGGAATGGCGGATGCGGCCAGTTTGCGAGGGGGGGAGGTGGTGGAGGAGGCGTGGTTTTTGGTCATTGTGCTGCACGCGGTAGATTCACAAGACCGCTTTGCGGCACACCCGCAACTCCGCATGGCGCGTGGAACTTCGTACGGCGTCTACAGAAGAGAAACTATGGCGAACCAATAGGAAGCTGTTACCAGTCGTGTTTCCGGTTGAAACACTGATTACTTCTCGAGCAAACTGGGTATCTACAATTTCAAACCAAACTATGGAGGTTGTTGTACCGGGTAGACACTTGGTTTATACTTACTCGTGTCCATCTTCTTGCATGCAGTGCAACAGTAGTGTTTCTTCTACTTCTCAAGTGCTGAATACCAGGCACAGTACTGTACGAGTAGTGGTTCCTTTTCAGCATTTGTTGTGATGGATTTTCTTGGAGGAGGAGGACCACCAAACCACTGGTCGTCTTTAGCACTGGTTTTAACAAATAGCATTGTCTTTCAAGTCCACAAGTAGGTGGCAGTCAGAAGGGCGAGATTTTTGCGTTGTAGTTGTGCTGTGTTTTGCACTAGTTCTACTCGTTTTTGTCCTGTTTGAAGACAAAAAATTAGTACTTGTCCTAAAATCGTGCCTGTTGTTTAAAAAATATCTATGATGTGGCCTCTCTTTGAGCAACGTCGGTGGAATTAGGGGCGGGTACATCATTGCAACCTGAGCGACAAGAGAGGTACAGTAGTAGTGGTAGAAGAGCGAGCAGCATCCTAAAATATACTGGTTTCTGGATTTCCATTCTTGGTGACACTGGGTCCCAAAGGATTCGAAATACGGAATCTGGAATTCATAGGATAGTGATTTTCATTTGTTTGCTTCCATTCCTGATTCCGTCAGACAGGTTTCGCTTTGGACACCAACCAAGTCAGGCGTCCGGCCCCGTCGGCAGGCCATTATTGTTGTAACGACAACATCATCAACTAATTCTCTGCGCATTCCATTCTTCAACATGACCGGTGGCCGCCTTCCCTCTGCCATTTTCCACCCACAATTTGCCATCTGGACGGCAATTCTTGGTTCCGTCTGCGGTTTGGCTGTCTACTCGGAGCGCTATGCACGAGATGAGAATGAAATTGATGGGCGTCTGAAGCAACGATACCTCGCGGATATGCAAGAACAAGTTACAAGAACTCCCAAAATTACTCAAACGCTTAAAGGAGAGAATATGAAGTTGGATGACACAATGAACAAACTAGTTTGGGGTGGAAAAGCCGCTAGTCCGGGGGGAGCCTCTCCAAATCTCATTCCTTCCCGAGGAGCGGCCAATCGTCCTGACGATGAGGAATCTACGGAATCTGAGGTTGATACTACTGTGAAGGAGGAGAAGGATATCGAGTCGGAAGAAGAAGAAAGCCAAATGACAAAATCAGAAAGGAAACTAAGGAGGAAGGAGCGAAAGCGTCGACGAGCAGAAGAAAAGAAACAAAGAGAATTGGAGCGCCTGCAACAAGAAGAACAAGAACGAAGACAGCTCATGGTTATGTCCGTTGTAGGTGGTGCCATGGTTGGTGCAGTAGCGGTTGGTGCCTCGTTGCTTATTGGCGGAACCAGAAAGTAAAATACTTGTTAATGTGCATGCCCAGGCTTGTCTCTCCCATTGTTAGTTAGTACTAGTAGTAGTAGAATCTTAAGTTATCTTTTTGACTGCAAGAAATGGCGTTCTATAATATTGTTTTCATTTTCATTGCTGCTCTTTTATACGTGTCCAGCGTCGTCGGCCAGGGATTTTCCTAGGTCGTTATTCGCCTTTCTGCGGCGGCGCTTCCCTCGAACCAGCTTGTAGCATTTTCTTGCAAAGTATCGCCCGAACATGCAGCAAGCCAAAACCAGGAACATGGTACAGAATAGAAACACTGCCATTCCCAGGTTGTCTCCTAGGTTCAATAGACCAAGGCCGGAAGATTTCTTTTGCCAGTCAATGTTGGCATTGTCATCATCGTCATAATAGTATTCGTAGTCATCATCCTCGTACAATTGGCTCGAGGCATCACCGTTGTAGGTGTTCGCATTGTTACTGTAGCTACTGCGGTATTGGCCCAAGTAGCTACTGTCGAAATTTCCTTGGGCTTTCAAGTTTTGGTTGGAACGCCAGTAGCTGGCGTCGTCGTTCTTGAAGACATCATCATCGTCATCCCTGGCCCAGAGATATGTTCCACTCTCTCCTTGGTACGAATTACTGTTCTGTGAGTTATCATCACCTTGGGAGACGTTGTCATCAGTTTGAGTGGCATCGTCGCCTTGGGAATCATCCGTATCGTCAGTGCTGTCATCGTCACCTTCCTCAACGGCATCATCGTCAGCCACTGCATCGTCTCCTTCCTCTTCTTCGTCTTCGTCGGCTCCATCGTCTCCCTCCTCTACTTCTTCCCCCTCCTCTTCCTCATCATCACCTTCTTCTGCTTCTTCGACATTATTGTCTTCTTCCTCCTCGTTGTTTTGTTCCATTTCATTGTTCTCCTCTTGAGCATCCATGTTGTTGTTGGCGTCCTTATTCTCGGCGTTTTCTTCTTTGCCGTCTTGTTCGCCCAGACGCCGCCGTAGACCTCGGGACTCTGAAGGAGCAGCATACGCACTACTAGATATAACCGCTAGCAGCAGCGAAATTAGAAGGATGCATCTTGTTACTCGTCTTGGTAGACCCATGGTTGAAAGGCGCTTGCTTTTGGGTCACTTGAAGAAATGTGGCAAGATTGGTTGCAGTCGAGAGTGCGACCTGCCAACCCTTTACTGTTTGTCAATAATAACAATACAATGGTTGGCGATGGCCTAATAAACCAAAGTGTGGCAGCCGTGACATTGTTCACATGCTGTAGACTCGCTGTGAGCCCTATGTGATTTTCAGTACTTAGGAGGAGGCACCTTATTTGCTACAGAACGCAAAGCCCGCCGAAGCGAAATTAGGAATGTCACCCTGTCGACTCACACGTGTCGAAATTCCCAAACGGAAGCGTCTGGCATGTACCCGTGCCGTTGGGGAGTGCCAAGAACGTGATTGATGGCATGTAAACCGATATCTTTGGAGGACGACGCCACGAGTATGTCTTGGTCAACGTATTGTCATCGAGCAGTTGCAAAGAAGGCTCTCCGAGCCTCTCTTCGAACTACTAGGAGCTACTCCGATCAAACCCTGGAGTGGGCGAGGAGCAATCCAGCCGTGGCACAGCATTGCCTTAAACCTCCCTCGTACTCTGTTCGGGATTCCAGCGTTGAACAACTGAATTCCACGTCTCTGGAGGACTATTGTCGTTGGAGAAGATGGCCTCATAGCAGTCAGACCTCCGAGTTACACTCAAAAGCCTTGGCTCTGTCCAGCCATGTTCTTTCGGCTCCTCTTACCTTGGCGAAGTTCCGCGGTATCCAAGGGGACACCGACCTCAAATGGTGTTGCGTCGGTGCCAGGGCAGAGGCCACAATTCCCACGGAATTTTGGAATGAATATTTGCTATTGAGTTCTTCCATATCGAATTCACCTCTAAATACTGTTATTGATTTCGTTGGACCAGACGTCCACACGAGAACTCCTTCCCAACATTTGGAATTGGATGGATCCAATGCATCCCTCAATTGGACATTTCAAGGGTTCTACCATGATCTCGAAAAAGGCAAAGATGACGATTGGGATGGCTTTGTCTTTTTGAACCCTGGATTTGGTCACCCGCATTTGCAAGAAGGATGGTCTGGGACCCTATCGCGGCTCATTCCCCATGGCAAACCTATGTTGTTGACTGCCCATTCCGCAAGAGACGCAGAACGAGATACCAACCACTTGAAGGGATTTGGAGTAGTTGTGGCCTACACGGAAAACCCATTCGCAAGTCGAATCACCTACGAAGATCCATTTCAAAAGGGTCACACCGTACAACCAAACCAATTTGTGGCTCATCTCAATGTTTAGCTTAAGCTCCGAGACACTTCATCTCTCTTTCTTCGGTTCATCCTGCAAGTAACTTTTGTCAGGCCAAGCGTCCATATGGCGGAGATCAATGGGTACATGTGGCGCCTTGTAGTTCATTTCCAACTCCTTCTGAAGCTCCACAGCATAGCTAATCAAATCCCCCCGGCTAACAAGGATAGCATTCAAGTTTTGCCATTTCTCTCGGTGTTGCACAATCAAAACGAATGCTACAAAGCCTAGATCAACTTCAACGCGAGTACTCCGGAAGGAAACCACTTTGATCCACTCGCGGGGCCTGTCCTTGATGTAGGCGATCATACGAGTCTTGAAAATCTGGCGTTGCTGCATCGTCGAGTCCACAGGAAATTTGAAATCTAAGCAAACATTGGGTTTCTCGGACCTGTTCATGTTGATGATTCTCATTGTCGCTAGTGAACTGTTTGAAAATGTCGCTTGTTCTCGTGTTGTACCCAACCGTGCTGTAGTGGAATACAAGTCCACCTTTTCTACAATCCAACTGGACTCCCCACCATACGCATCTGGCTGGGAGACGACGGTGTTGACATTGATTCTGTCACCGATATCAAATGGGCGTCGAACCAAAACAAATAGGATCCCCTACTCATCAACAATTCCACGTCAGAAATCACATTTCATTCGATATATGCAACGACACGGAAACGTACCTCGAGGTAATTGGCACTTGCTGTGCCTATCATGAAGGAAAAACTCACAATCACTCCACTTGCGGATAGCACCAACGCCTGGACGTCGACGCCGAGAACCCCCATGACAATGAACCATACACAAGTATAGAACGCAACGTTCACCAGGGACTCGTCTAGCAAAAAGTTACAGGTCAGCTATGTATGTGGGCAGTGCCAGCAAAAGAAGAAGTATACGTACATGCTTTGTCAATTTGAGTGGCATTCTTGATGGAAGCCAGAAGTAATCGAAGATTCTTGTAGACGCTGATTCAAGATGGTGAGCATTCACACTTGACCAAACAACATCAAAGTCGGTAACATACCTATCAACAGACTTCACGAAGTCCAACTTGCTCAGTTGACCATTGCGGTCGGGGCGGAATAATCGTACCAGTTCTTTTGCGGTCGCACTGTTGATATTCCCATCACCATCCTTCGCAATAGAACATAGAATATCAAACTCTAGGAACGGTCCAGGTGAGTCTCCATGCAGACAATCAAATAGTTTTTGTGCAGATGAAATGCAATCTTCTCGGTTGAGCACCGACCCGAAAGCCTGTGAAAACGGGAAATCGTCGCTAATGTATTCCAATGCCCGCCGAAACTGCAATATTGATGCCATTGTGATCGCCTGTTTCATCAAAAGCGTGTTTGTCAGGCCATTCATGATCCCAATCAACAAAGGGTATCTTCTGGTGCACACAACTTCACCTACCTCCTCCTCCAAGTTCTGTAATTCTGGTTCTTCCCACTGCTCCAGCAAGTCTGTCATTTGGAACTGAGCCGACGCAGTGAACTCTTTAGTTTCTGTGGATGGGGCCTCACTTATTCTGAAACTTTCATCTTCCTGCGAAGGCGCCCCCATTAAGCCCGCAACTTCGACCGCTACTCTCAATCTTTCACCCTTGATATCTTTGACAAAAGCATCGTTTGGTTCCTTGTCACTTTTTGACATTGAAAGGTAAGACAATTCAGTCAAAAGAATTAGTTTCTGCATCATGCTGGCCATCTCGGAGCGGTAATTTCCTGTGCCAAGTTTGACAATTTCAGGTGAGCGGTGAAGATTGATAGGATAAAAGTCCAAACAATACAACTTACGAACCACTCTGTGACCAACTACATTTCCCATAACCGTGCGTTTCACTGTGACTGCTATGCCTACAAGAAATGCTGCAACCACTATCCGCTGGTATAGGGACGTAGCCGTGATTCCGCCGTCTGGGTTTGATTCATTGAACAAACCTAGTATGTGTTGCCAATACAACCAATGAGCATTGAACCTCGACTCGCCGAACAGAAGCATTATATCCCACAGTGCCCACGAACTCAAAACAAACGGCCAGCCTTTGGACATGGCAACCATGAGCGACAAACTGGGTCCAATCATTCGTGGAAATGCTGTTGTTCTGAAAGTGAGGAAATCGATCACAACAAGTTGCGTAAGGCGCGCAAGTTCTAGAGTGAATGTTTGGCGCACACCAACAAACACAAACCACCAGGAAAGAGATGTTGCCGTGGGGTCGCCTGCTGCGTCTTCACCTTTTCCAGTCGGGGGGTTTCCAAGGATGTAATAGAGGAAGAATGCAACTAGCAGGCAAGGTAAAGCGATCCATTTCACAATACCAACAAGTTCCTCTCTTATGGATGGCCTGTGTGGTCCCAGGAATTCAACGAAATATTCGGCATCTTCCCGAGCCCTTTTGCGTATCCGCTCGAGTCCTGGGCGATAGGAATGATACCATCTTTTCGGAGTCTCATTAGTATTATCTTCCTCATTCGAGGATTTTGAAAACAACGAGGTTGCTTGCTGGCCAAAAAGATTCTCAGCGGCTTCATACATTTTGTCGCCTGCGAACATTCCCGTCTCGGTTTTCGTTCGGTGGTGCCCTCGTTCCTCTGAATCGAATACTTTGGGAGACGCATCCATCAGTTTTCGGGCAATCTCCGTAAATGAAACTTTGTTTCCACTCTCATTTGCCTCTTTTTTAGTACCGGGACTCTGGGTTTCATCATCATAGCTAAAGTTCTTCGCAATCTCCGGTAAAACATTGGAAAAAGAGTCAGTTGGCGGGAACCGCCCTGAGGTCCTTCGGTCGGCGTCAATTCGACTCATTAAAATTGTTTCGTCGTTTGATTCCGGAGGGTATGCTCCAACGACATCATCCAGAGTATATCCTCTCGCATCCGGAGATATTCTTTGATCATCTGATAAACCAATTGGGTTCCCCTGTTTCTCAGGAGATTTCACTTGAGAGCCAACTTTGGAACTGAGACGTGTGTTCAGACTTCGTTGTCGTACAAAGCTCCCCGTATCAAACCCCGCTGCTGGATTCCATATAGGTGTCGACGATTCCGTATCACTATTTGACGAGTTGTTGTTGAAGCCTCCACTAAACGAGAAGCTGTGCATGGAAACAGGAGTTGTCGGAGCTTCCGCCCCGTGCCGATGGTTGGGATCCAGCGATATGGAAGTCATGGGGACACCGGCATCATCCGACAAAATGGGCTGTAAAAGAGCATCTGGTGTAGAACGAATGGAAGTATTTCCCGACCCTACTTGGGAATCTTCGAACGTGAGCACCCTTTTTCGTTCGTTTGTGTAGGGATCACTGTTGTCCCAAGACAACGTTCGGCGTTTAGGGACAGTGAAGGGTTCTAGCCGCACCGACGGCAACCCAAGATGCATACCGATATCAGAACCCCCACGTCCGTGTCTGTTTCCGAAACCGATGTTGGCTTGTGACAATGTGGATGTGTTTGGTATCCGCGGAGGCCTCGCATTGGCTGGTGGTGACCGGGCACCTCTATTCATTGGTGGACCCGAAGCTTTAGGAGCACTCGCAGAAGAGGAAAATCGACTAGGTCGTATCGGAGGTGTTTGTGCTTCTTCACTCGTCGTGAAAAGAGAGATAGAAGGATCAATGGGGCCATCGAGAAAAGAGCGAATAGGAAGTGCAATATCCTCCCCCGCCAAGCTTTGACTGCTGGAAACTCTGGGTGTGGTGGCCTCATGTTCCTGAGGCTCTGGAGACAAAAAGTACTCACTTCCTGCCACTGCATCTGATATCTCATCGTCGTGAGTCGACATCTCTCGAAGCGGGCAACACTTTTGGGATCTCGCTCACTGACGCGGAAGCATCAATTTTTCTTTCGCCAGAAATATTTCGTGTCTTGTGTCACAAATGATAGTTCGTCCTTCCGTCTATCAGAGAATGCCAATCCAGTGCTTACTTCATAAGCCCTCAAGTCACAAAGCCAACTTCTTGTTTGATGAAACGTTGATTGCATGGTGCAACTACCGTAGAAGATTGCAGCTCTATTCTAATACTACTAGTAGTAGAGTACAAAACGTTGCGTTTGCAACATCACAAAGAATTAAAGCAAATGAATCGAAAACTTGGTGACTACTACAGTCGTAGACATTTAACTTCTCATACATAAACGAGAAGAACAAGTCCTTCTCTAGGAGGAGTGGATGGCGCCTTATTCTTCCTTGTAGTGCAAATACTTGCGGTCGGCAAGTCGTCGTGGTCGGAACCAGTGCTTGGTAGCAAATATAACTCCACAAAAGAGACAGAAGAACCCCATGTAATACATTGTGGGACCCAAGTAATCGTTCTTGCCTCCGACGACACTTGTGGTACTCACAATCAGTGCCTTGGTCCCCGAGAAGCTCTCCACAACGTAATTGAGATTGATATTAAACGAAAGGACTGTCCCAGCTGGAACCACTTGATCAATATATCCATACAGTTTGCGGAACTCAGGCAGGGTCGCAACTCTCATCCAAACGACAAAGTGTTCATTGGTCACGTGCTCCAGGGGACTGATAATGTTGGGATAGGTTTCATATAGGTATTGTGTCGAATCATCGTTGGGGTAGTCATAAGCGTAGCACAGCCCATCTGCTTTCGAAATGGCCGGTTCCTGGCATGAAAAGCCGTAGGATTCACAACACGAGGCATCACATACTTCACAAAGTTCCTGCTGGTACCCCGAGGGCATTTTGAACCGATATTCCAAGTCTGACTGCCATGCAATTCCATCCTCCAGTAAGACCAACTCGTTGCCGTCTGCGTCATAGGATCCAGACTGAAGTGAGATCACATCATTGAAGAATGTGTTGGCAATCAATCCACATGGGTTGATAGTCATGTTTCCCAGCTTGCTGAGGGGATCACATGCCTTCTGACCAAGCTCATCTTGAACTATTCGACCAGCCAACTGGAAGTCATCCCGACTAAACGCATAGCTGCGATGGTTCTGATAAAAGTTGGTCAACTCATAGTGCACAAGGATAGGAGGCACCATATCGGAAGGAACCTTGAATTGGATAGTGCAATTTTCACCGGCATTATAATTCATTCCAATTCCACACAACTGATCCTCGGCATCCACTCCATCATAGACAGTCTTCAACTCGACCAGTCCATTGGTCGTCGATTCTAGCCAGAATCCTGCATTCCAAGCACAGCGCGAAATGAGGGTTTGTGTGTTCAGGGTAATCACATCCAGAATAAGACGAGAAAACCACCGATTACGTACCAACAGGAATCATCGTGATGGCCACGACGAGGAATGCATAAATCACCCACTCGGGGTCCATGACGGGATGCCAAGCATATACGCGTTGCTGTTGTACAGCGACATCGAGTGGTCGCTGCGTTTGCTCGGAAATATCCAAAACGGATTCTTCTTCCTCTGTTGCATTCATGATTCCTTCTTTGTCAACTCGGGTTGCGTATTCAATGTCAATCTCCAGGTGATGAAACGAACCAAGCGTAGAACGTAGAAAGCGGGACACCAATGCACACGTTGCTCTGGTCTCTTTTGGCTGATTTTGAGCGTGGCGTGGTGCGAACATGGCGCTTTTTACCTACGACTTGAATAAGTCACTAATTCCGAGTCACGAGCTGAGAACTCTTTCGAAGGCGCGCCATTGGCCATTGTGGATCCAAAGAACTGTCAGGAGGCTGCATCATTTCAGGAGCACCTATCATTGCATCCAATACAAGCACAATGACTACTTACTTGATACGCGGCCTAGTGTATTGGTACTCCTTTACTGCTGTTGCATTGGTCCTTTAGGCCTACTCAACGATTTCTTCTCGATATTGACTACAAGTATTGGCGAAGGAACATGAATGCACTTTACTTTAAACAATGTGAAATAATATAGGGGAAATGTCCTGTCTACTAGTAGGTTTGAGCGCCGGCGTCCAGAGCATCGTCGCTTACTCCCAATCCATCGTCTCGGGGTCGATCAAAGTAGTCACTGTTCTAGAGCCATCGGGATGGATGGCTTCACGTACAGTCTTGCGTCCTTCGGGGCAGTATTCCGTGCGGATTTTAACAATTTCCGATCCGTCGCTGGAATCTTCTTGATCATCTCCACTCTTTTTGGGTTTTCTTGATTTGCTTGAAGCGGGATACTCGTCTACGATCTTGACTGTGTTGCCAATTCGTTCCTCGGTGACCCGCTTTCCGCCCTTTCCGAGAACAACGCTTCGGCTCAAGGACTCCAAAATGGCAGCGGTGTTCTGAGAGCTGCTGCCAGACCTTGAGGAGCCAGCACTTCGGAGGCTTCCTCCTCTCTCGCTGACGGAGTCAGCAGAAGCGACCTTCTCTACCTTGTTCACCACCTTAGGTGTCGGCTTTACCTTCACAAGAACGGTCTCGACAGGGTCTTCAGTTGCAAGGCTGGCACCTGAAGGTTCCAACTTGCTCTTTTCCGATTGAATGGTGGTGGTATCTTCTTGAGAGTTCGAATCTGAGGTTTCAAGTGTTCGGTGACTCTTGTTCTCGAAGCGAGCAAAGTTCTGTCTGAAACTGCGATAGTAGTTACGAATTGGAGGGTCTGCAACTTGTTCACGTTCTCGATGAATGAACCTGGAACCCAACTCACTAGGGGGGGCTTCTTTGGCGGCACTAGTAGGCTCAGGCAAAGGAGTATCTTCCTTGATTTCGGCCATCTTGGAAACTTGCTTGCTTCCAAGGCTACGGCTACTGCGCATGCGCTTGGACGAGGCGCGGCTCCCGAGAAGAGAAACACTATCACTGACATGATCGTCTTCGCGAGATCCATTCTCAGCGTGAGTTTCTTCGTCTGTGTCGCCCTTTTCGATGTCGTAATCGTCGTCGGAGGCATTCCAGCATCGGAAGACTGGGTTGAGAGGAGGAGGAGAGTTGAAAGTTGCGATCACCATACCAAGGAGTAGAACCATGTTCGCAACTGCCACCTTGCCATCTGCTCCGAAGCTGACTTCACAAGTGTCTTCGCGGCATGATTCAACGATGTCACTAGCCCAGATGAAGGACATCATTCCTTGGCACACCAGGGCGAACGCATAGGACCATTTCATGACACTCCACAGACAAGACTTTCCGTGCTTGTTGAAGCACTGGACAAGAAGACACAGAGAGGTAGCAATGGTAATAAACATTCCCAAGAGAGCGCCAAACCATCGGGCAGTGTGGAACTCCTGGCCCGAAACATGCTTGTTCCATTCATTGGAGTACTTGATGCATCCAAGGAATTTGTCGCCATCATCATCAAAGACTGCCATCGAGAATAGTCCAATGGACGAGGCGCTCTCATTCTCGTTTGACAGAGACACCAAATCACACCCGACAATTGTACTCCAGGAAAAACCGAAGACAACAAAACAGGCAACAAGGATGTACCATCTGTATACCAAGAAGAATCTTTACGGTGAGACAATGGCACAGTATCAATGAAGCTATGAAAAGTTTTACGTACAGGAGAATTCTCCTGGCTAGTAGAGATTTGAAACAAGCCATTGTCACAGCTACACTTCGTCTTTGCGTTTGCTAATTGACGAAACTCGAAACAGCAGGACGTGTGAAAATGTGACAGTCGCCAAACAAGCGAGGGCGCTCAGCCTACGGTTGCGTCCAGTGTCCAGTTTGCATAGCTTCTTTTTGTCCCAGACATGTCGTACCAAATAGGCCTTACGATTGTCCGTTGCAATTACTATCATGTGACATGATGTGTCTCGCGCGGCTTCTTTCTCATCAACCGGTGGGCCCCCCTTCATCAGTCTCCAGTAGTCGATTGAGTCGCAAAACCCTTCACGATTCACGATCCAGCGGTCGCTTGTCGCTTGTCGCTCGTACCCGAATCGCTCACAACAATCAGAAGATCTTACCCAACAGAATGATTGAACCACTCCTAGATCTAACCAGCAATCCGAGAGGAGGATATCGTTCGAAAGACAGCGTTGTCTTCACGGGAACCCCCTACATATCTCCTATTCTCAAATATTATTCTTTGTTACTCCTACCATTGATGGCAGTTTGCGATGGGTATGTTGGTCACATCCTACCCCCAACGCACCGTCAAATGTACCATGACAAGGTTTTCTGGCCACGAACAATGATCTTTACGGCTATTCTTGTATCAAATGTTGTTTGATATCTCTGGTACACTCCTCTCAAAATTGAGCTCACCTCCAGCGGGTCACTTGTGTTGACGCGCCGCTGGTTTTCAACAAGGCGTTTTGAAGGGGTCGAGTCAGCACAGGCCAAAAGTCGGATTTGTTGGTTGGGGTGCTTTCGACGAGTACAAACCGACTTTGCAACTTCTCTCAAAATCTGTGTGATTGTCAAGCTGAAGTCAGGTAACGAAATTCTTGTCTCACCACGGGATGTTGGCGCTTTTCTTCAAGCAGTAGACAATGTAAGATCCCGCTAGTAATGGTCTAGAACTTGATTCTTAAGGGTAATAATATATTTCCAATACGTTTAAATAAGTGAAAGATTGATGGCAGTAGAAATTGATGCGACCATCCAAATGAGAAGGTGATCGAAGATGTTTCTTCTGGCGCTCACCACATGGTGGGAGCGCAAGCAAGATCGTGGCATATCATACCGTTGATGTCAAGCGTTTCCTATCAGTGCTAAAACTTCTACTACTAGAGCGACCACAATAGTAGCCTACTACTAGTAGTAGATATTGCTATAGCGCAAGGAGGAGCAAGTAGTGGTCGAAGCCCCCGAGCGAGTGGTCTGGTCTTGAAATACCAGAAATCCCCACGATACATGAAGTATCACTGTGATGGCTAGCAATAAATTTACATGCCCTTCCTCCTCCTCTGAATAAACCCTACAAACTGTCTTTGTGCACTGCTTTGGTGGGGTTACTCACGAAAACAATGAAATCACGCCCGATTGCGCAGCATCGCATCGAATTCGTCGAGCTCAATTCTATGCATATCCCTCTCTAGGTCCTGGCTAGATTTTTTGGTGGAGTATACTGTTCGGCTTTTGTCAACAGTTCGTGTCTCCATGCTGTGGTCCCTTGCCGACGAAAGCTTGCGCTTCACATCAAGACTACGAGATCGCAGCAATCCAAGCCATTGTCGTCGGGAAGTATTCCGTTTCTTAATTTGAGAGTTTTCTCGATCGACCCAGAACTTTCTGAAAACTGGAAGAATATTAAAAACCACTGCGTACGCTGTGAGAAACGGAAATAATTTCTGCGTGATTCCGAATATTCCAGGTAGCACAGCACCAGATGCAGCCAACTCTGCCATTTTGCTCTTCAACGCAAGTATACCAATAAGGTTCACACCACCCAAGACTCCAGCCATAGTCTGGTAAGCCACAGGAGCCGCACTGAATTTCAATTCTTCCTCGATAAGGATATTCTTGGAATTTGCCCCCGTACTAGGGGCAAATCCCCCCGCCGTGGATGTGGGCTCGAGATCGATGACAGAGTTGTCACTGCCACTGAGCCAATCTGAGATGGTATTTCCGGATAGCCATGAAAACACTCCCTCGTCTTGACCCTTTTTTCTTGACGGCGTGGCAGTTTGCTGCAGAGCTGGGAACACGTACACAATATCACCAACATCAGTCACCTGAGGTTCCCCGCCGAGTTGGCTTACAATAGGTAGGACAAAAGATTCATCTACATATGCAGAGTGTGAGTCTGAGGGGTAAGGAACGTCACAAAAAGGAGCCAACTGCTCTGCAGCAACGGCACCCCCGTTGGAGCGAATCACCTCAGCAGCCAATTGAAAACGCTTGGCTTCCAAGTCCTTGTTTGGATCTCCGTCTCCAAATACGTAGCTAAATATACTATCCAGAAACCCCATTTCCGATGAATCGCCTTTGGGTGCGGCCTTCTGTTGGTGATTCGGTCGTTGAGGTTCATGGTAAAAATGTCTTCGGTAACCGTACGAGTGATAGCTGAATGGATCATGATAGAAAACAATCCCAGGTCCTCGACTATGATGGCTCCTTCCACGTTTTCGATCATCTTCCTTGTTATCACTTGCAGATGCAGCAAACATAAGTGTGGTCATGACCAAGAACACTGACACCATCAGTGTTACACCAAATGCTGCACGGACGCCACCGTACAAGGTGGACGACCAATTTCTGAATGTCTCAACGGCTTTGTACTTTGCGGAATTTCCCCACAAGACAGTTCTCAGATTGTTCGGAAATTCGTATAGCAATTCACCATCTTCGGAAACGCTGATATCTCCCTTGGTGAGGCTAGCAAGTGCTACTAGGTCACGTTTTGCCTGGGCTAGACCAACGCCAGCTTTAGCGGCCACATCCGAGGCAATGACAGTGTTGCTTGGAAGGTCCACCACCGCTTTAATCACATTTTCAGAAGGGAGTGGCTGTTTGAACTGCTCATATGTAGATGCCGAAGACATTGATAGGGATGCACGATGTTGTCGGAGATTCGACAGGCTGGGACGTTCTGCACGACTGGGCAAAGGCAGACTACGTTGGTTGATGAATCGTTTGGAAATGGGTATAGGTCCCAGAAATGCCTGAGCAGTCCCTGCGAAGCAACATGTTAGGACTATTGTTGGATGTCTCCATTTGTATCTCATTATGCATACCCGACAGGTTGCAATGGATGCTCTATCGTTGACTGTGAATGGCTTGTTGCCACTGGGAAGTTTGTGGTGTCGGTGCAGGAAGGTTCTTTGACATACTAATACTAACGTTTGTACTAACTACTACACACATATAGTATATACTAGTACAATAGATAATACTAACGTTAATAGTGTACTAACTAACACTACCTATGAATCAAACGTCTTGCGGAATAGTAATTTTCGCGTCAGTAGCACAACGCACTTTCAAGTCCCAAACTACTAACTAGATAGATGGAATTTTTAATGGAAAAAGATGTATCCAGTACGCTCGTCGATATGGAAGAAAACGGCCGGGTGTCAGGTCCTCCAAAGGTACGTGGTACCTGCGGAAATGCGTGAGCGTTATGACGAACTCTGCTCAAGCAAAAGAATGGTGATTGGGAGATAGTCACTTCTCCTTTTGACTGGGTACTGCACTTCTTGATGTACGCGAACTTCTCTTTTCCCCAGCAGGAAAATGCAAGGGAAGTCTTCTAATCTCCCCTGTCATGTTGGTACCAGACGGAATTGCATCAATGGTCAATTCTGCTCAAGCCCAAAAGAACTTGATATCTGAGACGGTGACGCCGTCCATTGCAAATACCCGTATAATACTGCTTCATGATAGATACTAGTATAGACTTCTCCCTAGCCCGTAGTATTGGAACAAATAAACCGTTGCATTTTTGGGACCCAACAAGGAAGAACCTCAGCCAGCAGGGAGGGCCACTTGAAGTGCCTGGGCAGCCTGACAATGAAAACATTGATCAATACTGTAATAACTGGGTGCACAATCAATATGTGAGGTGAAGGAACCATGAATGCCACATCGCCTCCCATATTCAAAAGATGAGGGAAAGCGTCAGGCGACGCTGCCGACGACCTCTATCGGGAATTTGTGGGAAAAACAAACATCGCACGAAAATAATGTTGCTCAGGAAGTCTGGGCATAATGTCGCAAGAATATTCGCCGAACGTTGAATTATGGGTTTGCAATAAAGCGCCATGCTGTGTCGTGGTCGGAGCGTCAATGCCGCACTTAATATTATATGATTTTGTATCAGCCACCAGCGAGCTATCCCGCAATCTCACACAGCCACCGCCACAACCAGCACACAAAAAGACGAAAAGGGAGGGCGAAGAAGTCATCTACACCAGAAGGTGCAAGGCATTCACATTGTCAAGAGGAAAATGATATCCGACAAAGAAACTGATACCCAAGTGACCACAGAGGAGGTTGCCGCAGCATCGACAGTTTTGACTGTCGTTGAACCAAACTTTGTTCTCACATATGTAAGTCTCGTGGTCCCGTCAATGGTTCGTTTTCACCAATCTGGGCTTACAAAACGTGGATGACGTATGATGTTGCTTCTCATTACAGACTCGCAGATGAGATGGGCGACAAGATGAGTTGAATGCGGCTGTGGAATGCATTCGGGAAGTGTTCCCACTGAGTGCCATTGAAACAGTACGAAGGGCGTGCTTTCGCAAGCGACTCATCATTGAAACAAAAGTATCGGGGAGGATGCATGAAGTGTGGGCAGGAAAACAATGCAACCTGGTTCTGGAAAACCCCAAGAAACGACGGAAAGTCATGGAGAATATCAAACTAAGTCTCGCTGAGTTGCGGAAGACCCTTGAAGAGGGTGACGAATGAACTGCACCAACGGAAGAACTTCGAAATGCGAATGACGGGTGTCAAGCAGAATTTCCTTGCTCCCTGAACGGTATTGAAAAGTTTGTGCTGGGAAACGTACCTTCTTGAAACGATGAGGCTCCGAGATTGATTCTTGTACCAATGGACGTGTGGCAATGCATGGGTGAAACCTCGATTTGTGAATGACGGGTGGCTGGAAGTTTCTTTTCACCTCCCCGACGAACAACTAGAGGGCCATGCTGGGATGTGGTCCATTTTGCAAAATGTATTTGATACTAGTTTTTGATACCATGCTAGGAAAAGATTGTACTGCTATGAGTGGACATGTCATTGTCATTTGTCAGTAGTTTACATCCACAATCTTCCGCATAGCAGAATGAACTGTATTGTGTGAGGGGAAGGCCACAAGCAACTTTGTGCAAGAGGAACTCTTTCCTCAAAATCTCCACCTCCAGCAGGACGACATTCCTACTCAGGAGGACCGATGACATCAACGAGATTGGGAACATCCAGACTTCACAACATCATCCCATCCAGCAAGGTAGACACTTAGGCCATAACTAGAAAGGCCTGTCTCATTCATTTGGCAAATCTTATGCCAGCCACAGGCAATCCATTTCGCCCTCTTGCTTTCGAGAGGAACGCAGCACAGTCTACTACTCCAAATCTTCTCTCATGGTGATCCAGTATAAAGTAGTTGCCACTGCCATTCTTGCAAACTTCCCAAGCATAGAATTGTTCACACTTCCAATTCTGCTCAGGAAGTTCTTGTCACGTGAGACATTGACTAGTCTGTCATCGACCGCCACCTCCCCCGTCAACCGTTGAGGGCGACATCCACTGTCCAATCAGATCACGACCACAAAAAGACACCGGTGGAAATGCAGAGATGGAACCTTTTGTTTCTTGCCACAAATTTGGTATGCGCCCCACGTCATCGTTCCGAAACGTTGCAGTCGCCTTCTTGACTACTTGCTTTCTCCTAACCTTACCAATGATCTCAGTCAAGGCTTTCGCAACTCCTCTCATGAGTCCTCGATTCGCTCGGCTTGCAGGAGCCAAGGTGGGACAAATCCGTACTGTATCGGTTCCGTGTAAAATGACCATTGCAGACACGCCTTTGGGATCGCCGAATGGGAAAGAGTTGCTGGACGGGCTAGATGTCTACAGCGTCCCTGCTACCGGTGACCAGCATCCACTATCTGTGTATGGCTTTGACAGCAGCGCTCCAAGCGAAAACGACAAGGTGCTCCTCATGCTGCATGGAAGGACATGGTCATCGGTCCCTGTTTATCATTTGCTCGGAGGGCCGGCGAACGCGAAGAAGGGTTTGGAAAGTCGCTCCCTAATGGAAGAACTTCATGCGAGAAACATTCAACCCTATGCCATGGATTTCCGCGGATTTGGTGGCACCCCTTACGATCATTCTCGCCTGGTTGAACCAAATCGGTGCGTTGAAGACGTCGAATCTGTTTTAAGTTGGATTCAGGAACGTCATGGAGCAAAGGCTGAGGTCTGTCTGTTGGGATGGTCCCAGGGTGCCTTGGTTGCTCAACTAGCTGGTCAGAGACGTAACCCACAGTTTTCCCGCCTCATTTTGTACGGATCTATTTTCGACCCCATGATTCGCTATCCCCGTGAACCCCTCTACAGCCGCAACCGTGAGGGTATTGCTGAAATCGACAACACGTTCGATTCTGCTGTGGAAGATTTCACAATTGAGGGAACTATACCCCCTGAACCAGCACGATACTTTGCTGACGCTGCACTATTGTCAGACCCCATCAAGGCTCGTTGGACAAAGCTACACCAGTTCAATAACTGTGATCCAGCCAGAGTCCATATGCCTACCCTTGTGGTTGCTGGGGATCAAGATCCCTACTGCCCACTGCATGTCCAGCAATATCTCTTTACGAACATTGGTCGTGGGGCTGACAAAGCATGGCATATCCTTGCCGACGCTGACCATGCAGTTCACCTGCTAGAAGGTCGCTCTCGTTTTGCAAACATTGTGACGAGCTTTTTGCAAAATGGAAAAACACTAAAGCAATAGATAAACAAACAATTGTAAATACTATTTGCCGGGCGTTAAAGCCACAATGAAGAAGCCGGAGGAAAATTCCTTGTGTAATCTTTCCTTGGTACGTTAGTACGAGTATGACACATTTATGTAACACGCTTCAGCTGAAATGATCAAGGTACCATCATCAATGAGACGGCAAGCCAAAGAAGATGTCAGGTTTTTCTCGAAGCAAGTTGTAGAAAGCATCTGGGGCACCGGAGGAAGACTTGGTATGATTGGCCTTCTCAAGAACAAAGGCCCAGACCCCCAGAGGAGCATTGCTACTAGATCGCAAAACTCGTCTCCAGGAACGATTTAACTTCAGCCAGAAATCTATCGTTTCCTCAATACCTTGTTCGTTTTCATGCATCGGCGCCTCTATTTGTAGGGACATCAAGCTTCTGTTCTTCTTCAACCCCTCAACTAATGCATCTATCCCAGCATCATCAAAGACAGTCCCCAAGTTGATTTCTTCAATTCCCCGCATTGTCGGCAAAAGTCTTGCAAATTCTATATACCCCGCCGTTCCCACTTGGTTTGATGCAATCGATAATTTCTTCAGAGTCTTGTTTCTTGTCAACGCATTCCCAATCGCCTTCATTCCCTGGCTGCCCAGTTGATTGAATGATACATCTAGAGACTCGAGGCCAACGTTTTTCGCTAAGGCACCGGCCAGCAGTTTCGCCCCCGCCCCATCTATTCGATTTCCAAAAATGCACAATTCCTTCAGAGGACATTTGTGACAGAGCATGCTGGCAAGCGCTTGAACCCCTTGAACTGTAAATGCATTGAAATCCAAGGCCAGGGACTGGATGCTTTTGCTTCGACATACTGCATGACTTATTGCCAAAATAGATTCATCATCAAGGGAATTTCCCGATAGTTCAAGCTTCAACAGGTTTGAGTTTTGTCCTATCCCTCCAGCAATACACGACATTACATCCTTCTCCACGCTGTTGTTACAGAAAATAAATTCTGTCAGAGAACTGTTTGATGCCATCATTTGGCTCATCTGCTCAGCCACACTCTGGGACAAATTATTTCCAGAAAGATGAAGACTGTCAACCTGGGAACTCGGAAGCGCTAGGGCTTGAATGACGTTTGACACAGCTTCTTCACAGGAGTCTTCAAGTAGCACTGCGACGATAGATTTAGAGTTCTTCAACAGCGAAAACATTGGCTTCAACCGCTCCAATGAACTTTCCTGTATATTTTGCAAGTGCAATCGGTGGATGCTGTTGTTTTTGTTCAAAGTCCTAGAGACTGTAAATCCCTCACCCTGATTAACAACATGGACACCCATTTCGCACCCGAGAACACTCATCTCATGTTCTTTCTCACTTGAGCTGTCAAATGTTGAGGTCATAGGGTCTTCAAAGCCTTGACTAAAGGGAATGCAGTCCGCAGTTTCGGCATCCGTAGGTTGGATCGGTGTTCTACACATTCTGAAAAGAACCATTGCGATTTTCACACTGCAAGAAATACAGGAGGCCCTGCAGGATGGATTGTGGGGAATGGGGATTTGATGGAACGAGGTGATGATGATCGCAAAAGCTGGTTGGCATCCCGCTTTGGTAACTAGAGAGCCACACGCACTGGCACCTGCAGAAACAGAAACATTTAACAGGGAGGCCAACTCCTATCTTAGTGTAATTTAACGCCTATCTATGTGTCGATAACCGATATCCAACGGTGGAATTGAAGTCACGCAAAAAAAGGAGAATAGTCTGAGGCAGTTCTAAAAAGAGAAGTTCTTACCCTGCCTTCCAAAGTCTTTCAGAAGCAGTCTAGTGACCAGTCCCCCCGACGTCTATCTCGGGAATTAGTTTCATAGAAACAATTGCCACATTTTTCTCCATTGCCTTGTAATTTCCCGGCTTCAGAGGTGTTGTTTGCATTCGGTCGACAACATCAAATCCTTCAATGACCTTTGCAAAGCATGGATCAGCCTCCAACGGGTCTTCGTAAGAAGTTTGACCTCCTGGTCCATGCAACTTGGTGTTGTTTTTTGTCGACACATAAAAATCTGGACCCCCTGGTCTTCCAGCTAGTCCTAAAGTGTACTTCTCGTGACGGAAATCAGGAGAATACTCTTGGAACAGAATCGAAACAAAGCCAGCATCAAAGAATTTCTGTCGCAGGTTGACATCAGGCGGCGTCAGGAAATTGACCGCCGGTCCTCCTTGAACCACATGCCCAGCGTTCCGGTGAAAGCTACTGCCATCGTAGAGTCCACGCGAAACCTGCTCTAGGAACCAGTATACCACATGGGGCATTTGATCAGCAGGTGCCATTTCTATGAGAATCCTTTGTGGTTCTGAACCGAGTTCTTCGATGCCAGGAGTCTCGGGATCAAACATGACTTCGATTTCAACATGATGTGGCCCTGGCCCAAATCTAGAAAGAGTGTGAGTATAGTTTTCCAAGTTTTGCTCAGTGGTTGAAGCACGTACTTCTCGAGGAGCAACGAATGAGACATCATTTTAATCCGTCGTTTGATTTCAATTTTGTACTTCTTGAAGTATTCAACCAAATGCTGCTGATTTTCCAGTTCTTGTTGAGAGTTATCTTGGCCACTGTGTAGTTTTCGGTTTTCTGTCCTTAATTCTTCGAGCTCCTGCAGTTGACTCCTAAGATTCTCGTTCTCCTCCTGTAGGTTGGTGTACTTCACTTCCCACTGTTTGGACAAGGGCTCAATCTGGTCGTGGACAATGTCCTTTCGCAAGTGTTCCAATCTAGCCTCTTCGTGTTTTTCGACGAGGAAATACGAAATTACAACCACAACGATAACAAGGAGCGTAAATGGAATGACCCAGCTGCTGGTGGATCCTGAGGAGGCAGAGGGGGAAGGCCTTCCACGTTGCCTTCGGCGGACGGGTTCCTCTACTTTTTCCTTTACAGGCAGGTCGTCGTCGGGAAAAGCTTGTGGCAAGTCTGCGATTCCAAGGTCTTGTTCCTCTTGTCCATGACTATCTTTCTTTACCTTGCGGTGTTGCATCTTGTATCCAACAGATCTAGAGAAATGAAGGTACACCTTGGTGGTACTCGTACCAGGTAGTGCCAGCGAGCCACAACGCGGTCATAGGTCAAAAACAAAAAGGCCTATATCATGCCCAGCCCTTGATTTGACGGAGAGATGCTAGCTGAAAATTGCTATTGTACTCATGCTAAAGATTGAAAAGATAGAATATTGAAATCAACGACAGCTAACAACATATCTCGTCATTCCATTGTGACAGAGACGGAACACATATAATTATTAACTCGACTTTCTCCCCTTCCACAAAACTTTCATGGGACGCTTCTGTGCAGCGCCAGCCAATGAGCCAGTGCCACAGAATGGCTCATCTTCCTTCGTCGCTTGAATGTGTGTATCAAAGAAACATTTTCGACAAATATAAACTGGGTCCTCATCCTCGTTGGCAGGGAAAGCCTGACAATCTAGGCAACCACCATGGGTCGTGCTGACTAGAAGACTCCTTCCCTTCTTCTCAAACCGTTCCTTATCCTTTCCTGATAGTCGAAATGCGCAAACTTGGCAATTTCCCTTTGCCGCATGAAGTCCTGGAATGTAGGGGTTACTGCAAACAGGATCCGGCTCGTCTTCTACAACTTCCACTGGTGGTGGTGGCATGTATGGTGATCTGGGAATTCGACCAACAGTGGCAACGGAACCTCCAGAGTCAGTTGACCGAGCTGGCGAAATAACGTAGCTCGGTGATTTGACCTTCTTCTCGCGGAAAGGAAGGCCACTTGCAGGCTTTCCCTTCACATGAAGGTCTGCAGGACCATACGACATCTCAAGGTCTGTCACCTTCTTCGCAGATTCTGGAGTACGTGTGGAGGTGCTCCTGGCCTCTGTTTTCTTCGATACAGCCGCCTTTGACGGTACACGAGTACGAGATGGAGGAGTAACAGTAGAAGGCTTCTTTGGCTTCGGAGTGTAAGAATGTAGCTTTGCCGGGGCCTTGGAAGCAACTGGAGCTTTCTTTGCCTTTGGTTTGCTAGAGGCAGGAGCTGGTGTGACAGCAGCAGCTTTGGCGGGAATTGTGGCAGGGCCCAATGCGTCATCCAAAAATGTTGAATCATTCATGTCTCCGTCAAGCAGAGAATCAAGCACATCGTCCTCTGTGGTGGATTCGCGCTCCGATACACTGGCCTCTGCCGCACGTGCAGCTGCCAAGGCCTTCTCCTCCTCTTCTTTGGCCAGTCTTTCCGCTTCCAAACGAGCGGCAAGGGCCTTCTCTTCTGCTTCCTTGGCGAGTTGTTCTGCCTGCAAACGTGCAGCTGCGGCCTTTTCCTCCGCTTCCTTGGCAAGTTGTTCTGCCTTAAGACGCGCAGCCTCGGCGTCCTGGCGTGCTTTTTCTTCTGCCTTATGTTTGGCCTCCTCTTCCATTAGTCGACGCTCTTCTTCCGCAAGCTTCCTCTCTTCTTCCTCCAATCGACGCATTTCCTTCTCCTCCAACAGTCGCAACTCTTCAGCCAACTTCTTCTCCTCTTCTTCAAGACGCATAGCCTCCTCCTCCTCAGCAAGGCGCTTTTCTTCTTGAGCAAGTTTCCTCTCTTCCTCTTCAAGGCGTCTGAACTCATCCTCTTCCTTTTGCTTCTTTTGAGCAGCGAGCTGTTGCTCTTCCTCCTCCGCACGAGCACGCTCCTCTGCTTCCTTCATCTCTCGTTCTAGACGCATCTCCTCTCGGCGCAACTCATCCTGCTGGCGCATGTATTCCAATTCTTCAAGTCGGAGTTGCTCCTCGCGTTCTCGTTCCATGCGCTCTCGTTCCAAGCGCTCCTTTTCTGCTTGGGCGCGACGGGCAGCTTCTGCTTCTTCCATCAATCGTTGCTTCTCCAAGCGAGCTTGGTCAGCCTTTCTCTGGGCCTCTTCCAATTCCCTGCGATCTTGTTCGAATTGATCAAACTCATCGTCTTGTTGCGCAGCTTGAGCCTTGGCCATGGCAGCCTCTTTGGCCTTTGCTTTGCGTGCCTCAACAGCTTCTCTAGCCTTGCGCTTTCGGTCCTCGACAGCTTGACGAGCCTTGGCTTTTCGCTGGGCCTCTGTCATGACTTCCTCGACGGGTTCTGGCGCAGGGGCAGGTGCTGGGGTAGGAGCAGGTGCTGGAGCCGGGGCGCGGACGGGTTGAGAATAGTCCATTTGCCGTTGGTATCTCTCTTCCTCAGCGACCATGTCAAGGTGATCACCACTTCCGCCTCCTCTGCCAGGGGTTTGGTAGTATGGTGATTCCCTGACTGGTGGATTGGATGCACTCTGAGCTTGCTTGTTCTGGAAGTATGCCATGAACTTATCCTCAGCAGTTACATTTTCATCTTCGAAGGGGTGATTATCCATGGGATTTGAATTGGTTTGGTATTGATAATAGTCCTGCTTCTGACTGGATACTCCAGAGTTTCTGGAGTGAGACCACCCCGAATCATTGTAGGAGTTCCGGCCACCACCTCTGTTGGAGTTGTGGCTAGCCGAATATCGGGAGGACGAGTCGGAGGCATCCTCGTCCGCAGCGTACTGGTCAGACTTGTTGCCTCTACGGAAAAATCCTCCTCCTGAACTCTTGGATCCTTCGCTCTTCTTACCGCGACGAAACATGATTCAACCGACGTGTCTTTTTGGGAAACCAAGTGAGAACCTTAGGACGATCTGGAGTTGGTGATGCTAAGAACAAACGTTTTCGAACCAGAATAGCTTCCAGGGCGTTAGGGGGGCGTGATGCAAATGCAGTTGTTGTTGTACAAAGAGCAACTACTCTTGGTCACAAGCAGCTTGGCTCCGTTGGTTGAGTGTGATGGTGGTAGTTGTTGTTGAGTCGGTACTTGGAAGGCTGGCAGGATCCTGGCCGCCTTTTTTGGGTGTCACACGGTCATTCTCAAAAATTTCCGAGCTTATCAAAAATTGGCGGGTTGGGCAGTCTGGTACGACACTCTACTACTGGCACTGTACGACTGGTACAACGTTTTACCTGGCCAATTTTTCGTACCGAGCGGTTAATAAAGCAGCATCACCCTCTCATTGACTGAAGGGAGGAAGGACAACTCGAAGTAATCCATTCTGTCGTACCTAGTACCTGCCTAGAAGCAGAAGATGATGGAAGCTGCAGCATGCAACGGCTTGCCAAAAGGCCTCATTGCGGTGAAATCGAGGAATTGACTTACAACGACTATCATGTTCCCAATAGCACTTCTCCTGTTTTCTTGGCTGATTTTCTTTGCCATACACTCGGGTCTGGCATCGGTTTCTTCCAAGCACTATGTCAAGAATCACTGGCCGTTTCTCTGGAGATGGTACCGACTTTCCTTCAATGCTGTGGCTCTTTTGACTGTTATCCCAGTATTGGCGATTTGTTGGTTTAGTGATTCCCCTTCACTCTGGAAATGGAGCTACCCTACCAAATGGCTATACTGGCTACTTATGCTCGCATTTTTTTGTCTCAATCGAATTTCGAGCCAAGGATACGACTGGAATGTCTTCATGGGTTTTGTAGACCACAGCAGTTCAACACTGAGTGGAGTGGATGAACCTTTCGCCATTTCCCTTGTGCATCGCTTCGTTCGTCACCCCTGGTACTTTTCCGGATTGGGATATATATGGCTCCAGGACATGAACCTTCATTGGTTCATTAGTTGCATCGCTATCTCGGCCTATTTCTACTTTGGTTCACGGCTAGAAGATGAAAAACTGGTGGAACAATACGGTGAAGCCTACGACAAGTATCGCAAGCGCATCCCTGGGATAATTCCTATTCCAGGGTGCTACTTGACTCGTGAAGAGGCTGATCAGCTGCAGAAAGAATCTTTGCGTCGGGTGGACTAGCACTGAAAGATTCCTGCTACCGGTACAGTACCTGAACGTGGGAAATTTCAGTGGCTTTCTTTCAAAAACTCTCCCCGTAACTGATGCAACACACAGGAAAATCTGGTTGGGAGCTTGTGGATTTGAGCCAAAAAATTACGTTGGTCTTCGAAACAAGTCAAGCACAACTTTTCTATCGAGCCATTTTCAAGTGTTGTAAAAACGACAAACACCGCTTCTAATGAATTCCTTGCATAACTCCAGACGCCGCCTTGAAACCTTTGTTCTCCCAAGTTCGAAGAGCTTGTCATGCAAGAATTGCCCTGTTCATCGATGTTGCCCAAATGCTTAGTAGGTTTTCTGCTGCAGAAGCTCTAGCTACCGGACCTGCATATATCTAGTAATTACGTGTGGTTTGTGAAGAAGATATCCAATATCCAGGTGTCTCTAGTAGCTTTATAGAGTGCTCATTATTTGTAGTGTTGTTTCACTGTCTAAAAACTAAAATAGTCCGATTAGCTATTGATGACGTCATGGTTGTTCAAACATGCTTGTTGTGGGTGCACGACAACCAATCACCATGACCAGAGCAACGCGTACTCGTAACACAACAGCAACAATACTCGGTGATCGTTTCATTATTAAGCATACCAGTCTTCCGTTGATAATGCAGTCCCCAGATGCCATAGGTATTTCCCAGGATGAGCTCGAATCAGTACCTGCAGCTGCAGCCGAAGATGGAGAATTGCCAGTCTCCTGTGAACTGGATAAAACTTTGGCAATGTTCCGGATTACAAGATGCAAGAGCAAGGCCATGACTTCTGGTGGTTTTGGTATCACGATTTCGTCGAAGCAATCTTCAACAACGGAATCTACGCAAGAAACCAGCAAAGCTAGCAACTCCCAGACTACCTCCCAAGAATACTTGTTTGTGGAAGAAGTCCTTTTTCTTTTTCAGCGAGGACTGTTGGAATGTATTGACCCATCTACAAAGTCAGCTTTGTTGGAATCCGATCTTTTCCGTCTCCTTCCAAAGATGGGGATGAGTTTGGCCCAATATTTGGTCTTTGCTCATCTACGGTCTCAAGATTTTCGAGTACTGAGACATTCGCCAGATCGATTGGAGCTCTTGAAGCAGCAGGACCCGTCCACTAGCGACAAACTCACACGGTTGGAAGTAACTACACTTCGTCGTCAAGTTCGCGACTCGATTGCTTCTGCGCCTCCACCTACCATCCCTGAAGAAGGGTTGTATGTTTCCTGGGATGTGTACAATCCGAATTCCAACTTCGCGAAAACTCATCCAGGAATACCCGATTTCTACGTTGCTGCTACTTTTTACAACAAGCCACAAGTGTCATTCGCCAATATTTTTGCTATCGTCCATTCTCCTGACTACGAGGGTGTACCTTTGAAAATTGCTACAGTCTCGGATTCGGGGACTGTTGTGATGTTTGGTGTGAATGATTTTGGTGTCCAGACCATCGTGCAGCCTCTGGAAGTGAACGCATAAAGCGTAACCCTCAAACCCCCCACGTTGGAAAGTTTGCACCTGCAACGACGAAAATCTATTCACCAAGTTGATTCAATTCTGTATACTTCATTCCGGTTGTTGCTTCATCATCCCGCTTGGCAATGTATCTCCAGAACGCGGTCATAAGGATGGGCGATGATGCCGTCAGGAGTCCAATGAAAAGCCACATCTCTTTGGAATGCCGTTCCCCCTGTTCGGGGCAGTACTTCTGTAAGAGAATTCCACTCAAAACGCCCACGGGCAGCTTAGCCAAGAAAAGTGGTGCACTGGAAAACGCCATGTAGGTTCCTTCTCGCCCTTCCTTGCACACAAGCATTGTATAGTCATAGAGGCGGGGACTCCAAACAGCTTCCCCTATACTCAGGACGGTAACAAATGCTACACACGCCCATATGGATGTGCTGAAAACCAGAAAGAACACACTGGCTGCGCTGATATAGCTGCCATAATGAATCATGACGAGTGGGTGAACGTTAGTTGTTGCTGCAGTTACCAGAGGTACCAATATGATGATCAATGCTGGGTTGATGCTATATATTGTTCCCTTTGCAACGTTTTCTCCGAACTCCCGTAACATGTACTTGGGCAAAGTAGCATCCAGATGTCGGAATATCATTCTGACATTCAAGGTTATCAGGCACACAACCAAAAAGCGACGAAATGATGGGGACGCGCAAGTCTCTGACAAAATTTGGATAAAGGAGCCACCAACGGGCTGAAACGCTTTTACTCGACCGTCGATTGCAGCCGTCTCATTTTCCACCTTGATTTCTCGAACAGTAGCCGCAACACCAACCGCTAGGATGTTTGCGACAATACCAGTAAGGATAATCGCTCGATAGCTTGTGAAAGTCCAGCCTTCCAAGTCAGGTTGATTTCCGCCACTTGATTCTCCATTTTCAGGACCCTTATACCAAATGGTCAGCATGTCAACGATAGGCCCACTCACAAGAGCCGCGACATTCATTACTACGTAAAACAGGCCAAATGCAAACCCACGTGCGGCCTCTGTTGTGTAGCGCCGAATTCCAGTTGTCAAGACAGGAATTCCCAAACAGTTTCCGAGGGGAAGTGTAATACCCAAATGGAGCAAGAGCACGTAGGGGGATGTCGTCAGAAACAGAGCTATCCGTGCTACCAAACTAATAATGAAACCCAACTGTAATGACTTAGCCACTCCAAGATTGTCAACGACAACTCCAGTCAATAGACCGTATGCTGTAATGAGCGCACCCCATGCTCCATAGATTGCACCTGCTTGAACATCGGAAAAACCAAAATCTTCGCTAAGAAAGAGTGTAAAAATGATGCTGAAACTGAAGTAGGAATAGGAGTCCAAAAACTTGAGTGCATAAGCCTTCCAGAGCTCTGATGGTGATCCACGCAAAGCACCAAACCCTTGGCAAACTCGAGTTAGCAGAAGGGATGGTGCCAATGCTCGCTTCCAATTGAATGTTTCAACATCTTCTATGGATTCATCGCAGTCTATGGATCCCAACTGTATTCTCGATTTCCTTACGGAATCTGCTCCTGGAAGCATGCTCTCGTCGGTTGAGGTAGCTGACTGTTGTTGGTACCAGCTATGCCAATGCCAAAAGAAAGGAGGGTGATTTTCGCCTGTTGTTTTTGTTTTTTTCTTGGTCGGGAATGTCGCAGTGAGACAATCATAGGACATATTTTACGTTGATAGGACATCAACAAGATACCGCCGTCGAGAAGAAACAGACCACAAGCTACAACAAACCACGCACTGTGGTAGACCATGACTAGGTCTGGTATTGCACCTAGCGATGAGGCAGTCTCATTGGCGTTACAAAATAGCTCGGGTCGCAGCATTACTGCTGTTTGTTGTCCTCTGGCAGCTGGGGAATGAAAGAGAGTTAACTGGAATGCTGTCGATCTTCACTGCCACTTCAGAGCGTTCAACGAAGCCCAAAGGAGATCTGTCCAACCATCCACAACCATACTCCTGCTCCTTTCGGTCATACCCGAGGTACTATGGAATTGGCTCCGAAGAATATCCAAAGTCATTCCTCCGCAAGACCACATACATCCGAGGGATTCCCCCCATACTCCTTCCGACTATCGTTCCTGACACATTGGGTCCCATGTATACGGGGAAAGTTTGTTTTCAGCCTTCACCAGACCATCTCGTTGAAACTGTGAAGTCGAAATCTACACAACAAACTCGGACTATGAAACTAGAGCGGCCATACATGGATGGAACGAATCCCACCATAATCTCAGTGGAACGTATCTTGGAGGGAGTGACGGATGACGCCCAACGGCACCACTGGACACAATTGCTCAGACAACACCCAACTGCTGCTTATGTAGTATCTTCCTCCTACAAGTCTGCCCATCAATGTGATTATAATGGCGTTGATTCTCCTCCAGAGCCCGACGAAATCCCCGTTCGAAAAATTGCTCCTGGAAGGCAAAGTCGGAATGAAGTAGATGTTCTGTTGGTAGACAAGGGTTTGAGGACGCTTCACCAAACTACAATAGTTACGAAGATGCCAACAAATTCATCCACTACCAAAGAATCATTCCCGGGAGATGATGCTCGATTGTTTGTTGATCGCGGGGCAATTTGGCTGACCTTCAAGCGTTACGGAGATCAAGGAGGGAATGGTTCAGCACTTTACGCCGCCAAGATTGTCATCGCTGTTAGTGGAAATCGGGCGGACACGAGTAGTTGGACGATGTTTGTTGCGAGCGAGTGGGCGATTTGTTGTGGGAGAAACTTCATGGCCTTGCCTTCCCACACCTCTGGGACTGCAACCTTGGTAGAAAATCGAATATCGTTCTTAACATGGCCAGATCCGGTATGGGTACAAGAACTGGACATATCAACTCCTGGATCCTATGGTTTTGAAAGTCCCACTGGACCACGATCACCCTTTCATGGCACCAGTGCATTCTTGTTATACCTTGAAGATACCCAAGAGTACTTGGGTATAGGCCATAGACACAGAGATCGTCTCTGGGCTGAGGGAGATCGCATGGACGCCAAGTTTGGTCACCACTACACTCATTCTTTCTTCACCATCACAAGCCTACCTCCGTATCGCCTCACAAGAATTTCACAAGAGTTTGTGTTTCCCTCGAAGGCACCCAACATTACAAATGACGCCGACATTATTCAGTTTGCGAGTGGAATTGAATGGGTCCCGGGCTCTAAACAGACCCAAATTATCCTTGCTTACGGAATCAACGACTGTGAGGGGGCAACTGTCGTCGTAGATTTCGCTACAATCTCGTCAATGCTGACTGCTGTTCCAGCCGGAGAAGAGGTGTCTCAGCAAATGGCCAAGCCATTGCCTGACGCTTTCAAGAAAAGGTAACACTTTGTTAGAATCAAGGTTAACCACAGCTTAGGAAACTCAAACGACTCATTCGATTACTAGGACCACCTTCACACTACACTTCTTCACACCCACAACAAACATTCGGTGCACGCGATTCTTTTACTAGTACATCTATTTCACATATCGACCATGAAACTGCGCTCAAAACGAACCTACTCTCTTTAAGTGTGGCAGCTTCTAGACTATTTCGAGAGGCGATGTCTGAAATATGCAGGAGGTATAGAGTCACGCTTTGGATGACCCTTTTTCTTGCTACGGTTGCATGGCAGGTCTTTTGGAACTTTGAGTCGATGTACTCTTTCTCAGTTTTGACACCACATATTGAATCACAGAGATGCAAATTACACGATGAATTGGCATGTCAAACATCAATGACGCCTGGACAACATTCATGTCAGTTCCGCGACTACGATAGGCACCCCAATCGTTTCTATGGGTTGTCAAGTCCAGAGTATCCCAAGCCATTCCTCCGCACAGCAATGTACATCCACGGCACACCGCCTAGGTTGCTACCAACTGTATCATCATCTCCACTAAACGGGAAAGTGTGCAGCGTAGCACTGGGGGATTTAAGCAAGAACAATGGTACCACGACGATGGATGGTACCAACCCCAGTATCGTTTCCTTGACTCGTCTCGTTTCCCAGACTTCTGCAGGAGAACCCTGGAAACATCTATTGGATGATTTCAAAGACTTGAAGTATGTAGTTTCAACTACATTTAAATTCAACAATCAGTGCAACTACGACCATGACGCACCTGGCAAATCGAAGACTAGATTTGATTCGATTCCAGGGAGAAGGGAAATGGAGGCAGACCTACTATTTGTGGATTCTCAGTTGCGTACCATATTACATTCCCATATCTGGGATGGGGATACAATCTTGCAGAATATGGAACACGATAGTTCGGGAGTTCATTTTTTGGCAGATGATGTTAGGTTGTTCGTCTATGAAGGAGTGTTGTGGATATCCTACAAACGATATGTGGACCATGATGAAATAGATGTGCAGTATATCACGCAACTACACATCAAATACAATGGTTGGGACTCTGGCAGCAGATTAGTGGCCACTGCGTACCAAAGCCAAGCAGTTGCCCTCTGCTGTGGACGCAATTTTGGGGCTCTGGTGTCACCTGCACCAGATCCTGCTATCTTGGGTTCCAATCAACTTCTCTCTTTTCTCACGTGGCCAGATCCTGTTTGGGTTCAGTCCGTGAATACGAGCTTCATTCCACAGAATCGAAGCATTCGACTGCGAGGCCCTGGGGTGACAAGCCTGATGTCGAACAAACGTCCTTCGAGATACCACGGAACGAGCAACCAACTTCTCTACTTGGAGGACACTGACGAATACCTCGGAATAGGCCACATTCATCGAGAACGAAAGTACGTTCATATGTATCATTTTGTTTTAAGGATTGCTTTCAAAATTTCCTTCCTCACGCTTTCAACTTCTTTCGAAAAAGATGGGGATCTGACCGGCGAAAAGACGCTGCGTTTGGACACCATTACACACATTCATTGTTCACAGTTTCAGCTCATGCACCTTTTCGTCTGAGCAGACTGTCACCGGAGTTTGTCTTCCCAAGCATGGTACATGGATATCAAAATGATGCCGATGTCGTTCAGTTTGCGAGTGGACTGGAATGGTCAACTGAGAGGTCGGAACGAAGTATTGTAGTTGGTTACGGAATCAATGATTGTGAAGGGGCTATTGTTCACGTCGACTGGAAGACAGTTGAAGAATTGTTGGTCGATGTTGACCCGGGAACCCAAGTGGCGCAAACGATGTCAATTGTTCCACCTTCTGACTTTCTCCAGAAAGTAGGAAACTTGTAGAAGTCTGCCTATAATCCGGAAATTCTTCCTTTCTCTTTCTCCGTGTTCCGAGAAGTCGTTCAAGTCAACGTGGTCAACTCGTCTCATTGATTCCATGGACTCTACGTGTCTCTTTCAGAACTGTTGCCCCGTCTGTCCTTGTACGGAGGCACAACTACCTACCAACCGATTTTCCTTGTGCCTGGCCACCACCTTTCATCCTCTTCCTCCACACCAACAACAATCGGGCAAGAACATCTTGCAGCCGGAACGTTCATCGTCACCGAGCCTAAAACAAACCAACATCATGCTTGTACTGTTCGAAACACCGGCAGGGTACTCCCTTTTCAAGGTAAGCAGAAGGAAACTTGAAGTAGTTGGCGAAGCCAATGAGAACGATACCCACAGTGGCAACTCACTTGTTCGGCTGTATGACTTGGTAGGTCTCCGACGAGAAGAAGCTTTCCAAGACGGAACCAGAAGATATCTATGATACATTCTTCAAGGACGCAAAGACTGCTTCCAAATATATCTCGCTATTGAGTTTCCAGCCATTTGAAGACACTGCAGATGCTGTGACTGCCGCCACTAGCCTCTTGGAAGGAAAGGTCTCCAAGACCCTCAAGAGTTTCTTGAAGAAGAAGCTCAAGAAGGCCGCCTCTAGTTCCTTGGCTGTGGCTGACAAGACATTGGGTTCCAGCATCAAGGATGCCGTCAGTGTGGAAGTAGTGCACAACGATAAGGTGAAGGAGCTTTACCGTGGTATTCGATGCTTCATGGAGGAATTGTTCGACACTGAGGGAGGTATGTCGGCTGATGATTTGCGAGCTATGCAATTGGGTCTTTCCCATTCCTTGAGTAGGTATAAGCTCAAGTTCTCTGCCGACAAGGTAGACACAATGGTCATTCAAGCTGTTGGGCTTTTGGACGAATTGGACAAGGAAATCAACACCTACGCCATGCGAGTTAAGGAGTGGTATGGTTGGCATTTCCCTGAGTTGCAGGCTCTTCTCAGTGACAACGCACATTATGCCAAGTTGGTGATGAAGTGCGGTATGCGCCCCAACTATGCACAGACCGACCTTAGTGAGATCTTGGATGACGAAACTTTGGAGGCTGCCGTTAAGGAAGCCGCTGAGGTCAGTATGGGTACCGAGATTGCCGATTTGGATATCATCAACATTCAGGCTTTGGCCGAGCAAGTTCTGTCCATGACAGAGTACAGATCTCAATTGTTCGAGTACTTGAAAAACCGAATGAACGCTATTGCTCCCAACTTGACCATTCTTGTGGGCGAGTTGGTCGGAGCCCGTCTGATTTCCCACGCTGGTTCGTTGATGAACCTGGCTAAGCAACCTGCGTCTACCGTTCAGATTTTGGGAGCCGAGAAGGCGCTCTTCCGTGCTCTCAAAACGAAACACGATACGCCTAAGTACGGTTTGATTTACCACGCTAGCTTGATTGGACAAGCAGCCCCCAAGAACAAGGGAAAGATCAGTCGCGTTTTGGCGGCCAAGGCTTCCCTTGCCATTCGTGTGGACGCTCTTAGCGACGAGACCACTGACGAAGTCGACACAACGATCGGATACGAAGGCCGATCCAAGGTCGAGGCTAGACTACGACAACTTGAGGGTGGAAGTTTGGGCGCTGCCGGTGGCAACTTGAAGTCCACCAAGACCTCCAAGTACGACGCTGTAGCTGCCAAGACAAGTGCTGCTGCTGTCGACTACAACGATTCGCGGGACATGGTAATGGATGAGCCCGACGAGGACGAAGAAGAGGAAAGCCCAAAGAAGAAGAGCAAGAAAAAGAGCAAGGACTTCGAAACTCCTGACAAGGATAAGAAGAAAAAGAAGAAGAGAAAGGCTGAGGAAGAGGACGCCGAAGAAGAGGAAGATGCTGGGGAGTCTAAGAAGAAGAAGCGAAAAACAGAAGATGGGGAAGAAAAGAAGTCTGCAAAGAAGGACAAGAAGAAGAAAAAGTCCAAGGAATAGAGAATCTTGTGTAGTTGTTTATTTTGCTCAGTCGTAGCACTTCACACGGTACTGTATTGAGAGCTTTGGAGAGCGCCACTCAAGCTAGCCTAGAGTAATATAGCAGTGACGGAACTTATCTGCAGGCTAGCCGGAATCCGTGGTCTGTACGTCACCAGGTACATGTACGGTTGTGACTTGTGACGGACCAACACAAAATATATTGATTGCACACAGCAAGTACGGCACCAACAACATGAGTTCACGTTTGCTCTCATTGATTGGCCCTCCTGGAAGTGGAAAGGGAACCTATGGACGGATTTTGGCCAAGGCGTTGGACCTTTCCTTGATCGGGATGAGCGATGTTTTGAGGAAAACGCGTCCTGATGTCTCCTTGAGTTGTGGTGGATTGGTGGACGATGCCGTTGTAGTGGGCGCACTTCATGAGTACTTGCAAAATCAGCCAAATGATTCTAAAGGGTACTTGTTGGACGGTTTTCCAAGGACACATGAACAGATCCAGCTATTGTGTTCTAACGCCAGCAAGTCTACAGAAGAGAGAGGCATTGAAATCTCAGGTGCCATTCTATTGGACGTCCCAGATTACGTGTGTATAACCAAGTCACTTGGTCGCCGACTTTGTACTCGATGTCAAGGAAATTTTAATATCCATGCGGTTGATCGGGAAGGTTGGAGTCTGCCCCCGACATTACCTACGCCAATCACAGCACACAAGCCCCAATGCTCCCAAGAGAACTGTGGGGATCATTGGCAAACTCGGCCTGATGATGATTTGGAGGTCATGAGAGACCGCCTTCACACATATCATAAACACATGGATCCCATTGTCCAGACTTTTGAGAGTCAGCAAAAACTTCTAAAGCTTGTGCCCTACAAGGGTTATGAAGAAGTCCCTGACATGATCAAACATGTCCGCTCGTGGCTTTCTCAACTGGAACATTGGGAAGGGGTGGTCGAAGACGGTGCAACTCCCCAACATTGATATTAGTTTCAAAATTTTGGCATTTTGTTACGTATCATTGCCTGTAGCTCCTGTAGCTACAACTCTGGCCCGATACTCAATGCTCCCATTTGTTTCAAATATCGAACAATGGACGAATCCTGTCCGTGCTGTTTCTCTGCAATGTACAGCGGTGTTTCCCCGTAACCACCTTGCGTCCGTGAATTAATGTCAGCACCATTCGACACTAGCAGCTTCACCACATCTTCGTTCCCGCTGGCGACGCCTTGATGCAGCACTTGCCAACCGTGCGCATCTCGCTCCGTTAGCACCTGTTGTCCGCGTGTTTCTAGCTCCCGAGCCAAATCTTCCAGCATGCCATCTTTGGCCCAAATATGGGCTTCTGGGGGTAGCAGCTCCGGGGGCTAAGAGTATAAATCTGGTGAGGGTAATTGATTAACACATTGAAACAGTCGACAACACTACGTACAGGAGTCCACCCTTTAGGATGAAGCGACAACCAGTGAGCTTCTTCTGGTGATTCACGACGAATATAGGGAGGAAGTGTGAGATCGTAAGAGGATGTGTGACCTTCGTCCCCACTTCTGGTAGCCTCGTGATACAGTTTATCCAGACCTGCCTCTTCCGACGAGCCCTTTCGTGAACTTCCTCGTATTCGCGAAGACCGCGCCTGCGGCTCTGACACTTCTTGTCTCAACAAAACCCCTGCTTCGTTCTTGACCAATGGATGCCCAGTGGTTTCAAAATGAACAAAAATAGCCGCAGAGTATTTCCCGACTAACGGAAAAGGATGACCATGAACACAGGATGCACTTTCAAACAATAACATATCTCCAGGTTCCATGGTAACATTGTGCGCCTTGCCTTGATGATCATAAATTTCTGTGGGCCAAGGCTCATCGACCTCCTGGGCAACCGAAATTATCGCAGATATTACAAGTGGAAGCCGATCAACACTTGGAAACATTAAGAAAATGTGAATATACGACGCACATCATGTGTTTTGACAGATAGGTAATACGTACTGTGGTAACATGACGGAACCCTCCCCGTAGATTCGAATTCCATAGAGACTTGCTGGTTGCAACTCTTGCTGTGTCCACTCTTCCAAAATTGCTGACGATTCTGCCCAAATGGAACGTTTCAACTCTTCTCCAGCTCCACGCAACCTTGTGTCGTCCACAGGGACCAGTTTAGTAGGTATATCCCAATGATTCATGTAAGAATTGCCTGCTCCCCAACTTTCAGGCTTTTGACGCTTGACGTTTTGCTCCCAGAACTTCTCAAGGAGTGTTGTGAGTTCATGGGGAGCTCTGACCTTTCGGAATCCAGTTTCCGTGAAATTTACCATGCTCTGAGGTTGTCGACGATTCATCAGCATTCTGTCATACTCAAAATTATCACACCGTTGAGAGTAACCATACGGTTCATATTCTTTCCGGCAGCCGTCAAGATAATCCAAGTAGAGCTGATGTCGGTCACCCAGCGGTTGGATTGGTACGCCTTTGAGATTAGGAGGCACAGGCAGCGACGGGTCCAAGTTGTGAGGCAGGTGCGGATAATTTGTCGATACTGGTCTTTGAATCGGAAAAGAAACATCAACTCCGTAGTTGGAACTTGAGTAATCAGAACCTGTGCCCACCACTGTGCTTCGGACGAGGTGCACCAGGAACGCAACGAAACAGAGCAACTGTTTCATTCTGACTGTGCTCAAGTCCTTCTGACTGTTCCCGGATCCCGTAGGTCTTCTGATGCTTTTGGTTGAGAAGATTCGGAACAGCTGGCTTTGGTCAATGTTAATACGTGAAGAAGTAAAGAAAGCGAAGGTGGGAGGCGGCGGCGGTCATGATTGTTTGTGTTGCCTCATCCCCCCATCCCGACTCCTGACTCCCGACTGATAAGACTCAACGGAGGGAATTATGCCCGTCTGGCAACGCACGTGCCTCCGTCTTCCGGTTCCAGTCTGTCGTCGTACGAATGTATCTTCCTGCTGGCTGCGTTCCGACCAACAATTTGAGTTCCCCCCATAGAATCCAACGAAGACCGCAAACATGACAACGCCACAAACATCATTCTTCGACAAGTTGGAAGCCCGTGTGGCTGAGATTAACTCATTGCTATGCGTCGGTTTGGACCCACACAGCAGCGAGATCTGTAAAGGAGAAGAATCCAGCAGTTGGACGGATGAGCAAAAGTGTGATGCCGCTTTCACCTTTTGCAAGAATCTCATCGACGCCACCCTCCCATATGCGGCCTGTTTCAAGCCAAACGCAGCTTTCTTCGAAGCTCTTGGTGTCGAGCAGGGAAACGCCACTTTGCGACGCGTTCTGAAAGAAATCCCTTCCAATGTCCCCGTTTTGCTCGATGTCAAGCGTGGAGATATTGGAAGCACAGCTTCTGCCTATGCACAAGCTTGCTACGATCACTTGAACGCAGACGCAGTCACATTGTCCCCGCTCATGGGTTGGGATTCTGTTTCTCCATTTGTAACTGGTATGTATCATTCGCTCATTGATCAACAGCTCTTTGCTATATTGTTGTGTCTTGCCAGTGTCTCATATTCCATTTCTATTTCCGTTTAGGCAAGTATGCCGAAAAGGGAGCCTTCTTGCTTTGCAAAACATCCAATCCTGGATCCAATGATTTGTTGGCTTTGGATTTGGCCACAAACGAGGCCGTGTTCGAGAGAATTGCCAAGTTGGCAGGTGAATGGTCCACCGCTCACGGGGCCTCCCTGGGTTTGGTTGTGGGAGCCACAGACTCCGTCGCCCTTGCCAAGGCTCGCAAGGCAGGAGGCTCCAAGGTGTGGATTCTTGCTCCGGGAGTAGGAGCTCAAGGAGGGGATTTGGCAGAGGCTGCCAAGGCTGGTCTCAACGACCAAGGTACTGCTATGCTCATCCCTGTTTCCAGAGGTATTAGTCGGGCTGAGGATCCTGCTGCCGCTGCCAAAGAATTGTGCGACAAAATCAATGAAGTTCGAGGCGCTCTTCAACAAGAAGCAGCCGAACCTTCTGAGTCCATTCTACCATACCAAAAGGAGTTTTTGGAGTTTGCTCTCAAGGAGGGTGTGCTCAAGTTTGGCTCGTTCAAGCTCAAGAGTGGACGAACTTCGCCATACTTTTTCAATGCAGGTTTGTTTGCCACCGGTGGTGCTCTGTTCCGGCTAGGAAAGTCGTATGCGTCAGCTATTGCTGCGTCCCCAGAATTGTAAGTGTCTGTTCAGGTTGGCCTCCTCGTATTCCAAGGGACTGATGAACAAACCTAGCTTGGTCCGTGTTATTGATCCGCCCCCGCGTGAGTGGCGATGAAGTAAATTTTTTACAAGCACCTGACCCTTACTATGACGGACACCCATGTATCCATTCTACGCATTCGAGTCGATGAGGAATCATTTGGTCTTCTTTCACCTTATCCTTCGTGGAGATGCCGGTCAAAACCAATTCGCTGATTCGATAGTTTTCTGAGACTTGAATGGGATGGTTGCTGGTTGTTTCGTTTTCCTTTGCTATCTTCATCTTTCTTGTACCGTATGAACCTCTCATTCTTTTTTGTTGCATGTCAGGGTCGAAGAGGGCAAAGCCAAATTTGACGTTGTGTTTGGACCTGCTTACAAGGGTATTTCTTTGGGCGCTGTCGTGTGCTCCGCTCTCTACACCGACTACGGAATCGACGTAGGCTTCGCCTACAACCGCAAGGAAGCCAAGGACCACGGTGAAGGTGGCATGCTAGTCGGTGCTTCAATGGCAGATGGCAAACGTGTTCTCGTCATCGATGATGTTATTACAGCTGGAACAGCAATCCGGGAATCGCATGACATGTTGAAGGCCATCGGCGCAAACATGATCGGCGTGGCAATCGCCTTGGATAGAGCAGAAAAGAGGTCTCTGGATGACCCTGTTTCCGCTGTTCAAGCAGTGGCTCGTGATTTGGGAGTTCCTGTGGTGTCTATTGTCAACTTGCCCCAATTGCAAGTTTTCATTGAAGGAAGCCCGGAGTACGGTGATGACATCTTGGGAAGTGTGCGAGACTATCGATCACAATACGGAGTTTAATATACAGGAAGTAGTTGAACACATTTTTGTCGCTTGTACCAACGTTAGTAGCTACGTAGTAGTAGAAGTATGCAGCAAGGGGAGATGTCACATTGACATACTACACCAAACAGCATTTTGGCTAGACTTGAATCTCAACACAGTACCGAAATGTTAGCAAGGAAGCAATCGTATTTAGTTCTCTAGTAGCCAACGTAGGTTACAATTGAATCATGAAGATATGTACAGAACGAGTCCTCTTGCTGTTCGATGTTCGTTCTATTCCAAGATTCCCAGTAACAACAACAAATCCATCGCCGTTTTTGAAGCGACTCGCTGGTCTCAAGACGGCTCTGCGCGAGTGTCTTCTTGGCAGTAGTAGTATTGTAATAGGGCGGCCGGAGGTTGGTTTGCAACTACAGATGATCGGACGACGCGTCCAATCCATATCTTCTGATGAGAAACGCGTTCTTCAATGCGAAAGATCCTTTTTGATTCAGGAAGCACTCTAGGTAGTAGTAGTTATGATTGCTGAAAGTTGTTTTTATTGCTGAGGGAGCAGTAGGCCGTTGAGAAAAGCAATTGGAAAAATGAGAGACCATCTTCCGGGATTGTCTCACTCTCTAAGTCCAGAGTCCCACATTATTGGTCAACAACTACGGTGCTACCAGGTGCGAGTACTACAGGTGGTCGTTAGAGTAGTAACAATAGCGTCGAAGGCAGCACCAACAACAACCGGTACTGTCCACTTTCCACTAGCTCTAGCTAGAGAGCAGCAAAGAGCAGTTGCAGTTTCAGATGCAATTGTTGGGTAGAAAACAAGCAGCTTGAATGGTCAGAAATTTCTATGTTGCTTTCTACGGTCGTTGCTGGTAGTTATAATTTATGTACTACCGGTAGTACTATACGTTAGCACAAACAGTTAGTAATAATTGTCTCCACCGACCATCACTTTGTTGCACTAATAACGTTAGTACGTCGAATAATACGAGGCGAAGAGATAGGAGGAGGAGGAGAGGGCAAGTGTATCCGCGAGCTGCAAAGTCTTGAGGAGAAAGTTTGCTCATTATTTGGGTATTGTACGCTGGGAAAGCAACCAATAGAAACGCTGTAAATGCCGCACCAGCGTCGAGGCGGACAACTCCTTCGACATCATTACTCATACTAATAACGGTTAACGGTAGTTATGAAAACCTTCGTCGGCAGCATTGAACTACTAAAAACGTACTAACGTTCAAGTACTAACATATGTACGTAGTGCAATAAAAAAAGAGAACCTATACCTGTACCTGGGAAAGGCCCAACCGTATTCCGTCTACTCCTCGATGCATCCATGCAGCGTTGATATTTTATTCTTCTCCCGTTGATTCCCGTTGATACTTGCAGTAGAGTACCGCACGTGAGCTACCCGGCAACCACCCCCGCTTGTTGAGTTACACTTACCTCCAAGCCCACAAAATTCAATACTTCCATGCTCATTACTTCCACCAACATGTCTCCAATGAACGAAACAACCGCAGTAGACAGTATTCAAGCTCCATTGAAGCTAGACTCAACATACCAAGGAGTCAAGAACGCACTTTCAGTACATGAATTGCATAGACCATACGTTTTTAGCAAATCGATGAGCACTTTGCAAAGCAGCACTTTGCGTCAACTGCAGCAAAAATTTGCTGAAGATATGGCACTCCCAAGAAAGATTCGGTTCGATGCTCCTGATACTGAAGATGATTGCCAACCACCATTGAAGAGAAGGAGGTTTCAAAGGAGAAACTCCAAGACTGCTGCCATGCTATATAGCTCCATGTCCGCAATTGTCTCTGCTGACCTTGAAAGCACCTTTGAGAGCAAACCAGAGAAAGATTCCAACCTGGACGAAGATGGTCTTTGCAGTGGGTTGCAAATTGCAGAAGAGCTGGTTCGGCAACTACAATTGAGGAAGAGCCTTCCTCGAGTTTCCTCCACGTGAGCTGGGTACAATAATGATGTTCCAAAGTTCTTGGACACACCTGGACTCCATCCCTCTTCCAGTGCGCTCTTTAGCAACAGCCACATCCTTTCAGGCAACAGGCACAAGGACTGCTCGCTCTTGACTGCCTCCCTTCATGTCCACAGCCACAACTACACCGACTGATATCGGTACACCACACGTGCATTTCGCACTCTCTCTACCACCTCGCTAGACATTTTTGACCACACACCCAACCGCACTCGCGCCTTACAATAAAGTATCTATTCTAGCCTTACAGTTTGCTGTAACCTACTACCAATAGTGTTACTATCTCATGGTCTACTCACCGGTAGATGCTTCCGCATCAGCACTTTCCTGCTGGTCGCGACCTGGTACGCAGCGTAGCTGGTTTTCGACGTTGCCCAATGTCTTTCCATCTCGTTGGGTGCGCCCAGGCCGACACGCAAGCGAAACGCAGAATGTCGCTGGCGGATGCATGGAAAAACGCCAACGAACTTCCACCCTCTTGCAACCAAGACCATTACAGCATGACATAACATCCCCCTATGCGGTACTGCTGCATAGAGCGCGTTGATACCGAGATATTTTGTCGGGAGTTATTGTACAGCATCAAAGAAGTTTCAGACCGCCAAAAGAATCTTCTTTGGTGCATGGATTTGCCGTTGAGCGTTCTATTTAATGAAAGGGCTTAACTAAGAATGATACTCCACGAACTACTTAAGCCGCTGAACCACTGATCTGTAATGTTAGTACTAAAGTAGTGTGTACAGTAGGGGGGACAAGATTCGTTCCGACAAGAAAGGTCGAAGGAAGGTCTACCTATCACTTCCCATACGATCATGGTCAACCGTACTTGTGTAGACTGTGACGCACCTTGTTTCGAGACTATGATCTGGTAGAAGTTCAGGGCAACCGAACTCTCAGGTTAGGTGTTAAACACATGGCGGTTTGTCAACAAAGATCTGCTCGAACAAAACGAGATCATGTTGTTCTATGAAGTTAGGAAGGGGATCAATGACGACCACTCTCCAATCCCCCACCATATGAATTATGTATTGATGCTGCAACATGTCCTGAGTACAGAGAAACTAGCTACTAGTACTAGAATTCTACTCCCAGACATCGCAAACCAAAACTCAAATAGTGTTTAGAAGAAGAAGTGACGATTGGGGCGGTGGTTCCTTTTTGTATCCAAGAAGTTGTACCGGGTTCTAGTCGTCACAAAGTCGTGGTGGAAGTGTTGATAATAAAGAATGCTTGGGAGGAGGTGTTGTTGGTTGTTGGTTGTTGTTGTTCTTGGAAAAAGTAGTGGCACTCTTACTCCTTCTTGTTCTTCATACTAGTAGTTCATAGTACGAGTAGTAGGTGAATAAAGGAACGATGTCACTCACACCACCACTTGCAATGCAACCGCCGTTGTTGTTTCAACAAAGGTCGACTTCAACCCGAATTATCAATGGATGTAACAGCACGCCTATTCACTACTACGTACCGTACCATCGCTTCATCACCGGTCTTGATCTGGTTGAAGGTGATGATCGAGGTGGTGTTGGAATGAAGGTATGAACATATATTTCCATGATATATTATGCATCATATATTAATATGAGCAAATATACTAATGAACTCGCTGAAGGGGCGCGCTGCTGCTGCTGCGACACTCTGAGAAATGCCCACGACTGGCGCCAGGACCGGAACGTTGTCGCTGCCAGCACCAACGACTTGACCAACAGCTTGTACATTCACTCGTTTCCACTACTACATCTACTCTGTGGAGAGTCTAATAGAGGGCATCATGTCAACACCAGAGAGGGCTGGTCGAACATGGCAGGAATCGCGAGGGAGACCGAGTAGCTACGGAAATACTATGGGGCATAACAATTACAACCACCAGCGATTTGGCAATCGAGGGCGTGATGTGAATAATGGTGGTTGGAAGCAACGTCCATGGCACAATGAACGAAGAGAACCTGGCTACAGACCGTCAACGCCGTCAACGTTTCCCAATAGACGAAAAGAACAAGAATGTGATGTTATTAGAGAGAGATCCATGCCGATGCAGGGACGGAAACGACCGTGGGGTTCGGACATGCGACACAAATCCGAACTGCAGCAGCACTACCACCACTCTCCAACTCCTCCTCCTCGCCGCTGGGGATCCAACCAAGACACCAGTCGTACCGGAGCTACCAGTTCCAGTTCCAGTACCAATAGTCGTTCTCCTACTGACAGAGGTTTCTACCGAAGAGACAACAACTACAACCACAACAACAACAACATGTGCAATAGTTTTCCACCTCAGGGGAACCGAGGCGGGGCAGAGCGCCCCCGCGTGGACCGTACGGACATGCCACGCTTCCATCCAGGCAGTAATTTGGAAAACAAACAAGCCCGTGTCAACCAGTACCAAGATCGGTATTCTCGGCCCAGAGATGCTCCACCAGTAGAGCGTTCTCGCGACAACTTCAGACAGGAGCGAAAGCAATCACGATGGGGACCTCGCCATTCCACTGATCCATCCAAAGACGGATCGTTTTCGACTACCAAAAATTCTCCTTCAGCTGCTTCTAATGTTGCTTCCGTACCATCTCCAGGTCCGGTGGACTGTAGATCTCCCAATGGATCCGACACAGGGTCCAATGTTCAAAGACAAGGTCCTACTTCTCCTGCTAGCTCAACTTCCACCGGTGCCACAAACGAACGAGCAATGCCTTTCCGAAAGCGCCCAGTTCAAGAGGCACCTTCTAGTTTGGAAATTTCTGTTTCACCCTCCAAGAAAATGCGATCAGAAAAGGTGCAACCCGGACCCACTGACAACACCACTAAGACTTTCGAGCGGGTAGATACATCAAGCAAGTCTTCTATGCAAGCAACGATTCCCAAGAAAGTTCGCAAGGTATCAAAGGATTCTACTCATCCATATCCTGACCAAGAGAAGGTTCCTCCTTCGAAGGAAGAAGTTGTTGTTGGACCTGCCGACGCAGTAGTTGTGCATGAGGTTCCAGTACAACGCTCTCCAGCTCATCATCAAAGGCTAGTTACGGACTCGGATGGAGGATCTACTGTTTTGTCGGATGCTAGGGAAAACTCTTCTTTGCAGCACAGTGTTCCTGATGCTATTCTTACAAAGCCAAGTATCGCTGAGTCAGAGGAGGCTCAGCAGCTGGATGTGCCCGAACCAGCTACTACCCACGATTCGATGGATGAGAATCCATTTGATACGGAAGAATCCTCCGTTGATAACGACGACAACAACGATGATAGCAGTTATAGCTCAGAGGATTCCGGCACAGACGAGGATGAGGTCATGATGTGGGCTTCCAAGATGTTTGGTGTACAACGCAATGAGCCAAGGGTCATTCCCCAACAACCACTCAGGATTAAGCTCAAGATGTCACCTGAAAAGGGCAAGGCTGAAAGACCACTTTCCAAGTCACCTACCAAGGCCCCGAACGAAATTTCTGTTCCTTCCCAGCCTGCTATCAAATTGGCTGTTCGAGGACGCCAAAAGATCCGGAAGGTTCCCTCATTTGACCCATCTCCTGTGGTTGATGAGAAAAAGGAAGAGATGGAAAGGCAAGAGGAAAAGCGCATTCGCGAAGAGGCGAAGCCATTGACGGCCGAGCAAATCCGAGCCATTCTTGGCGACGAAGACTTCGGTGGGCGTTGTCAATCCAATTGGGTGCGCCGATCAGTGCGTCAGCCTTCTCGGGCTCTTTTGAACTCAAAGCAACTCAAGACATTGGTGAAAGGACTGAAGCGAAACGACCCTGCCATGGTTGTGTTGAAAATGAAGAAGTATATCAGTGACCCAGATGCACCATCGTGCGTTCTAGATGCCACACTTGAAGCCTTGGAAGAAAACACGAATTGCGAAGCTTTGTTTATCCAGGTATGTATTGGGGTTGTTCTCCGTTTGCATCTGACTATTGCCGAATTGCCAAACCTAACCGATCTGCAGAATTTTAACGAGGGGATGCGGGATAAACAGGTCCTTCATTTACTACGAGTGCTCCAGTCGCCATCTTGCAACATTTGGTGCCTCAATATTGGTGAAAACTACAATGTTTCTACGGAGACATGGGAAACATTCACCAAAGGATTGAGAAGAACTAAGGTGACTCACATGTATGCATCGGAGCATACAATCACCACAGAAATGAAAGACGAGATTCGAGATACAATCAGGGCTAACAGGAAGAAGCATGATATGCATATCAATCCAAATAACTTGGATGTTATCATTCAATGTACGCATTGTTGGTGGAACCCCATCAATGCGAAGGCGTTGAGACCATACCTCAAGAATAGAGGGATTGATTATATGCTGGATGACAAGGAATCACAGGGGTTGCGAGGGTCTAAATCCGAAGCACCTACGGTGTAAGAGTCGGATGCCCTTGGACTTATTGTTGCTTAAGATTCATTGGATGCATTGGGGGTTTTATGTTGATTTGTTCCTGGAACTTGTACGTTTTAATGCTAAATTTAGTTCCACATGTTACATAGTTTAATCTTACATTGTATTTCACTAGGCCACACGCCAACGCGGTGTCCGCGGATAGCTCCATACTGCACATGGAGTGATAGAAGCATAACACAGTTGTATGTTCAGGGCGACCCAGCTTCAACTTTCCATCGCCTGGCGGGTCGAGACAGCTTCCCCATTGGCCCTGTGCACTGTTTCAACTCTTCCAGTTGAAATTGGCTAACCTCTACCGCAACCTTGTACAGGTAATCCAGAACCCCCAAGATGGGAATTCGCTTCTTGGCTGTTTCTTGGAATGTTTCGTTGGAAAATACTTCTTTACATCGTCTGCTTTCTGTGTAGTGTGGTGATTGGTGCCGTTTTCCCGTGATCAGCGGGTTGAGTGACATGTCAATGTATGCCACCCGTGCTGACACCATGTTGTAAAACGTGTCAATATCTTCCAAAACTCCAACCACCGCAAAGGAGTTTCGGAGATTTTCTTCCGTTTGGATCAACAGTTCCTCTAGAGATATTTGTTGCTTGTCCACTCGCATGGCGCAATCTGTTCCACAAATATATGCGATGTAACTCAGTGCATCGTGATAGATCCAACTTGGTGTCGGCATGGGCACACTGGCGCTGTCAAGGTCATCACAGGTAAGCCTTTTGTGATTCAAACCATACTGTCGGTAACGACCAATCCAGAAGAACCGTGAAATAAGCCAAGACCATGGATCTCGTACAACTGTAGCACGCAGAATCGGCATGGAAGCATAGATTGGCGAGTAGATCTGAGGCACATACGCTTGATCGTCCCAAGATTTCGAAACACTTGCTTGTGCCCAATACTCTCCAAAGACTCCATCCCATTTTTCCGCCAAAGGCGGAGAACACTTCCCAAAGTTGTTGTGGAAGTTGTAGGGCACCGCTGGACGAGAAATGTTCTTTCCACCGGCATGGCACCACATTCCAGCCGCCGGGTCGAGGTTACCCCATGGGACGGGAAATCCGTCCTTCCATGGTGTAGAATTCCACCACTTTTGCATATATGCATAGGGTAACCAATGTAGCTCATTTCCCAAGTTGTTGTGGCTGACATAGACGGAAAGACACTCTTCGCCACGTAAAAGTTGGCAACCCAAACATCGCGTCCGGGTCGCAAGAGGGCACGCCATGGCTAGTCCAATAGGAGTGGCAGCGGTACACTCCACGTTTCCTTCGAACGAACTTTCCCATACAGTCGAATTCGGCTGCTTCCAATTAGAATACTGCGAATTACAGAAACTGGCATTTTTGGTGTTTGAGACAGGATAGTAGTGGTTGTCGTTTTTGGGTGCATGCCAGTCGTCACCTCTGTCGTATCCCTGAGCTGCGGCGGCAAACCTAGCCCGAACCTGGCCTCCACCCGCTTTGCCAATATGCACGAAAATGAACGGAGTGGCTGTCAGATTACAACCCCACTTCCTGATAGACTTGTCGATCTTGTAGTCGGACCATTTTGGATAGATGTTGTTTCGAAGTCCGTCCAACCTAGAAAACAACTTGCGGGTATCGTTGGAAGTTTCAAATGTCGAAGCAAACAAAGGGTCTCTCCGAAAGTCGGGCGTCACTTGTCGAGGCTTCAGGGAGACAAAGCCTGTCTTGGATGATGCTTTCTGGTACGGGAGATGCGATTCCGCCACATACGGGATCAGTGACTGGCCAAACAACCCACGAACAACCAAAACAACAATAACAAGTGTTGTCACTGGTTTCTGATACTTGGATGACTTGGACAAAGCGGCAGTCACCGATTCCAACATCTCATTTGACCAATTGCTCACAAATCCTTTTCGACAGTCATGTGATCGATTGTGAGGATGTCCAAAAATGTCGACTCATACGAACCAGCTTCTCTTGGGGCTAACTTAGTCCTAGCTCGAAAGCTATTGCTAACTGTAAACGACCAACAACTACCAACGTCCATTTCGCTGTCAGTAGCAACGGTCCATGGGAGCCGACCTTTCTCTGTGTGGTATGAGTACTTCGCTTCCTTCTCACTCTAGTGCAATTACATCTGCAATCTCAAAGCTCAAAGAGGTTGGAATCAACTTCTTGGCTTTGGACTTTGACCAAACGATCTTGGACGTGCACACTGGTGGTCACTGGCGTGATTCCTTGGAAGATTTGTATCCCCATGTCAGACCCGTCTTTGCCCAGCTTCTTCAGGCCGCGGTAGAAGATGGTGATCTCCACATTGCGATTGTTACTTTTTCTCGTCAAATTACCATTGTGCGTGGAATCCTAGATCATATTGTGGGAACAGAAGCATCGCAACACATTCCCATCAGGGGCGCGGATCGATCTTGGGAATACAGGGGAAAGGGGAGCATGCGTGGCAAACAACCTTTCATGGCTAGTGCAGTACAAGAAATCGAGTCCACCAAGGGAGGAGTGCAGATTTCTAAGGCATCCACACTACTTATTGACGATGATTCAAACAACATTCGCCATGCCCTCAAGGATGGCACCCGAGCAATTTGGTTCAATCCTGACAAACCGCACCTTCTGTTGCAGGATATTCTTAGACTTGAATAGTTGTGTTGTTTTCTATACCAATCTCTATAGTCGCAGTCTCTTTTGCTACGCACCCGTAGAAACTAGGCGGTGCTATTGCGTTTCGCACCGAAACCTTTGCATTGCTTCAGCTCCTCCAATTGGAACGCATTGACCTCCACAGCCACGTTGTATATATGATCCAGCACTCCCAATATTGGCAACTGTCGCTTGAACTCCTCTTGGAATGTCTTGTTTGAAAATACCTTTTTACACCGATCGGTTTCCTTTGTCTTTCCAGAGTGGTGCCATTGCTCCTCCAACTCTGGATTCAAGGAGGTGTCCATATATGCCATTCGAGCCGAGATCATGTCGAAGAATGTTTCAGACTCATGGAGTAAACCCACAACAACAAAAGCGTTGCGAAGGTTGCCTTCGACTTGCCTCTGAATCTCCTCTAACGAAATTTGGTGTGTTTCCAAACGAATCCCACAGTCGTACCCGCACAAGTACATCAAGTATCGCATGCAATCCTGGAACGCCCACCCCATATCAGGAAAAGGTATACTGGCACTCGCAATGTCGTCGCAACGCAGCTTATCTCCGTCCAATCCCTTTTGAGCCTGTCGACCGTGCCAGAAAAACTTGGAAATCAGCCAACTCCAAGGGTCTCGTACCATGGTTACTCGGCGGATTGGAAGAGACGCATACACAGGGGAATAATCTCGAAGCACGGCACCATTTTCAGCTGCCCCATCTAAGCTGGCACTCGGATCCAACTTCAGCCAATAGTCATTGAACTTTTGATCCCATTTCTCTCCCATTGGAACCGTACATGTATCAAATAGGTCGTTGTATTGAGAGAGGACCAGTGGGTGTTGATGAGTTGTACCGTCCACAGAACACCAATTCCCATCTTGCAGATCGAGACTCGCCCAATCCACATCAAAGTCATGCCACGGGGTTGACTTCCACCAATCTTCAAGCAAGCGATGGGGAAACCAGTGTAGTTCCGATCCCAAGTTATTATGTGATGTGTACACTGTGTTACACTCCCTGCCATCCAGGTCATTGCAACCTAGACAACGCCTCCAAATAGACGTAGGTTGTGGACAAGACAAAGCAAGTCCGATCGGGGTGGTTGCTCTGCATGGAATGTTCCCTTCGTAGGATTTTACCCACAAACGAGAATTCGGTAAACGAAAATTTGTGTTCATCGAGTTGCAAAAGCTGGCATTCCGTGTGGGTGATACGGGATAGTAGTGATTGTCCTTCTTTGCACTCTTCCAGTCATTGCCACGAGTATACCCCAAAGCAGAGCCAGCAATACGAACTCGTACATTTCCGCCTCCTGCTTTACCGATGTGTACAAATGAGAATGGAGTGTCAGTGAGATCGCATCCCCACCGTCGTATTGTTTTGTTGACAGGAAGGTTGGACCAAACTGGCTGCAGTTGATTGTGGAGCCCATCATCGCGGGACAAGATCCGGTTGCTGTCTGTAGGAATTTCTGATTTATGTAGTTGGTTGGGGGCTTCCAGATTATCTTTTAGTCTGGGTTTGTTTATTTCACTGTTCCAGAACTCCGTCGTATCTTGGGATCTTGATTGGGAGTTGGGAGCAAACGCTGAGATTGACTTTGTCTCATGAAACAGAATTGTGGGGACTACCATCAGGAAGACGGCGACCAGCACTTTATACCCCTTCGTCCATGCTTTCTCGGTTGGTTTCTTGATGGCCATCAGGGTTTGATTGACAGTGAATGCTGCAGTCTCGACGACAACCTTTTGTTCTCGCGTACTTCACAGGGTGTGGACAAAAATGGACCTTGTTTCCGCGATTCTTGTGGGGTACTGGTTGTTTGTATGGATATTTTTTTCGCTTCCAACGCGTCGGGCGAACCAACGTATCACACATCAAGTCACGCTTGCCTCAATCAATTTGTTGTTGTTGGCGAAAGAGTCATTGTTCATTGTCCTCGCTTGACACAATACGGCACTCCCTGAACCATTGTTTCGGTCTACTGTACAAATCATCATTATGACAGTTCCAACATCACATTCCCGCAAGTCCGATGGAGCGAGTATGCAACCGAAAAATATTCTCTTTTGGCTGCGGATGGTTGTTGCGTGTGCCCTCGTTGCCTTGTTTTTGCATGTCCAGCCTGTCCCCGTGACCCTTTCCGATACACCGTCCCTCCAACTGCCTCCCAATTTTATGGATGAATTTACAACCGCAGAGAGTGGTATGAAGTATCGTATTTACACAGAAGGGACAGGGGAAATACCCCAACGTGGTCAGACTGTCAAGGCGCACTACACAGGATGGCTCGATGGCTTTGAATCTACGCACAAATTTGATAGTTCCAGAGATCGGGGTCGCCCCTTCACGTTTCAAGTGGGAAAAGGGCAAGTTATCAAAGGATGGGATGAAGCATTTGCGTCTATGCATGTGGGGGAAAGACGTCACATCATTTTGCCTCCCAACCTTGGTTATGGAATGCGAGGGGCAGGAAAGGTAATTCCTGGCAATGCAACCCTCTATTTTGATGTGGAACTCTTGGAAATTGCACAATAGGCTGAGTTCATACGATAGTTCTTCCCTTTGCATAGAATGCTGGATTTTTCCGCGACATAAAATCAACGACATATTTTTCGCGTAGCTTCGGGGACAAACTAAATCGGAAATCCAGGAATGGGTCAAACACAAACCTCGACACCTACTTTTACTTTATCCAATCCAAATCATTCTTGCGGTTCTCAAACTCCTCCCAAGCATCAGAAGTCACATCCCAAAGCATTTTGACCATGAATGCCTGCTCGTTGTTTAGGTCTTTTGGCAACTTGTCAGGGTGCAAAAAGAAGCGGATTTTTCGAACAACCTTCTTGAGCTTTTCTTCCTCTGGCAAACCGGCATCGTTGAATACGTCTCCTCGGGAAACAGGCTTCCACTTTTTAAAGTAGTCATGAGCTGGCACTCCAAGCGCTGGTGGGAACACGCTATGAATGTTCAATACCAGCGCATCAATGGGACGCAACATTTGTAGATGGGGAGGTTGCAGAGCCCAGTGAATCAAAATATCATGCTTGATCCTTGTGATAACAGCCTGCCCATCGTCTTCAGTTGCATTCGCCATTTTTGCGTATTTCTCACTGGCAGCGGAATGGTGAGGGTGTTGTTGTTGCTGCTGCTGCTGTTGTTGCTGATGAGCATGCTGTGGATGACCCTGATGTGGCGGCGTAGCTGAGCGCGTATGGTGTTGTTGTTGCTGCTGTTGATGCCAATGCTGCTGTCCTGGGGGCGGTTGAGGCTGACGAGGTGGCCATTGTTGTTGTTGCTGCTGCTGCTGCTGATTTTGTGACTGATGCCATTGCTGTTGTTGGCGCATGGCTTCTTCATGTCGTCGCCTCTGTTCCGCTGCTTGCTGCTCTGCCATGCGTCGTCGGTTTTCTTCCTCTGCCTGGTGCTTTTGCCATTGTGCTTGTTGCTCAGCAAATCGTCGTTGTTGCTCTGCCGCATGTTGCTCAGCCATGCGTCGCTGATGTTCTTGTTCGGCAAGTCGACGACGGTGCTCTTCCTCAGCCTGACGGCGTCGTTGCTCGGCAGCCTGTTGCTCTGCGGCACGACGACGGTGCTCCTCTTCCATCTGCTTGCGACGTTGATCTTCCTCACCCATACGGCGGCGATGTTCGTCTTCTGCCATTCTACGTTTCTCTTCCTCTGCCTTTTGTCGTGCATATTCCTCCTTGGCCAGGCGAATTTTTTCTTCCGCTTCCTGTCTCTTGGCGCTACTGTCGTCCGAAGGCGCTGTCGGAGCGGGTCTCTGTGGGGCTTCAAAATAGGTCCCTCGCTTGCGGACTTCCTCTGCGGCGGCCTCCAATTCAGGACGTTCCATTCCTACCGTGCTGATTCCAGCACCATGACAAATTGCCCGTAGATCCTTGATGCTCATTCCAGCATCAGTCTTTGGTGGGTTGGGATTGGCTTGAGGAGCAGCGGGTGGTGGTGCACCACCCGATGTCGGAGCTGGAGGAACAACGTGCGAGCCAGGAGGTGGAGCAAAATATGTTCCTTGCCTTCGCACACGTTCTGCCGCTGCTTCCAGCTCACCCCTCTCCATACCAGCTGTATTGATTCCAGCTCCATGACAAATAGCGCGAAGCTCACTAATCGCCACGGTTGTTCCATTGCTTGTAGGTGCTGGTGGCACAGAGTTCTGTGTGGGAGCGGGTGTGGGCTCTGTAGGTTTGTGCACAGGTTTGGCATCTGGAACAGTCGGAGCCGCCTGAGTACTTCCAGCAGGAGGAAAATAAGTTCCACGCTTCTGAATTTCGGCAGCCGTCGCTTCCAGCTGGGACCTCTCCATGCCCGCCGTATTAATGCCTGCTCCATGACAAATGGCTCGCAACTCACTAACCGTCAAACGAGGTTGGGACGTCGGCGCACTCTCGGCAGGATTTGGTTGTGCTTGCTGCTGCTGTTGCTTTTGCTGTTGAATGGCAGGACCATGGCCATTCTTGGCAATTTTTTCCTGCTTTTGCAAAGCCATGACCCAATTCATAGAACCCACGTCGGTTCGACACCGAAAGACAAATTCATCTTGTGCATTGTAGAGCTTGAGAGTAAACCGATTGTCCGGTGTGAAATCCAGGTAAGTGCATTGTTGCAAAAGTTTGACAGGAATCTGATGCAGCGCCTCCAGTTCTTTCTTCCCAGTCAAAGGATTGACGATCTCTCGTTGAATCCAGAGCGTGGTTTCTTCGCCAGGCTTTCGCGCCTGGACAAGGGAAGCCAAGACTTCCTTCCAGACCGAACGCATTTTAGAACGTCTGAGTTGTTCAATCCAGCCGTTGGCAACAAGCGAGGATGCTTGGTTGAGAGGACGTTGAAAGTCCGGCTTGGAGGATGTCGGAACACCACTGTCGACATTGGTCATGTTGTCAGGCGTGTGATGATCGAAAGGGTTTTTGGAAACAGTATTGGAAGTTGCTGTTGCCGTGACCGGGTCGGACTTGACAGCAGCAGCAGAGTCGGCTGTATTGTTGCTGGCAGTGGTGTTGGCAGAACTGACAGGATTGGCAGTTGTGTTGGTCGTTTGCGTTTGCGAGGCTTCTGAAGGAGTAACTCGTGGGTGATGGTCACTCGTTCCTTCGTTGAGCGTGTTCGAGTCGGGCGGCCTTGCTTGCGTTTGTTCCTGTTCGGGGACCAACGGTTCGAAAGTCGAGTCGTGGTTAGTCCTAGGAGTCGACTTTTGAGTTTGGCACCCGCAATTCATCGTGAAGTGTTCTTCGCACCATCCTTCCTTGACAGGCCGATCGACCGCCGATCGGCGTCGGGAAGCTTCGGCTTGTTGGGCCATGGATCCATTAAATGCATTCAAATCTTCCTTGGCTTTATCGGCATTCTTTCTAGACGATGGGGCAAAGGCAGTTGCAGCTGGCAAATGCACATTGACTTTGGGAAATTTCAATTTACCAAACAGGTTGGGGTGATTGCCCTTTTTGGAAGGACTCGATGGAGAAGTAATCGGTGCAGGAGGATTAGGTTGTGAACCCTCCACCTCACTGGTAGAAATGCGAATAGGATTACTGGAAGTACCCATACCACTCCCAAAATCCTCGGTTGCACCGGCACCAGCAGGAATATCGGCTGCGACAGGGGCGTCCTTTGCAGATTCTTCATTGGCAACAATAGGCGTCTTTGACTTTTCCGACATAATTTCCTCTTCAAAAACATCCTGACTAATCACGGAATTGTCCCTAGACTCATCGAATCGCACAGCTTCCGGCATGGCAGGAGGTGGTCGAGAGACAGCAGCCGACGACTCTCGAGAAAGCGACGGTGGCTCGGTGGTCTCATTCTTGGTCTCTTCCTCAGCGGCTTTACTGGATCGGCGCTTGCTGTGCGAACTTCCCGACGATCGCTCCTTCTTTTTGGGATAGTTCAATTTGTAATAGGCTCGGAAATCTTGAAGCGCCGTGTACAGGACGGCGTCAAACTGACCACGCTCCACAATATCGGCACTCTCACGTAGCATTGCAGCCAGCGCAGCGTTATTCACGGGGCGGAGAGGAGCCTTTTCCGAGACCCTTTCGGAACTGTTGGTTTTCTCAGGAGTGGCTCTCATCTTGTATATGAAGTATGAAGGGGTGCGTTGGGTGTCAATGAATTTTGGTATGTCCAGTGAGGATTGTCAAACCGAACCAACAACTGCTTGTCCCTCCGTTTTCCAAGAGCTGAATCAGCAATTTCACACAATGACTTGTGCTGGTTCACCACAAGGTCCACAAACAGTCAACCACAAGGATCAATGATGCGTGAGTCGCGGTGTCTCTGGTTTCCCTTCCGCGTCGTCGTCGTTGCTCGTCCTTGGCCGCACAGGAACACAAAAAGGGACCCGTTGTCGATTTAGACACGAATGAGTAAGAGAAAGCATGGCGGGCGCGCTCTATTTTAGTCGGGCATCCTCACCTTCCAAGATATGGAATTTAGAATTTCAACTTCTATTGACAAAGTATTTCGGCTTGTCCGATTCCATGTCACACAACACCACCAACCATTCCTCCTCTTCCAACAACAACCAAAACCAACCCCCACCACCATTCTTACTACCATATTGTTCTTTCTTTCGTTTCGAGTAACCCTATCCACATGACAACAACCAATCCTTCCTTGAATCTCCCTCCTCCCAAATTCAATATTGATGAAAATGATCAAAATATCGAATTGTGGACCTTTCGTCTTCCTGTCGATGTCCCCCTGAGTGCCTTGCAGAATGCCACTTTGGACTTGACGTCGTCTGAGGGAACTGGTATCACGACGTTGACACACAACGACAAAACATTTCATTTGGAGGTAGGAACATCCCAAGAAAATGAATTCTTTCGAGTATTGCTTCCCAAATCCACTTCCTCGGAAGATTCTGACAAGGATTCGGATGACGATGATGACGACGACGACGACGATGATGAATCGAAACCTGCTTCCAACATGCTTTTGTACCCATCCGCCAAGCCTTTTACTCGTCACATCAATGTTCTATCTTCGGTTCCCAAGAAATCAGAGATTGAGTTGGCGCCTCGGGAAGGACCGACTCCCGTCGATCCTATGCGACATGCCTATGCCCACGTGCCGCAACGAACAGGGTTGAAGAGGCGCTGGATGCCTTCTGGGGTCCCTTCAAGCAAAATGGCTGTTCCAGTGGCGGCTGTTGCCAAAAATACCAAACCTGTTGTTCCAAAGAAGGGAGAGACTCCTGCTGCCAAAAAGATCAAGACAGAGCCCATTGTTATTGACACTCCTGACTCTCCTTCTACGGTAGAGGATAAGGAGCTCTCCAAGGAGGAGCGACGAGCTCTCAAGTCAGAAAAGAAGGCGGCCAAAAAGGCCAAGAAGGAGGCTAAAAAAGCCAAGAAAGCTGCCAAGAAAGCCAAAAAGGAAAAGTCAGAAGATTAAGTGAATGTTCGCACTACCACTACTACTAGAAAACTTCTTGTCATGCTCTTGTGTTATTGTTAGCCCTTTCTATTCATCTGGTGAGATTCGAATCTTGACACGTTGAATAGCATGTCTGGGAAGAATTCGGAGTCGTTTGTGGAATTTGTAGCCTACCACTGCCATTTTCCCTTCCTCGCCATGCTCGTTCTCCCCTTCCCGCTCTCCGATTTCCAGGGCACACCGACCTTGCAATTCTAGCCTTCCCTCGCCGTCATGTCCAAGGACAACCATTTCACAATTCTTGGGGTTTGCCATGATATTGAACTGTCCAATAGTATACCGAAAGTAGCGAGCCAACAATACACGGATACTAATTCCATGTGTCACTAAGACGTAATTTCGACTTTGGTTCATTTCGAAACTACGCCACAAGGAATCTAAGAAGGTGCTGACTCGATCAAAGACATCCGAGGCAGACTCGCCATGCGGGAAGCGGTAGTAGAAAATGCCAAACCGGTGTCGTTCTTGTTTGGCTCGCTTGATAGTTTCGGGATCTTGATAGTTTCCAAAATCCTGTTCACGGATACGGCTGTCCTCATTCCAGGTCAAACCCATCTCCATCAACCGTCCATACCAAGCCTTGATGCGCTTCTCCTTGTTGGTGATATGAGAAAACTCTTTGGGGTCACACCACGCACTCACAATACCATGGAATGTCTCTACCGTTCTCACGTAGGGAGAGACTATGAAATGAACCGATTCTCCACTGGCAAGAATTTTGTTCCGAAGAATCTTACCAGCCTCCTGGGCCTGTTCCCAACCCAATCTAGTCAATGGCATGGCATTGTCGGGGATTTCTGCGTAGTATAGTTCGTTGATGTTGCCCAACGACTGCCCATGGCGCACCAGAATCACCTTCTCTGGCATGATGTTGGCATTGTAGCGGGTTCGTAGGCGCCGATGGTCGCTCTCCATTGACATTTCTCTGTTATTCATCCCCAATAGATCCGAGGCAGAGTTCGTCCGTCTGCTGGAGGTAGAATTGTGTCCCGATGGGAACGGTTGGTCCGACGCAGCCCTGTGATATCGGTGACGAGGAGGAGGGAATCGCATCGGAGGATCAACAGGGGCACTGCCTTGTGTGGCCTTTGGGTCTGATTCTTGAGGGTTTTCAGATTCACGAAACAGATTTAGAAAGCTAGGTACCCGTTTCTGCCATGAATCGGGCCACGTGCTTGATTCATTGCTGTCGGAACGCTGGGCTCGGTTGGGTGGCGACTGATTCATCCAAACAAAGTGTTCCTCCGATGTTTCAGAGTCAGAGTCTGTTGTGTTATCGTTCTGATCCCTGCTTTTCCCCATGTCCTCCTCATGTATTGGGGGTTGCTCTCCCATCCAAAGCTGAGCTACATGCGACCGTTCGCTTTCACGAAAGGACGGATCCAAGAATGCACCGTGCCCCTGTTCCATCATCTCCTTTTTGTCGTTTTCGTTGATCTGTTCAAAGTGGTGCCAGTTTCTATTCTTGGGATGGAAGTCATAGTTGGAGTTTGGATGTCGTCTTTCCTGTTCTTTGCTGATGGGCTGCTCTCGTCGCAGTTTGGAGGAGAGAGCTGTCTTGGAAGTGTTATCACGTTTCAGGTGCAAGTCCCATTCAGTCGGGCGAACAGGAGAGCTGGGGGTACTGTAGCCCAAGTGGCTGCTGGCTCTGCTGACATTGTGTACACTATCGTTGGCTGATGGTCCAGGAAGTGCATCTGATAAGTTTTCGTAGCTCAATCGATCTTGTGTCCTCCGACGTTGATACTGAAATTGCATTTCGTCGCATCTGGGACAAGTTGTAGTGTCACGTGCTGTGGAGTCTCGCTTGGCAACAGCCTGAACCCATTGAGAGAGCAATGTTGTGGCAAGAAATAGACCGACCGAAGAAACTATTGGAATCCATGACGACGAAGTATCAGAAGAAGAAGTCGGGCTCATTGTCCCTGGAAGACTCTTTCGTTTTTGGAAAATGGCTATGCCGAATGCCGACCTGTGGTCTTCCCCAAATGCCACGACTCATCCGAGTCACAACTTCAACTGCGCAGTTTGGTCACCTGGATACGACTGCTGATGAGTAGATTCGAGGAACTAAGTATAGCTTCACTACTTTTTCGAAGCAAAAGTTTCTACAAATTGAAAGTTCGTTCCCATAGAGTTTTCAGCCACAGCTTATCACACTAGGGACAAGACTTAATCAGAACCATAGGTCAACAACCTAGCCTTCGTAGAATAAAAACAAGTCGAATTGATTTGGGTGCTATTCATATTATGTCAACTGGCCACGGCCCGCAGCCCCAACATGGGAATAGCCTCTCCTAGCCCCCCCTGTGATCGCAGCTGTTTCCTCTGTATGACCTGCTGACGAAAGGAAGGATTGGAAGGCATCAACACAGCTTCTTGTTGTGGGTCCGTCCGTCAGGGCATGGAGGCGTTCAATGTTGGCGTTGATGGTGTGGAGGTTTTGAGAGACTCTTTGTGTCTCGTTCTCCAATTTGGAAAGAGCCTTCATGGAAGATGCCTCGGACCCCGACAAGGAGAGTCGATCAAAGTCGCCGACACCATCTTCCAACGTGTGGCTACCTGACGTACTTGTACCCATGTCACTATCGGTTTCAGGGGGAGGGGGCAGCAAGGGTTTGCCCAACCTACTTGATAGCTTGAACAATGCAGCCTCAAGCTCATCAACAGCATCCTGAATAGACTGTTGTTGACTCAGTGTTTTCGGCGTAATGTCGTTCCGGATGGAATCGCAAATACGGCGGTTTAGTTCCCGCTCTGCCTCCAACTGACTTAGCACAGCCATAAGCTCATGCTTGGCTGCTAATCGCTTGTTCTTGTGATCTTCCGCTTCAAGAGCAGAACGAGACAGTTTGGCTTCCAGGGTACCTCCAACCTTGCTCATTTTTTCTGAGTCCATCTTAATCTTCGTAATATCCCGTTGCAGCTCTCGGTTTCTTGTCTGAGATTGTACCCATTGCTCGTGTATCTGCTTGTACCTTTGGTTCAAGTCCTTCAGAGTCATGTTCGACTGGTCCAGCTCCGATTGAAGTCCCAAAGTCTCGGACTTGGCTACTCGAACCTCTTCTGTCTTGGCCTCGACAAATTCTCTCATTTTCTTCTTTCGTTCCATATTCAACTTCTTCTCGTGCGCGAGTGAACTCTCTAATTGCTTCGTTCTTTGCTCAGCATATTGCTTCCACTGTTCCACCTCAGTCTTAAAATTATCGCGTTCCTCTTTGACTTTGGCTAGTTCGTCCGAGGCTTCCGTAAATTGCTTTTGGAAAGAGTTCGCTTGAGTTTCATAGTGTTCGGCAGTCCGTGACTTTTCAGACTCTTGCTTCTTGGCAATATTCAACTTGGAAGCCAAAGAGGCTTCTTTCCTGGCTTGTTCATCACGCTCTTCGCGAATCTGTACCAGCTCTGTTTCCTGGTCCTCTCGAGCTTTTTCCAGTTTGGCAACATCGGCTTGTAGATGTTCCACTTTGGTTTTCGACTCACTTCCAAGATGTTCTAATTGCTCTCTCAGCTTCTTCGCGAGAGCAGTAGCCCGGCGTTCCTTGTCTTCTGCCTCTGCTCGCTGACTCATTTGACTCTGCAAATTGAACTGCAACTCTACCAGCACGCCCTCGTCTCGAGTTTTGGCGTCTTCTTGCTCGCGTTGTAATTGCTGAATCAAGGAATGAGCCGTCTGCAGCTCATTCTCGAGCCACTCAATTCGTTCCAACATTTCTGGATCGGGTGTTTTTGTCTTTGGTGAAGCACTCTTTTTGGACTTGGATTTCTTTGTCTTTTTGGGCGTTGAAGACTTGCTAGCTTCCTCTTCTGTCGCATTAGCGACTCCCTCAGTGGTGGTATCCCCCTTGCTTTCCGCAGTATCTTCTCCGGTTTCCTTGTCGGCTGGAGTACTGGATTCCTTTCCGTCCGTTTGCTCACCCTCATTCTCATTCTTGGTAGACACAGTTTCGTCTTTCTTGTCTGAGGAATTAAGGGTGGTGGCAGGTTCAGGGATCGCGACAACTGTGGCTGACAGAGCATTGCTTCTAGCAGGGGAGGCTGTATCGGCAGGAGGAGTCACATCCTTTTTCGCTGGGATTTGTGACTCCTCCTCCTCAACCAGAGGTTGAGACTCCGATACGGTGGTCTCCTCTACCGAAGCAGTCTCCGGTGCTGCACTCTCGTGTGGTTTTGAAGCCGAAGTTACAGGTAGGCTAGGTTCATCCGATGGAGGTTCTGCATCACTCACTGGTGCCATTTCAGGCGATACAACCGGAACTGACTCGACCGCATCCGGCGAGGAAGTGTCGGTAACGTCTTCCACTGTTTCCGAAGTAGGCTCCACAGCAGGGGGGTCCTCTACTGCCGGAACAGGTTCTGTTGCCGGAGCAGGGTATTCTTCTGTTTCTTCCGCCTTTTCCGTCGGTGGCTCTTCAGCAGTTGGCTCACCTTCTGCCATTGGGGTAGCTTCTGAAGGCTCGGATGGTGGATCGATTGCTTCGGGAGTGTTATTGCCGGTGTCTACCAGTGTTTCTTCGTCTGCTGCGGTCTCTTTTGCAGCCATATCGTTAACTTCGTCGGCCTCTGCGCTGGGAACCTCCGGTGCAGGCGTTGCATCCGCTGGTTTCTCCTGGACCTCTTCCACCACAGCCTGTTCCGTTGGGGCATCTGGGACTACATTGCTGGTTTCCTCCGCTTCCGCATTTGGAGCCTCTGGAGCTGCGGGTGCTACCTCCTCCTCTTTGGATGTTTGTTTCAGTAACAACATCCTCGGTGGTCTCCTCCAACTTGGACTCGGCGGGCTCTTCCGCGGGGGGTGGAGGGGAATCATTGCTTTGGGATGTCGTCGACTCAACCACAGGAGGCGACGTAACATCAATCTTCTCGTCAACAATTGCTTCATCCGGAGTAACATCTGAGGAGTTCACCAAGGGACCTTCACCATTGGCAACCACTGGTTCCGCATCCAACAAGGACACTTCAGCTTGGCTCCCGGTATCGACTGGTTGTGTTTGGACCAAGTTGGCCACCCCGTCATGAGGAGAAGAAGTCACATTGGTTGCTGGTGGCGGTGCAAATGCCGAGTCAAAAGCAGAAAAGACATCGGCTCCAGGATTGTACCCTGGAGGATTGGATGGTGTCACATCCGTAGCAGGAGGAGGCGAAGAAAAGACATCAAATAACCCATCTGTTGCTGTGGGTGAAGTTACTGGTTGTTGAGGAGTCATATCCATATCAAACAAGGAATTGTCCTGGACTGATTGACTGGGGGTAGCAGGGGGTGGACTGGCAAAGATGTCAAAATCGGAGGGTGTGTTGGGGGCTGGTTCCGCCGATGGCGGCTGAGGCAAACTCCCCGAAAAGTCGTCAAAGAGAGACATCGCATTGGAAGGAGGCTGTTGACTGTCGGAACTGGCAGTCGCAGGTAAAGGATCAAAGGGGGAACTGAGATCGGCAATGGGTGCATCGGTGGCTTGTGGAGTGGAATCGGCAAAGTCGAGCAAATTAGGGGCTGAAGCTCCAAAATCCAACAAATCTACCGATGACTCGACAGGAGGAGCAGGGGCATCGGAGTACCCAGTTGCAGGAACGTTTTCCTCTTGTGGATCCGTATTTGATGCTGGTGGCAGCGCAAAGCTATGCAGCGCATCAACTCCATTCTCATCCGTGGATTGATCCATTTCTCGTGAATTCACTACCAATTCTTCCAGAGTCTTGAAGTACTTCGTCTATCGCTGAGGTCGTTGTCCTCCGATACTCCACGTCAACATACAAGGATTGTAGGACTGTCAGTGCTAGCACTAATAGAGAGCTTTGGAGACTTGCAGTGGCACGGGATGATGACTACGTTGGATGTGCTTGTCGTCCAACGCCTATCTAGAGCGTGGATTTGACTGCCCGGACTCAACGGACGCGTGTCCCTCCCCCTTGATTTGTAGGGAGAATCTCCCCCCAAGCGAGAGCCTGGCAGCTGGCACCCTTCCATAGAAATCCTCGGTCGTCATCCGAACCTTCCGTCGCCAGTCAACACCCGCGACATTCCAGACTTCAGACCCCAACCGGACCCACGCATTCTCCCGACACAAACACCACCACTGCACCCAGGCTCGTCAGTCGTCAGCACCATGTTCCTTCCCGGCAACCAAGAGGAAAAAAAGCGAGAAGAAGAGGCAAGAAAAATTGCCTTTCGCAATATTGAGAATTGGTCTCTCGAGCTAATACCAGAAGCCATCCGCAAGGACGCTACCATCTCGGTACAGGAGGTTCAATGTGGCGACCCCGAGTGTGCCCCCATTGATACCGCAGTCACCATTGTCTTTGAGAGGTACGCACATATCTTCATCCATACAATGATCCGATTGTGACTATTGCATATCCTCACCCTTTTATTAATTGCAGTGGCTGCAATGGTATTTTCGGAATGCCCCTCGAGGCTAAGGATGTGACCAAGGAAGAGTTGCAAGATTCCTTCCCGACTCAGGATGTCTTGGAGAAGTGGCAACGGGGAGAAGACGCCGAATGGCCACCCATCCCTGGGCCCGAGGATTTGCCAGAACTTCGATTCGATGTTGGTACCCAGGTTCAGTGCCGTATCGGACCCGACCCCAAGAAGGATTGGGCCAATGGAGAGATTGTGCAATTGTGGTACCATGAACCCAACTGGCCGCCAGGTTCCTTTGCACCTTACAAAATCAAGCTAGATGATGGCCGGGATATTTTTGCGCCAGGAGATATGGATGAGATCATTCGTCGTCGTCAGTAAGACCAACAACTGTATTACTAGTATGGGAAAATACTTGTACAGGAGAATGCGTGCATCTTGGGTCCTACCGCTTGCTGAATCATAATATATATCCTTATACCTATTCGAATTCTATTTCTTGGTGTTCCCAGTGCCTCTTTGCCTCTGTAGAATTGGGTACCCTGTACCCTGACCGTAGCCAACTTGTCGTCCTCGCAATCGTCAATCATTCCATCATCCATCCATCCAAGGCATCGTTCCCACGACCCGGATTCGGTATGACTCTTGCGATCCAAAGCCGTGCCCTCTTGACACTCCTTCAACGGTCGAACATTGTACCAGGATTGTAGCTTTGACATTGTGCAACTACAACTAGAACTAACTACAATTAGTAGTGCCATCAAGTACGCACGATGTCCTTGTCCAGCTAGGTAGTAGTTGGATGAATACAGCATGGTTCTTGTAGCATCAGCATCAGCATCCACGTTACCACCTACCTAGTGAAACAAGTCAATCACCAGTAGATAACAGCTGCGCTGAGAGATACAGTTATTGCTCTGACGAAGCTTGTTTACAAGACCATCTTGCCTTCTTTTGTATCGCAAGACCGCAAGGAAGTTAGATCTCTTCATTCATGCTTGCTTCTTGCTTGTGGTAGCAAGCTGCGACGGTACGTACGCTTCCCGTCCTTCACCCCTGCGACATCGCAGGTACGTCACAAAAGGAAGGCGCCCAACACGGGACATGACTAACGGCCGTTGGCACGACTTGTGACATCCAGTCGTATATGCTCGACCGTAATCTTTCTATTTGGTAGATGTTGAATGCTACTTTTTAACTGCCAAATTTCGTTATTTAAGAGATTTTTGGAGGGAGGATTCAAATTTCGGCCGAGCCGGAACGTTTGTCCTGTCTTTGCGTCCGACGAGATGGATTGAGAATAGGCAACAACAAGCAACGACAAGTAATAACAACAAAGAAACAAGAAAGTACTCCATTCTCGTACTTTTTGACAACGATCTGTGTTTTGAGACAGAGCAACTGTTTGGGTTTGTAGTGAACCAAGGAAACAGACAACCGTAGGAACACAGCCGTCACGCTGCAATATTCTATTGGCACCATGGGACCGCAAGCCTTTGATCACTCGACAACGTCGAATTCGACTCTGATGCACCTCCCCTCTGTGGACTTTTACAGCCCTGGAAGTCGGACGTCATCACAAGATAGCAACACCATGGAGGGTGCTGGGTCCATTCCCACCGTCTGCAACTCTTCCATTGACAGTGATGAATCAGACAGTCCGCTGAGTCGGAAAGTCTATTCTTCCCTTGCCAGCAACTCGGTAGTTTCCTGTAGCGAATCTGAGTTGATTAGAATCCAAGAACTCGAAAAGAAACGAATGGCTCTTCGGAATCAACGGTTTCGACTGGAACAGCATCTCTCTGAGTTCTGTGGAAAGTACGCCGAATCTTGCCCTGTCACAGGAGATTTGACCTTTGTTCGATCCTTTGAGTGGCGAGACGAAACAACAGGTTTGCGCGTCATCTACAGCGGACACATCAATGAGCACTCACAGCCTCATGGAGCCAACGGCGAACTCAAGTTTGCGGATGGACAACTGTATACTGGAGATGTTCGGTCTGGTCTGCGATGTGGACAAGGCCAGAATGTATGGGCCGATGGACAGCATTACGTGGGGGAGTGGAAGTCCAATAGTCGCAACGGTCGAGGGACGCATACCTGGCCCGATGGCCGGAAAGTCAGTGGAGAATGGTTGGATGGCCATTTGAATGGAAAAGTGTACTTTTCTTGGCCAAATGGGGCCACTTATGATGGAATGGTACAAAAAGGAAAGAAGCATGGGCGAGGTACGTATGATGGTGCTACAACAATGTTCTTTGCTAGTTTTGTTCCCGGATGATGGACTGACATCGTTTGCCACAGGTATTCACACCTGGTCGGATGGCCGCGTTTACAGTGGAAGCTTTGAAAAGGGAAAGGAAAATGGATTTGGTACCCTTGCTCATCCGGATGGGGTCAAATACCGAGGTCAGTTCAAAAGTGGGAAAAAGGATGGGTATGGCATCATGTTGTGGAAGACGAGAACCTACGATGGAGAGTGGGTCCAAGACAAGCCGCAAGGTCAAGGCCGCGTGGTTTGGGCAAACGGGGCAACTTATACCGGTCATTTCATGGATGGAAAGTACCATGGTTTGGGAGTTTATGTTTGGCCTAGCGGCAAGAAGTTTGTAGGGAGATGGGAAGATGGTGTCAAGAATGGACACGGCTTGTATTCTTGGCCCAACGGCAAGAAGTATGATGGCGAGTACAAGGATGGTCTTAAGGAGGGTTATGGCCGTATGACTTGGCCAGATGGTCAGTCCTATGCTGGGGGTTTCAGCAAGAACGTACGGTCAGGTCGGGGAGTCCAGACGAAGGCCAATGGGGAAGTCATCCATTGTGGAATGTGGGAAAACGACAAGCCCATTGGCGAGTCGGAAGACATCAACACGCCAAGCAGTATCCCCAAGGCTGTCATGGTCCAACTTGGTGATACCTCTCACTCTCAAGCTTACGAGGAGCATGATATTTGCTCACCAAACATGATTGCGCTGGGTGACGATGATCAAAGTGACTTTTCTCTGCAGCAATAGGTATGCGATGTTCGATGGTGATATGTGAATGCATACTTCACTGTTTGTAAAAAATTGTCTCTATAGTTTTGTTTACTATGGCCTATCACAACTGCAGCGTACTTGTAGAGAACTCGAGGCTTCCAATAAGCTGAGACCGTGGACCCACCTATCTAGAAGAACGGCACCCCGGGCAGAAATGCAAGAGGAATGTTTGGAGAGGAATGTTTGGACATCACTGGCGTTGCAGCGAATGGGAGAATCTTCGACTCTTCTGACTCCTTTTTGTGGCCCTTTGACCACCACCACAACATCATCTCGGGCTTCTGCACCCGAACTAACATATTCTCGTTGCTACTACTGTCTACGGCACACCATGGTGTTTCACTACACAATCCGCGGGGGTCAATGCAAAAATGCATCCTCGCACATTAACCTCAACTCTGAAGATATCACATGCTATGTGGGAAGAGATAAACATGAGAACGAGTATCTAATCAAGTATGGATGGCCAGGGGATATCTGGTTTCACGTCGAGGGACTGAGTTCTGCCCACGTTTATTTTCGTTTGAAGAATGTTTCCTGGGGTGACAGTATTCCACTAGATGATCTACCTGATGACTCTGTGTACGATATGATGCAAATTGTGAAACACAACTCTATTTCGGGTAGCAAACTGGCGTCCTGTAAAGTGGTTTGGACGCCTCACTCTAATTTGAAAAAGACGTTTGATATGGATGCTGGTACTGTCACCTACCACAATACCAAACTTTGCCGTTATGGTAGATGTGATAAGGACCGAACTCGTATCAAAGAATTGGAAAAGACCAAGACGGAACGGCTCAATGTGAACTACTACGAGGAAATGAAGGAAAATGAACGTCGCATCATTGAACGCAAAAAGAAGGATCGCAGACAAGGTACCACGACGCTTTATGACCCCATCGAGGCAGCTGTCCAAGCTGAAAAGAAGAGGATGAATCAACAAGGAGACGACAAGAGTGGAATCGATACTGGTTTGGCAGCCCTCGAGGAGCTTGGTTTGGGGCAAGAGCCGGATGAAATTACCCCAGCTCCGCGTCGGGGAGCCGAGGGAACAGCCCCACGTAAGAAAGAGGAGGCAAGCGATCAACCAATTTGGATGAAAGAAGCTGAGGAGCGACTTGAGGAAGCCTCAGAAGTTATTCGCTTCCTGAGAAGCCGTGGTTACACTCCTGAGGAAGCAATGAGCGTTCTGGATGTGTCGTCGTCGCCCGTCGACGCTCTGGCTCGTCTTTGGAGAATTCCCATGGAGCAGGAGTTGCCTTCGGAAACTTCAGATGATGTACTGGATCTGAGACGAGAAGAAACGGAAGTCCTCAAAGCCATTTTTGGAGAAGGGGAAGAGGGTGTTATTTTTGCATCTGAAGAAAACGACGGAAGCGATTTGTTTGATGCCACATTGCCCATCACATCGTACGAGCCCCCCGAACGATATGGCTTGCCTCCACCCCTACAATTGGAAGTGTACGTGGACAATGATGTGGCCCCTGGGTATCCCCTTGCGCCTCCCGTATTGGCGGTCGTAGGAGGGGGTCTCCCTGAAAAGTGGCTGAAAGAACTGACGAACCGACTTCGCAACAAGACTTTAGAGACCTGTTTGGAAATGCCCGGTGAGCCTCAGATTTTTGCCTTGGTTGGGTATCTGGGGGAAGAAGTAGAAGCCATTATTGAGGAAGAGAAAGAGGAGCGTGAACAGGAGCGAAAGGAAAAAGCAGCGAAAGCTCGTGTTGAGGCCGAAGCCCGGCGAAAGGAAGCAGCTGCCCGACAGAGAAAGGAACAAGAGGAATCAGGTGCTATTTCCAAAGACAACAAAGGGGCCAATTACAGTACGGAGGCGGAACGACGTGCCTATGCCAAGGATGTTGTCGCCGCAACTGCCAACCAAGCCATGCCTGCTCCAAAGACGGCGGCCCCAACCAAGCGATACAATACGGGAGTATCAGATCAACAACTCATCCAAGATTTGTTTGGCTAGGAGCACCCGTACAATCGGTAGAGTTTCTTTTTGTTAGGAGTGTTGTTCAAATTAACGTTTAGTCCAATCTTTCGATTTGCAGCGATGCGATGCCTACCGGTACCTATATTATTAGTTCTCGTCGTCGCAGCACATCCACTATGCCCGCATAGAGGGGAGCTAGAAGCTCAAGACTTTCTTAGTGTCTTTTTGATGTGATTAGGGTTCCAGGGAGTCCACCGACGAAGAAATACATAGAGTTACCAGAATACTTACAAAATCTCCACGTTGACATCTACTTGGCGACGTCAGCTACCACCGAAACGAATGAAGTGCCTTCTCAGCAATTCTAAATGCCTCACGATCACGCCGTCACGTCCGTCCTTGAGGACAATTTCCAAATTTTTTGGTTTCTGTAGCAGCGAGGTGGTGGGGACGTTGCTTCAACTACACATTCTGCTGCACTACTACTGTACCGGTGGACAGTCTCTGCTGCCTTACTAGACATACTACATGAGAGCACGAGGGCGCCGAGTAGCCCTTGTCCTTGCGAGCGTACTTCCATTGCTCGCTGAGCCAGGACATCATGAACCGTCTGGGTTCCCCCGCGTCCCACTTCATCAACGAGAACCGAATCCATTGATGGTTCGAGAGCACCTGTCGGCAGAAACACATCCTGATAAAATTGGGGACTCTCAAGCAGATGATGACAACGTAGTTCACAGTCAACCTGAACCACAGCCCCTTCACACCAAACCATCTGATGGAGAAGAAGCTTTAGAGAACGTGACGTCTACAAATGCTGTCAGTCCTGAGAGTGGAAAGGCATCTTTCGATGATACTGGAGGTGACCCAGAAATGCAAACAGAGACACCCCAGACCAGTGACCTCAGTACAGAGGTCGAAATTGTCGACACTCCGAGCGATATCAACAGCAATATGACGAATTCCTCCTTGGACGAGGAACTTGGCGAAACCAAAAATCTACTACCCACAAACTCGTCCGATTTGGAGGGAGAAAACTCAACAACATCGGAATCAAATGCTACTTCCAATGAAACAGTCGAACAGTTAGTCGAATCTGTCAACGCAAGCACCGATGCTGACGAAGACAATACCCTCGCCAGAGTTTCGGTAGACTACGCCAGCAAGTCTGCCGGAGCCTTGATCATTGAAAAGTCTCCATCGTTTCAAGGAACCAGCAATTTACTCAACGGAGACAAGGACAAATACGCAATTGCCCCGTGTGAAGACAAACGTTTTGTCGTTATCAGTTTGTCGGAAGATATTCTGGTCAAGCAAATCAAGCTGGCCAACTATGAACGCTTTTCGAGCAGTGTCAAGGACTTTCAGGTTATGGGCAGTCAGACGTTGGGGACTTGGTTTGACTTGGGGACGTATCAGGCAAAGGCTGGCTTTGGAGAGCAAACTTTTGTACTGCATGAGCCTGCTTGGGCCAGATACTTGAAATTCAAGTACATTTCCCACCATGGCGATGAATATTATTGCACACAAAGTCAAATTCAAGTGCATGGAAGTACTATGATTCAAGGATTTCATGAACAATGGGAGGAGTCCAATAAGGAAGACAATGAAGAGGAATCGTCGTCAGAGCATGTCGGCGACGAATCGACTGGAGATTTGGAAGCCGAACTGACAAACGAGGTTGAGACCAACTCTGTGGGGTCTACCTCCGACAATGACTTGTCGAACGTTTCGAGCTTGATGAAGCAAAAGCTCAGTGGGGCCGTGTCCACTGAAGAATCTGTACCGGCGGACGTTGTTGGAGATACTCCCTTTAGGTTCGCGTCAACGTCAAGGGCTCACAATCAACATTGCGTCTCAACCTTGGGAGTTTCCCCCCTCAGAATCTCCACTGGCAGATTTTCAAAACGCTTGCCACAAAATGGAACTCACAGTGATGAAATTGATGATTATTTCTTGGCTGGAAGTAAGGCAACCATGTCCATGCCGAGAATTGCTACAAGCGTCGGTTCACTGGAACTGAGATGTTTAGGGACATCCCTCGGAAGGCAACTGCAGAAGACAGGGGTTCCTATGGACGAACCAAAATGGAGCATACCACGTGAAACGTCTGAAGAGGCTCCGGAAGGCAAGAAATCGCCTGAGAATACCAGCAACAGTGATCCCGTGGTAGTGAAAGTCGTCGAAGAAGCAGACAAGGTAGTGGTTTCGAAGGCCAACGTTCCCGAGACTGCGACAAGCACAAAAGAGTCCATTGTTCAAGTTCAAGACCAAGGACGAACCTCGGATGGCGATGGCAATGGTGCCGATCCAATGAACCTGGCGTTGGCGAAGGTTTTGGAAGGGCTACCAAGTGCCAAATGTCTTGCGTCGTTGGACTTCTCCACCTTTCAGGCCGACATATTGGCTTCCAAGAAACACTCCACGGGGTCAGCTACGAGTACTGCTTCTGGAGCGATTCCAATGGAACCCATCTTCAAGAAACTCACCGATGAGATCAAGTTACTGCAAACCAACGTGCAGATTCATGATCAATTCGCCAAGAGTGCCAGTGCCTGTTACCAAGCCGTGCTTCTAGATTTGATCGTGGAAATGGAAAAGATTCGGGTCGACCATGAGATCAGATTGCAGAGGTTGGAGAGCACAATTGTTTCTTCCATTGTGGCTCGATTTTGGTTCTTTGCAGAATGGTGTGCGAAGGGTTATCAATCTTGTTGGGTGAACCTATTGGACCTGCGGCAGGCCGTGTATGCCCAGGCAAAAGTAGCACGAGAATCTTGGGATAGACTTGTACATACTCTACAGATCATGTTGGATGCATACATGACAATTGCAGCGTTGCAACTCGAGTCTACCATGAAAGTATGCCTTTCATCGTTGGATGAATGGATAGTGTTTGCTGATCATTGGACTGAGGCAATGTTACGACAGCTGCAGGAGGTAAAAATACAGTTGCCACTATTTGGGGATGAAACGATCACTCCAACAGATTTGGCCATTGCAGTCGCGGTATCCGCTCTGGTTTTAGTTACCAGCATACTGGTGCTAAGCCAAGCTTGGAGATCTAGAACAAAGCGAAATACAAGGAAATGTTCGAACCCTCCAACACCGACACGCTTGGGCACTGGTGGTGTTCTACCCGTTGAAGATGACGCTGCTGTTCCAGACTTGTCAGAAGAGAGTTTGGACTCTACACGACAAAAGAAGTTGGACCGAGTGCGTGTCACTCTTTCAACTGTTGTAACACCTTGATACGAGAACGACGAGAAATCTAAATGTACAGAGAGGCATGCTTCTTAAGGAAGGAAAACTTCATGCCCATTTCCCGCTATAATGTATAAACTATGGACAGGTACTTACTACAACAATCACCCTACAACGTTGCACTAGGTTCTGTCTACAACGATGTATTATTATCTGTATCTCCTAGAGTATTGCTTTCATGAAGTTCAAGTTCAAGAAGGAATGAAAGCTCAACAAATCGACTTGTATATGAGTACATCAGGTGATGGTAATGTAGTCGTTTTAGCTCTAGTCTTGGTTTGTGGGAGAGTGATGGAAAGAGCTTTAGCCCTTTTGTTCCTGCGAGGGACGGCGTTTATGGACATTCTGGACGCGTGCCCCGAGAAGGTCTCCGAGTCCCTGGTTGGCCTACTACTCGTACGCATGACCCGTAGAAGTTTGTACCGGAGCTCGTACGTTCCCGGTTCAACGCCAGATCCAGCAGCCGAAGCATCAACAACCTGTTGTTGTTGTCTGTGCACCAGCGTTCCTCGACAGAGGAATCGTCACAGAATTCATTTGAACACAAAATACAAAAGAAGTTGAGACAGAAGGTTACCGCAATAGACCCTTGATCGTACCAAATTGGTGGATACCTTGTCAGTGAAGTTCCAGTAGTGTTGCAGGTGGGAAACAAGCCCAAAGAAGTTCGACCTCAAGATGATGCACCCAAATCCTTTCAGCGATGACTTGCAAGAGTCGGGGATTCCAATGTTCGGAAAGAACGGAACCGCCCTATCCCAGGAAGAGCGTGCAGCCATCGCCAAGAGGCGTGGTTTGTGCTTGAAATGTGGTACAAAAACACATCAAGTCAAAGTGCTCAGTCGACAGGCACTCACCAACGACGATGTTTATCAAGGAACTTGCATCAAGTGTAACGGGAGCTCAGTTCCTGCTAACATTCTTCAAGCTTGGCAAGCCAGAAACGCACAGCATGCCAACGTCACTCCTGTCAGCCGCTTCAAAGGTGTTGCACAAACGATTCGGTATCAACGATCCGCAGTGGCTGCCATGCAGCAACCCAGGAGGACACCCTCCGCTTCAATCTCCTCTCACTCCGCTCCAGACTCTCGTTCTATATTGCAGAGGAAAGACAGTGGCCAGGCTATGTCTAGTCCCAATTTGACGCCTTCGTTCAATCGCAAAACTATCTCTGTCGGGTCATCCCTCAATGTTGCGCCTCCCTACCGAAACATTTCTGCCTCAAGCACCGGCACTGGCAGCAGTTCACACCTGTCCACTGCTGACGTTGGCTCGCAACGAAGCATGCAAAGTCTAACTGGTCTGGACGGTGAAGATTTCAAGGCCGGAGCCGGATGCGATCCTAGTCACTTGATGCAGGAGCTCCGTGATCACCGTAACTCACCGGATCATCTGCATTCGACACTGCATGCAATCAGGAATGCAGGATGCGACGAGCCCGGCCTTATGCATGAATTGAAAGAAATAATGGAAATCCACAAGGCGGATATCGTAGTTTGGACGCTTACCATTGGGGCAATATGGGGTGTAACTTCCAGAAGTCCACGTGCCAAGGCTGAAGCAGCCGATGCGGGTTGTCTCCCACCAATTCTTGATTTTCTCTCAAATGACAAGGTCAAGGATGATACAAATTCTGTATATTGGGCGTTGGGGGCGCTCGCGTCTCTGGCCGAGTTGGATGACAACAAGTCATTGATGATTGAGAGAGGAGCCTTGTCAAGTGCCGTTGACGCTTGGAGGCGCCACGAAAGTGACTGGAAAGTATGCGAATGGGCTTGTAGAGCTCTGGACCAAATCCTTCCTGGACCCTCCTCTCCTCCTGAAATGTTGGCAAAGGCGACTGCATCAGTCGAAGGAACTCACTGTATCCCCACCGTAGCTGCTGCTTTGCAGACACATGTCGAGGAAAGTGCATTCCAAGTTTGGGCTTCCAAAGTTCTCTTGGCAATCCAGAGATTGTACCCTGAGTCATCGATTGAAGGAGTGGCTCAGTTCATGCATGCCGAGGATATTGTATCAACATTCAGCAAAGTGATCCAATCTCGTTCCGTCCCAGCAAATGTGGTAGCTCAGCATTTGGAGACGATGGAAATGCCCCTAATCTACTGTGCCACTGATGCAGTAAGACAGCAAGCCGGAGAATGCATTCCCGTTATTTTCCGTTTTATCAGTGAGAGACCCACTGACATACAATTGCATGTGTCTGTGGCCCGGTTTTTGTGCGTGCTCGCCAGTGGTGACAACCAAGTGAAACGCAAAATCGCAGATCATAATGGGGTCAGGCTGATGGTCAAGAGTATGATGGAAGCAAGCAACAACCTCGAGCTCCAACGATCAGTTGCATCCTTGCTGTGGATGCTGAGTGGAGACTCTAGTTCATTTGATAGCTCCATGCTCGAAGAGATTTCCACTGCCATTGCCAGTGCTTCTAGACACAACAGTGATGATGAAGCACTAAATTTGGCAATTTGCGGCTACGTGACGAACGCATCTGCCCTCGCCCTTGGGCAGTCAGATTTTGTGCCTGTCGACACTGTGCTGCAAATATTTAGTTGGTCGTCTGGTATCGTGCGAGTACAAGCATCTTGGGCGCTGCGTGTGTTGTATGCGGAGTTTCCTGATTCTCTGGAGCGAATGGATCCGGCCAGTTTGAGCGTAGGCCTCCTTGAAGGTTTACGTGACAGCGATGAATGTATGCAAGCTGCAAGTTGCGCGGCATTGGTAGAAGTGCTATCGAAATCTGAATCAGCGCGCAACATGGCCAGAGACTCTGGTGCTGTTGGGACTGTTTGCACAGCGCTTTCAGCCTGCGTTTCTGAACAATATGCCGTTGACCTTCTGAGGCTTTTGTCTGTTTTACTCTGCGATAGTTCTAGCAGCTTCAGCGAAATCCCTGACAGCATCATGGAAATGATTGTACAGAAATCAAGTGAGTTCCCGAGAGCTGCTACAGCTGGCTGTGAAGCGATTCAAAATCTTCTTTTGGCCATGCCCAAGGGTTCAAAGAAAATCCGATGTGGTGGATTGGTCGGGCATCTTTGCGGCCTTCTAAATGGAAATACCAGCGACAGCTTGGCCATCGCAGCTTGTGGTGCCATTTGGGCATTGTGTGTGCAACAACCTCCGGAAAATGTCGAGGCTGTATCGCAGGTTTTTGGTACCGTCCTTGGTTTGTGTGCAGCTCACCGGGGTGAAGGTTCTGATTACAATGGACCAATTGTTACTGAGTCAGCAGGCGCACTCGCTGCTGTGATGCACTGCCTACAAGAACACCCTATCTCGCTTCCTGATGATGACATTGATCTGATCATCTCTATCCTCGACATCTGCATTGAATATGATAGGGAGAACTCTGTTGCTTTGGACAGATTTCTCGATGTGGTGTTATCGCTGTGTTTCATGGTCAAGGAAATTCTAATTCAATTCGGAGTCATTGTCGTTGTCATCGACTGTATGGTTGAGAGTGAGGGTAACCTTGACATTCAACAGAAGGGGTGCGCCATTTTGGCCATGTTGGCTTCCACAGAGAACTTGCAAGTTAATTTGACCATTGCCGAGACAGACGGCATCGATATGATTATTAGTGCGCTTGCTGGTTTCACGGAGAACGAACAAATCCAGACTGATGCCTGTCGAGCACTCTCTCATTTGAGTATCGATAAAGAGTCAAGGATGCTCATTTCCTCTCAAGGGGGACTGATGCTTCTGGTCAATGCAATGAACAAATACCCGGACAATGTGGATCTATTGGAAGCGGCATCAGCAGCCTTGTTGAACTTGACGGCGGATGTTGAGGACTCTGTGCTTCTCAGCGCAAATGTTGTTGAGACCATTGTCGCGACCATGAAGAAGCAGTCACAGTCCGCGCGGATCCAAGAGAAGAGTCTAGGAGTCCTCCAAAACGTCTCGATGCGAAGCAAGGACGCCAAGAAGCAGATCTCGGAAGCAGGGGGCATTGAGGCGGTGACTACTGCCATTCGCGAATTCATGGGGTCGCCGGCTGTCTTGGAAAGGGCATTTACCACCACTTGGAGTCTCGCAGTTTTGGACGAGAACCAAGTATTGTTCGCTGGTGACGGAGGCGTCGGCCTGGTGGTGAACGGAATGATGGCCAATATCACGTCAGAGAAAGTGCAAAAGCAAGCTTGTGGTTGTCTGTGCACTTTGTCATCAAACTCTGACAACAAGACGTTGATTCGCGACTTGGGTGGAGTTGACGCCATTGTTTATGCAATGTGGGCCCACTACCAGTCAGACTCGCTACTTGTGGAAGCCTGCCGAGCTTTGTCCAGCTTGGCTGTGAACATCCATACCAATGAGGTAATGATTGTGAGTGAGGGTGAAATCAGTGCCATCATGTCTGCGATGCGCCGCTTTCCCAATTCGGAAAAGCTGCAAGAAAATGCATGTGTTGTCCTTCGCAACTTCCTTCTATCAGCAGATAACGCAACGATCATCCGGCGGGAATCGGCAGAGCTTCAAACATTGCTGAATCATGCGTCCACGCGGTTCCCTGTCACCTGTGGAGACCGAGCAACACAAATACTGGCGAGTATACTGTAAAATGGATTTATAGTTGGAACAAATATAATTTACTGCCGTAGCTGTCTTGCTGGACTTCAGATATCAGCCAGTATCGTTGCATTGAATGACCGGCAGTACGAGTAACCAGAAGAATGGTTGGCTTTTTAGTATCACTGTCGTCAGTGTGAACAATTGATTCGGTGCTCAGGAGACCCATGAACGGGAACTGTGCTGGTTCTGCACAGTAACGGAAGGAGAGTAGAAACAAATTGTGCATGGTACAATTAACGAGGGGACTGGGACAGCGTTGTAACCACAGCAACAACGGCATCAGGGTGAACACCCGCTCGCAACAAGTCTACGATGGCCTCCAAGGCAGCGGCATTCAAGCCAGTACCGAGTCGGTCCGACATGGATTGCATTAGCTGGGTGGCATCTTCTTGGAACTCGGAGGCCGTTCTAGGTTTGGAAGTACTGGAGTAGTGGTTGTTGTTTGCGGGGTATCGGGAAGTCATGACGTTGCAAAGTTATGAGGTATGGGCGTTGACGATAAGAGGTCGGAGGTCGATAATATTGCCAATGGCAGACGGCAGTTGGTTTCTCTGGTGGGCAAATAATATTAATGCAAAAATGACAATACGAAGTTCTGGCCGTCGGAGTCGGGCGAGTCACGCGTGCCAAATTCTTCCCAACCGATCTCAGGTTTTTTCCATAAATTTTCTCTGACTTGGGTTTAGCTTTGGTTCTCTCGCTCAAAGATCCGAAAACGGCCATGAACGTTTCCGAAAGGAGCAAAGGGTCTACCAATGGCTACAAACCCAACCGACCTCGGTTGGGAACCGGCTCTTTGACTCCACCACCCATCCCTACCTTGGATGGCAGTCTAGGGCCTGCACCCCCAGTACCGACTTCAACATCCAAGGCATTGATGATGACCATTGCTGTGCCCAAAGTGTACCAAGTGTACATTCCTCCCAAGGATCAACCTGATGCTAGCAAGGATGCCAAACAAAAGAATCAACTGCGAATGACTCGTAACCAACGACTCAAAGATGCCGAAGCCCCACTCAAAGATCCTTCCTTAATTCAAAGGGATGGAGACAAGAAAATTTCTACCTCCAGCTTGGGCAAAGCCTCCGCATCCTCCTCTGTACGAACTATGCAACGAACTGAAACTCCTATGAACCCAGACGACCAAAGTCTCAAGTTAGTTCAAGTGCCATCACAAGTACATATTGACAAGAGCCAAATGGAAGAGCTGGATTCCCTCCAGCCTGGTTCATTGGACACCACTGACCGCGGGAGTAATATTCGATCTACTACTCCACCTCCTCAAGCCTTACCAAAGCGATCTGAGCCAGTTCAGGACTTGGATGTTTTGACAGACCTCAAAGAGGTTGAAGCTCCTATTCGAGTCGTGCAGCTGGATCGAAGTAACAACGACTCCATGCGAGAACATGAAGTAGGATATGTGGAAAAAGACGAACACGTGTCTGGAGGAGACCGCCAAGCCTCGATTGTTGAGCATATTATTACCAAAGAAGAAATGTCTATGATTGTCAAGCTTGATCCTGCGGCGGCACCCAAAGAGAAGAAGGGACCACCCTCCCAGGGTCCTCCCTCCCAAGGACCACCCTCCCAAGATGGATCTACGGATGAACCAGATCCAGCGTCCAAGCCTGGGCACAAGCGGGTGCAGACGGACTCCAGCCTTATGGAAGCAGCCACAGATGCCATCAAGTCTTTCTTTGGTGTTATCAACAAGAATAGCAATGACCAGTCGATGGCCTACATGTCCAAGGAAGAGGCTGTGGCTGCTATCAAACACTATGAATCACCGTTCAAGTCTGCTACTGTACTACCTGGAATCACGGAAACCGACAACGAAGGGGAGACGGAAAATGACGATGCGCCTAAACCTAACACAGAGATCAAACTGGGTGAACTTTTGCGGCTTACTGTTCGAAATCTGTATCGTGAGCAGCACTTTTACAACTCACCGGTCTACGCCGACGTTCGGTCGCAGCTGATACTGCAAGAAGCTCCGGAGGAATGGATGGAGCTGACTGTCATGGTCAAGCCATCCTCCATTGGAATCATTCTTGAACGTCTCGAGAGAATTGGGGTGGGCAGTAGTGTCGGAACTATTTCCATTTACAAGGCTGAGTTGTTGCGTACATGCGACATTTTGCCCGAGGTCAAAGAGGAAATCGCCAAAGTCGACGGACAAAAATCTGTCTCTGCCGAGGCACAAGCTGCCGAGAAAGCAAGATTGGATGCGGCAAGAGCTGAATGGAAAAATGCTGCTAGTCGGTTGCGTGTGGAGCAGGTCAAGGAGCAGATTGAAGAACAAGCTTCACTCTCGTTTGATTATTTGTCCCTGCTTGCCATTGCAAGTATCCTTGCTGGAATCGGTTTGATCACTGACAACGCTGTTGTCATTGTTGCATCCATGCTTGTGTCCCGTAAGTCTTAAAATGGTGGAACTGGATCCCTTTTACTCTCCCCAGATTTGGGAACTAACTTCCTTCTCTCACGTTCCACAGCCATCATGGGCCCCGTTATGGGAATGACCTTTGGAAGTCAAGTTGCCGATTGGAACCTGGCTCTCAAGAGTGTTTGGCATGAGTTTGTGAGTCTTTTGGTAGCAGTTCTGATTGGTGTTATCATCGGGATTTGCACTTCCTTCTGCCCCATAGCGGACACCTGGCCAACGGAACAAATGAGCTCTAGAGGTACTTCCGTAGGATTGGTCACCGGAATTGCCATTGCCATTCCAAGGTACGAATCGAGTTCTTTACCTGGTTTTGAATGCTTGTTGTCGTCGTGTGCTAATCAGGTCTCTGGTTTGTAGTGGAATGGGTGTGGCATTGTCATTGCTTGGAAACAACACTTCTTCCTTGGTGGGTGTCGCCATTTCCGCATCCCTTTTGCCCCCTGCAGTGAATGCAGGAATTTGTTGGGTTTTTGCAATTCTGCTACGCGCCGGAGCTGTCGAGGTCGACATCTCAAAGGAAGATGAGAATTTCAATTACATTGCTGGTGTCAGTTTTGCCTTGACGATGCTGAATATTGTCTGCATTTGGGTCAGTGGCATCCTGATGTTCGAACTCAAGGAAGTGGCACCATTGAAATCCAAAAGTGCATTTTGGTCGAGCGACATCAAGGTTGCGCGAGCTATCCAAAAGGGTTCCAGAGCTGTCGACCTCAACATCATCAAAGCGGGACTTCAAGATGTTATCAAGAAAGAGCGCGACGGAAAGGGACAACCACAACAGCGGCAGCAGCATGTTCATGATCGAAAGTCTCTAGTCCGCGGGAACCAAATGAGTCTTTCATTCAACATGAGTGTCAACCCTGTGGATGATGATGGCGATGCTTTTATCAATATTGAGGAGTACATTGGACCCTCAGATCTTCCTGCAGGAGAAAAGTTCTATCGTCTGGGAGACATGGCCAAACTGTTTGGGATGGACCAAAGTGAGAACGTCTATTCGAGCTAATGTCCCACCAACTATTCCTCGAGAACCGCCTCGACACGCTAACCTAGTCCCAACATTATTTTGTGTGCAAATAAGTAATACACTACTTGTAGGTCACAGTTTGGGGGTATCGTTGTTTGGCTTAGAGTTACATAGCAGGGATTTTCTTGTTTGCTTCTTTTTGTCGTCATATCACCTCAAAGGTTGCCGACCAATATGTTGCATCGTTTACCAAGCCGGTATCGACACCACAGAGCAACCTGGTCCGCGAAGCTCAAACTACAAACTATGCAAATGAGGCAGCCATAGTAGTTCACTAAACCAATGTACAGATTTGCGAGGCTTTCTAGAACGGACCACGAGGTATCAATGGAGCGCAAACCCCGAAGAGCTGGAGCGCCTATCCATTCTTGTCCGGATCTTCAAAAACTTTGCTGAATGACAAGTTGCCGTAGGATTCTTCCTGAAGCTTGTCGTTAAAGGTGGCATAACTCATGTTCCCTCCTGTTCCCAAGGTAGCCACACTCATATCCATATTCTCTCCTTGATTCCAGCTCGTATTTCTGTCCTTCAACTTTTCCTTGGTAGGGACAGATTCATGTTTGTCAGCAGCAGTGGATATTCTCAGGGAACTGTCGAAAACAGAACTCAAGTTTCCTTCCTCATTCATGTCTCCAATAGACAAACTCATGGCCGATAAGTGTGCCGAGGAACCATTTCCGTCATATTTCTTCTTGGTTGACGTTGGCGAAGTGCCTGTGAAGACCTTTTCCATTTTGAGACTATTTTCACGCTTCAACATACCGGATGGAGGCATACGTCTAGGAGCACCACCGCCGCCTCCCCCAGTGAGAGCTTCGACAACGTGATTTGGCTTTTGTTGTGGATGTGGTGGCGCCGACGAACCCTGACCCTGGTTGAAATCGTTGTTCGGGTGAGAGTTTCGTTGTCGAGGGGTGCTATTCTGCACTGGAGGTGGTGGGGGCATTTGATCAAGAGGGCGAGGGTCGAAGTGTCCAGTGTTGCCACCTGGGTACATATTGTTCTGATTGTTGAGCTGAGAAGAGGTCATATTGTTTTGGTTTCTCATACTTTGCAATTTGTTTTGAAGCATCTGCATTTCGGCAAGCTCTGACTGATTGTTCTTGAGCTGCTGAAGCTGTTGACTCATCTGGCTCATGGCGGCTTGCTGCGCATTCATTTGATTTTGCAGTTGAATTTGTTGGGGACTCAACATACCCGGCAAACCCATGTTTCCTGAGAAGTTGTTGCCAAGCTGCGCATTCATCATCATGGCAGCTTGTTGCTGTGCCGTCATTTGCATCGTATCGAATGAATTAAGAGGCGGACCTGGGAGTGCCGAGGGGTCCACCATTCGTCCCATCATGCGACCACTGGGTGTTCTTCCGGAAAACTGTCCCATGTCTGGAGACAACTGACCAAGCAACATTCCAGGCGACATCATTCCTGGCGACCCAAGCTGTGGCGACGTTAATATGGAATTCCTAGTCATCTGTGGCGAAGACAGACCTTGATTCACCATGAAAGAGTGCATGTCCCCTGGGAAACCACCTCTGTTCAAAGCATCCTATAGTACGAAGTTCGTAGTTCCAGAACAATATCCATCCGAAAGGGTGAGGGCACGTGACTCCAAAATACATTGTTCAACAACAAAAATAAAATAAATGGTCGGATCACTGACAGACACACGTACCGTTTGTACTGACCGCGCGTTATCCTCGTTGTCGGTATCGTCACCACTTTCGCCGGTCATCTCTTTCATGATCTCCGGGGCTCCCTCTCGCAGGGCCTGCCTTGTTTTGTCAAGTGCTTTCTTTTCTCCAATATCATACCAGAGTTTTGTTTGTGCATCTTGCTTGAGAAATCGCCCCGGTGGCTTTCGAGCTTTGATCTCGTCAACAATCATCCTCGAAAACTTTCCCTTTTGGGGCTTGGGGCACTTGACATACTCGAGCTTGTGCTTCCGAACCAAGGCCCGAAAGTGCTCGTTTCCAGCATGGTAGTTGACGAAGTTTCCTCTCCCTGATAGAACATCGTGCTCATGAGGAGCAACGATCCCGCTCGTCTGCTGGGGTCCAGACGTCATGGTGAGGGGAAGCAAATACAATTCGAAGTTACAGCAGTGCCTTGTGAGTGTCCCTCTTTTTTTCTCTACCCTCTATCATCCAGGCCGCCCTGCCTCCTCCTCTTCTTGCCAAGCCCGCCTACTACGGCGGCAGTACACCAGCGCCACCGCCGGTTTCCAGCAGCAGCGCCGTCCCTACTACTTTGTACGTGAGTCCACGTGTATGGGGATGGCGCAGTACGAGTAGGTGGGCCTTGGATGGTGCGGCGACATCGCCACTTCATAGTAGTTAATTGCGTCGCAACCTAAGTGTTCCCTTCCATGTCGCGAATTCTTTAGGGATTTATTATTTATTATCCATCATCAAGAGGGGGAGCGGGGAGCATGCTAAAACAAGGCCAACAATTCTTGCCCTGTCTTTTTGCGGCGGACATCCTGCCTGTGCTACGTCAGCCTCCAATTTCTCATAAAGATCCGTCATTATCACCATGATTGCTTTACGACAAGACCACTTTCCCGCAATCTACCGAATAGGATTGGTGGGTCTCACTTCAATTTTATTCTACAGTCATGCGGTTGCCTTTTCCCCGATAGCTCTTGCTGCGAGAACATGCAATCACTATGGGGTTTATCCTGCTGAGCCAACGCCTGGTCCAGCTGTGTCACCCGCCAGAGAATCGAGGACGAGTGGCCTGCATGCAAGCTTCTTGGAGGATGACGATATCGTATTGACTCCTGAAGAAAAGAGAATGCTCATGGAGAGGGAGACTAGACCTGTCATGAATCGACAGATCAAGGCGGATGAAGTTCGAGTCATCGTGCCGCTCGGCAATGGCAAAATGGAGCCTCTAGGTGTCATGACTCTGAACGACGCCCTGGAAAAGGCACAACAGGAGGGGGCCGACTTGATTCTTATGGAAGGAAAGGCAGTTCCCCCATTGTGCATGCTTGTCGAGTACACCAAATACCTGTACATGAAAAAGAAAGAGGCCAAAGAGACCCGAAAACAGAACAAGACGCAAAAGGAAGTTAAACTCACATTGAACCTCGGACAGCATGACTTTGATGTTCGCCTCAAGAATACCCTGAAATTTCTCAAAAATGGACATCCTGTAAAAGTATCTGTGATTATGAGAGGAAGAAATGCTGCCAGACCCGAACGGGCGTTTTCGTTGATGGAGCGATTCCAAGAAGCCTTGGGCAAGGCAGCCCGCAAAGCAACCCCAAAACAGACAGGAAATAATGTGATCGTCATTTTGCGTGCATCCCCAACTACGGAGGGTTCCGACAATAGCGGCGCTAGCCCTTCACCAGCGACGGCTTCGAACAATGGAAAGTCTGCCCAAGATGACAATGAAGACGACAATACGGTGGCATAGGATCCCTGGTTGCTACCCACCCCCATCCTGACCATAGTGGATGGAATATGTACAAACAATTGTCGACAGTTGAAAGTGTATCCAAAATATGATCGGGTACCCAATTCGGTGTAGCAATTCTTCAAGAGGCAAAGTCTCTGCAAGTCCCGTCCAACTCTGCACCAGCGATTTACACTGCCTACTAGCTATATCTACCTACCGGTACAGTACCTTATCGCCTATTTCCACCAAATATATACTAGTAATAATTATTTCTACTAACGTTAGTAAAACAGCGAGAAGCTTGGTGAAGTCAAAAAGATGTTTCATGTAAAATAAGCCGGTTGGAGACATCGGAGGACCCAACAAAAGAATCATGCATATTAGGAAATGATATGTCATACGTAGATGTGGTACAGATGACTGGTTCGGTTCAGATCCCTTACAAAAATGGATGACGTCTGCTCTGCTGGTGCCGTGGTCACCGAACTACAGAATAGTGGCGGGAAAAGAGGAAAGCAGGAGGAGGAGAGGAGAAGATAATGAGGTTTCCACTTAGAGGTGCTCGCGAGTACCAGGGCGTAGTAGAATTGCCTCGTAGGATTTCGCGTGATTTCTTGTGACTGCCGACGCGGATTCAACTTGCATCATCGCATCACGAAGGCCTGTATCTATTGGTCCAGAACTTTCTCGAATCACAATTTGGTTGGATCCCAAAGTTACGCGGAAAAGCCTCCTCCACAGCAGCCCCATATCATTGTGGAACAACTTTTCTCTCGTTTTTCATTCAGATTTCCACTACAAAGAAAACCATGGCTCCTCAAAACATCGGTCGTGTGACTTCGGTCTCTGAAATGAGTACTGTCAGTGCTGCTAGTGCAGGAAGTGAAGGGACTGGAACACCTCGTAGCTCCAGCGAGTACCGTGTACGAAAGTCAAAGCTCATTGGGTACGTTTGATGGGATCAAGACACCTCGCAGGATGTAACAGCTGTCTCACCGTTCTTCTTCTTGTTTCAGAATGATTGACTGGGCGCACGTTTTGATGACCCATTCCCCACACCTCCTCGTTGTCGGTCTTGCCGTTCTCGTTGGACAAATCATTCGCCAAGTGGTTGGGGACCTCTTTGGTGACAGCGAAGTTGATTTCTCGTTGCACACCATCTCTGTGGTTGCATCTGCCGTCAAGGAGCTTTTCGTTCGTCTCTATCTATCTATTGTTCAAAGTGATGGATTTGATATCTTCTCCCCTGCCGTCAAGACTACTGCTTTGGTCTTGGTGATTGCCGCTTGGATGGTCCGTCGTGACAACCCTATCTACGTTTTGAGTTTTGCTACCTTCAAGGCACCCCAGGAGTGGCGATTGACCCATGAGCAAATTATCGAGACAATGCGTCGAAAGGGTGTTTTCACCGAGGAGAGTTTGAACTTCATGAAGAAGATCCTGGAGCGTTCGGGAACTGGTCCTGCCACCGCTTGGCCTCCAGGCATTGTCCAAACGTTGACCCGTGACGACCACAAGGCTGACCAATCCATCGAAGCCAGCCGCAAGGAGGCCGAGACTGTCATTTTTGCGGTTGTTGAGGAGGCTTTGCGAAAGGCCAATGTCAAGCCCAAGGAGATTGATGTCCTTGTCATCAACTGTTCGCTCTTTTCCCCCACTCCATCCCTTTGCGCCATGGTTAGCTCTCATTTCGACATGCGCCCCGATGTTGCCACCTACAACCTTTCGGGAATGGGTTGCAGTGCCTCCTTGATCAGCATTGACTTGGCTAAGAAGCTTTTGGGCAAGGGACTCGGAAAGGCTTTGGTTGTTTCCACTGAAATCATCACCCCCAATATGTACCATGGAAACGATCGTGCATTCTTGATCCAGAACACTCTGTTCCGCTGTGGAGGTGCTGCCATCGTTTTGTCGAACAACTGGTTGGATGGACGCCGTGCTTGGTACAAGCTCCTTCACACCGTCCGCATGCAAGGAACTGGTCAGACTTCTTACGAGTGCGTCTTTGAGGGAGAGGATGCCAACGGCGAACGTGGAGTCCGATTGTCCAAGGATATTGTCAAGGTTGCTGGAAAGACCATGGAAATGAACCTTACAAAGCTTGGTCCTCAAGTTTTGCCCTACACCGAACAAGCCAAGGTTGTTTGGAGTATTCTTATGAGATACACTTTGAAGTCTCTTGTTAAGGTGTTGAAGGCAAATGGAGCCGAAGACATGGCATCCAAGATTCAAATCTCCAAGCCTTACGTGCCCGATTTCAAGCGATGCATTGACCACTTCTGCATCCACGCTGGTGGACGTGCTGTGATTGATGGTAAGTTGAAAGTGATGCGCAATAAATAGCGTCGTGCAGCATTGTGGAGAACACTGTCTAACTTGTCACTTTCTCAATTTCCAGGCATCGAAAAGAACATGCAAATGGAAGAATACCACACAGAACCTTCTCGACATGCTTTGTACAACTACGGAAACACCAGTTCGTCTTCTATTTGGTATGAGTTGGAATACATCCAAGAGCACCAGAAGACTAACCCACTGAAAAAGGGAGACCGCATCATGCAAGTTGCTTTTGGGTCTGGTTTCAAGTGCACCTCTGGTGTTTGGTTGAAGCTGTAAGCGTCCCGAATCCCTTTCCACAGTTAGTGAATTTCCTTCACATGTAATATATAGACTCTACATCTCGATGAATGGGTTTGCTAGCCATGTTGTGGTATCATCATAGAAAAGTTAGTATATACTAACCGTAGCCATGTGATGTCTTGGCAATCCTTCCTTGGATTCTTTGCAACCACGACACGATCCAGCATTTCCTTTCTACGTCTATCCTGACGCGAACAATTGCTTTTGGTGAACGTATCATTGCACACTCTATGATTTTGGATGGACAAGGTCGACAGGAACATGGGGGTTCCACGACGATTACAGAATGTGCGGATTTGGGGCATCGTCATGCATCGTCTTCGTCCTCAGCCATGGTCGCAGCGGTGGCCGAATTACCATGCATGGAAGCCTCTCGATGCTTTGTCAAGGAACGAGAACGAGGGTTACTCATTTCATTGAAACACATTCCAAGTCCAAAATTTGGCAAATCAGGGGGTACTGTCATTGAGTTGGAATTGACAAAGCAGCGTAATCGCCACGGCGAATGGTATCTTCAGCTCGACGAAAATCGTGACAACCATGGGCAACCTTCTAAATGCATAACATTTCAACACACAGAGCTGGGGCATTATTTGCATTCCACAGCTGATGGAATGGTTGGTACTCAAGAATTCCAAAGTCACTGGACGAAATGGATGCTCATTCCATCAAGATCTGGAAGCCAAAATGGGAACTCGCAGTCGTTTACGTTCCAAGATTCTCAAGATTTCTCAAGTGATATGTCAGTTTACTATCAATTGGCTCCAATAGCGGATCCTGCATTGAGGCTCTCATGCAAAAGGACAAAGGATGGAGGCACGCTTGTACTGAAATCATCGGAGCAACATGACGATACGTTGTGGGAACTTGAGTTTTCTTCTGGTGAATTATGTTACATATCCAATCCAGTAGTCCATTCGCAAATAAGATGCAATCTATTTGGGCAGTTAAGTCTCAGCTCGGTCTTTCAAGGATGGGAAGTTTTCCGCTTCATCGAAGTTGGACAGGGAAATGTCGCCATCAGTTCTTGGACTCACAGCCACAAGTTTCTCAGCAGTGACCCTCATGGCGATGTTTTCACCTCTGAGAATCGATTGGGTCATTGGGAAAAGTGGAGACTGCAAAAAGTTGAAAATGGAGTATATATTGTCAGCGTGGCACATCCAGGTCGGTATCTCTGTGTAGGCCGCCACAAGGAAATACCACTGGAGACCACGACAAAGCCTGGGGAGTTCGCAAAATGGCATCTGGATGCTGCTCATCTACATGTGTATTACATTTCTCATACGAGCTCATCCAAAGCGGGCGTAAACGAATCAGTATATGTTTCTAGTAGGAGGAATGGTGCCGTTCTGTCAAAGGCACGTCGGAGTTGGGAAGAATGGAAAATGGAAAAAACTGATGATGGCTGTGTCACTTTTCTGTCGCCGACGCATGAAAAGTTCTTGGGAAGCAATTCCAGCGGATACTTGCACATGACATCTTCAAAGGGGGAATGGAGTTATTGGGAGATAATTGAGTCTCCTAACGGGGGAAGCCTTATTCGCTCCAAGCTGTTCAACAGGGTGCTCTCAGTAGAGGGCGGCTCGCTATGCACGTTGGAAAATTCCCAAGCAGAAACGAGGTCAAGCACTTTTCAGTTGCAACCGAGATTGCCAGCAACAATTAGCGGGCCCCGATTAGCAGCTATTGGAGTTGCTGGGGCTGTGGGTGTTGCATTGACAGTGTCCATGCCGTTTGCGGTTCTTGGAGTGATGCAAGTTGCTGGTCTAGCGACCACCGAAGTGGCGGTTCTTGCTGGCGTGTCAGCTGAAGCGTTGGTGGGGGCAGGAAGCGGTGCCTTGATGGGGGCTGGAGTGGTACGAAAGGCAGCCTCGGCGATGAAAGATGACACGCAACGTGCTAAGCTTTCACCGACTGCAGAAGGTAAGGATGCATCACTTCTCGAGGCACAACGGCCAATCTGCGCATGGAGACACTGGTAAAATTGCGTGAATGCTTGAACTCAGGTGTTCATACTATGGCTTGAAATCTTTCCAGAACAAGCCAACCAATTTATTAGACATACTGAATAGCAAATTACTTGCATATTTCAGTGAAAAACTTGAAACGCTTAAATTCTCTAGATCTAGCTTTTCATAGTCACATCTTGTTCTGATTCTTGTAACCTATCGCTAGTACCCCTCAGCCCTCAACCGTCTTGTGATACAATATGTATGCTACATACATATACTGTACCATTATTGTTCTCATCCAGCTGTGTGCGGCCTCTGAACCCATTGACCACCACACACCACGCCATCAGTACCGGTAGTTTGTTGTGCTTGTTGCTACGTCGCGTAAGTTGAGGAATAGGATAGCACAGGAAATCATGTCGACAGATGAAGCACAGAACAGTGCAAACGATACGCAACGGAGACGAAAGAGGAGATGGGGAGATGCAAGTGCTACGCCAGCAGAGCAAACAACCCCACCACAGCCACAACAATCTGCTCCTCCTCTGGACGGAAAGGCAAAGGCACTTGCACTACAGGCCAGCATTCGGGAAAAGTTGGCTGCCTTGAAAGCAAAAACCGCCGCGGTTCCCACTACGGCCGGTACACCTATAGTCGCTTCCTCTTCCTCCACCAAGAGACCCCCATCTGAAGACGCTGCCAGTGCCCCTTCAACGAAGCGGGCGAAACATTACGAACTGGACTTGACCACAACAGCTCCTACATTCAATAAGAAGCCAGAACCTCCAAAACCCAAAGTAAATCCATACTTGGCTCATTCTCAAGCGGAGTCGAACGAAGAAACAGGCGAGGAAACTCAGGATGTTGACCAAGTTGATGAACGTGTTCAGGCAGCCAAGACTCGCCAACGTCACAAATCTCTCAAGTTTGTAGAGCCCGGAACATTTGTTGAGATTGCAGAACGCAAGCGTCGCAAAGCCGCGAATGCTGAGCAGTCAGGGTTTGTCAGTGGTCGAAAGGCTGCCACCTATTTCAACGCGCAAACGATGGCCAACATCTATGGTCCCACTCCGACGGAAACCAACGATGACGATCCATCATTGCTGCCGACCCGAGCAGAAGCCAACGTCAAGACAACTATGCCTTACGTTTTAGAATGGTGGGACTTGGAGCTACTTCCATCTGAGCTAAAGAAGCAAGTGACCTCGTACGAAGGGAAAGCACTTCAAAAGGAGAACGAAAACAAACTCAAACAGTTCGAGTCCAACCATGCCGATACCAAGTCGGGCGGATATGAGGATGTTGAGGCATTGGAACTTCAGACCACATGTTTCAAAGATGCATCTCTGAGTTACAGCAAAACAGCTGCTTTGGTTCAACACATAGTTCCGGTGAAACCTCCGAATGCTAAAGATGGGCCTCCTGTCGAACCAACTCTTTATCTGACAAAGAAGGAATTGAAACGCCAACGTAAACTGCGCCGTCAAGAGAAGCAAAGGGAACTACAAGATCTGCAAGCTGCTGGGCTTGTCCCAGCTCCAGAACCACGTTTGACACTTCAAAATTTTATCAAGGTTTTGGGAGACCAAGCCTTTGTCGATCCCTCGCAGATGGAGCAGAAAGTGTTGCATCAAATGGAGGCTCGCCAACGAGCCCATGTGGAGCGAAACGAGAAGAACAAGCTCACAAAGGAACAAAGAGCTGCTAAGCTGGCTAAAAAATTACAGGAAGATACATCGGAAGCGGTCAATGTAGCTCTTTTCTACGTGAAAGACATGTCCCACCCGTACCATCGTACCAAGGTGGATTTGAACGCCCAACAGAGCAACATCACAGGTGGAGTATTGGAATGTGGAGCACCACAACTTGCATGTGTCATATGTGAAGGAGGACCAAAGGCTATCAAGCGTTTCACTCGTTTGATGACTGTTCGCATGAAATGGCAGGGGCCTGATGATGCCTTGGACGAGGAGGACGAGGAAGAAGAGGATAAGGACCCTGAAACAATTCGTCCAAAGTTCAACAAAGAGAACACATGTTCTTTGGTATGGACAGGCATGGCCACGAAACGCTTCTTCAAGGGTTTTGTCTTTCAATCTTGTGAAAGTGGATCTGAGGCTGCCAGCGTCCTTCGGTCAAAGGGAGTTGGCCACTACTGGGATCAACTTTTGGCTCACGTTAGTGGGAAGGGTGACAGATTTCAGCTTCGATTGGCAGAGAGTGACGATGACGAAGATGACGAAATGGAAGTGGAGGGGGGCCAAGAGGACATACAAAAGCTCCAGCACCATGGTTGCTAGTGTTCTTCGCGAAAAGCATCCCCGCAACTATGAATATTTATAGATCTGGCAAATCGTAATAGTCTATGTGGGCTCCATTCTCGAATGAGTCTTCTTGGAGGAGACGAAGCAATTTGCGTGCACTCCATTGCGGTTGCAAAACAGGCTGTTCGAAATTCTTCTTGAGATCGGCATCAAGTTCAGGCGCACCTCGAATCTCCTGTACCATGGCAGTCTCCAGGGGACCCTGTGGAACAAATGAAACGTTAGTTAGCAATGAATGAGCATAACCTAATCGAACACACGGGATGATACCAGAAGAGAATAACCTACAGGTGCATAATTGACAACCCGATTAGATGGGATTTCCTTGGCCAGCAGGGTGTGGTATTTGTCCCGGGCAGCTTTCCCAGCGCTGTAGATACCAAACGTATTAAAATCGGCAATAGCAACCAAGGACGAAATATTGACAATCACAGCTTGACAACCCTGTTCTTTAGCAAACCTGGCGAGGCGAACAGAAACCCAAAAGCAAGATGTAACGTTTAAGTCGACATTGCGCCGCATTTGAGCCAGTGATGGCGTATCAATCGCAGGTCCCAAGAAGCCAATACTACCTGCATTGTTGACCAGGATAATTCGATTGGACTTCGGCAAACCGTCACAAATCTTGTTCAAATTTTCGTCAAGATTATCCAAATCTTCCAAGTCCATAGCGTGACAAGTGACGTTTATTTGGGGACTTTCAGTGGTCACAACAATTTGTGACTTGGTCTCTTCGAGTGCTCCAGCATTACGTGCTACAAGGACAACGTGAAGAGAGCCATTATCGGGAATGACAAGCTGCTTGGAAGCTTCAATAGCTATAGCTTGTCCGAGTCCCCGAGAGGCGCCCGTGACGATTATAGTAGTGTCTGGTGAACTCGACATGGTGAGGTTGGTGATGGCCACTGGAAATCTTTGTGGTGATGCGCGTGTGGGAAAGATATGCGCCGTCCGACCCCTTGGAATGGTTGAGTCGTGCTTCAGTGATTCACTACGCTAAAAACAGAAAACATCGATTTTCTGTTACCGAGCTCCATTCCCGTCGTTCCCTTTCTCTGCGGCGCGAGCGATCGATCGCTTACCATCATCTCACTACCATAGAGCAAGTTTACCGCATCGTTTCATTGTGACGTTGTTCTCAACCCAAACTGTTTGCGAGCATGATTTCAAATGATACCGGCCGTCATCTGGCAGTGTCATCTGAAGCTTCCCTCACGATGCACTTATTCGGTATACTATTTGCGTTCATTGGGTTTCTCGTGGTTCTTCGGGTTCTTGTCAATTTGCTTATAGATATTGCTATGGCTGGGGACTTGTATCCCTTATGGCAGCTTCTGTCAAAGATTCGACGATTCCTCTGTCCTTGGCTGTCCCCTCGGACACAGCCTCAAGGTGCAGGAGCTGGCTCGCCGCCTTCTCCAACGAGTCATCTTGGAATGAATACCGTGTCAATGGATCGGTTGCTGGCTGGCATGACAAATTCACAAAAAGAAAGGTTCCTAGCTTCGATTTTGCCGAGTCAGGTAGGTGGGACGGCATTCGCATTTTTTTTGGATGCTGAATGTATTCTGAAACTCATGACCTTTCTCGGTTGTGTCACTAGGTGGCGACCAAAGAGGAATTGGAAAAGTGGAAAACAGAGACTGAGCAACAACTACATTCGAAGCCCCCTTCGATGTCTTCTTTGGCCGAAACGGGCGCTCCTTTATCTAGAATAATAGAGCAGGAGGAGGGTGCGTCGTCATCCCAAGATCATGCGTTGCTGTGCTCCATTTGCATCCATGACATGGAGCCTGGACAAAATGTGGTCAATTTACCCATGTGCAAGCATCGTTTTCATAGCCAATGTTTAGCTCAATGGCTTTCCACGCACACGCGGGAGTGCCCATACTGCCGGTCGCATGTCTTCACCCAGGAGCAGCTTGATCGAGCGTATCAGATGCGGGTGAGGAACCCGGCTGCGTTCACAGGCGCAAGGGACGGTGGGGAGGTTCAAATGAATCAAAGATAACAAGGTGTAGCCATGTTCCAGGAATAGCATTGTAGTCCTAGTAGCTTGGCTACTTTGCTTGGTTGATTCGGTTGTGTGAAGGCATTGGGAGCTGTCCATGATTGTGAGCATCTCATCAGTATTATTTACAGTAATCAGTCGTGGACTATCCGCAATCCATCTTGGACTCGTTTCACAGTAGTACCGTACCAGTACTCGTAGCACTACTGGTGTACCTGTAGGTTAATGGAGCGCAACCACCCTTCATGGCTATTGAGAATTGAACAGTTAATTTCACTGAAATATTGCATGGAATCCATCAACTACGGATACAGTACCTACAACAGAATCAGGCGACAAGTTGTGTTGGGACCAAAATACGTATTTCTATTCTTACAAGGTATCTATTCGGGGCGAGCCCTCATACCATAGAAAGGCAATGCCTTGAGTGTGTGACCCCACGAGAACCCAATGAGTTTCAAGCTTAGCCTCCGAAACCGTAAAGGGTCTTTCCTTGGCGCTTGAGAGCGTAGACAACGTCCATGGCAGTGACGGTCTTTCGGCGGGCGTGCTCAGTGTAAGTGACAGAATCACGGATGATGTTCTCCAAGAAGACCTTGAGGACTCCACGGGTCTCTTCGTAGATCAATCCAGAAATACGCTTGACACCACCACGACGAGCCAAACGGCGGATGGCGGGCTTGGTAATACCTTGGATGTTATCACGGAGAACCTTTCGGTGACGCTTGGCTCCTCCCTTTCCAAGTCCTTTTCCTCCTTTTCCTCGTCCAGACATGATGAATTGGTAGTTGTGTTACGAGTTTGTCCTTTCGGAATTTGTGAGCCTGTTTCCTCGGGCCGGTTCGTGCCAATTCTGGCCGACGTCCGTTCGTTTATCTGGCGCGCAGGGGTTCCGAATGCTGGCGCGTCGAGCTGCGCTCTCTTTTACCACCCATCATAGCTCGAAATCTCGGAACCGGCAGCCACACCGACAGCAACACAAAAAATCCCCTCTGTTTTCCAGAAAAAGAACAAGATGGCCCGAACGAAGCAAACCGCCCGCAAGTCCACCGGAGGAAAGGCTCCTCGTAAGCAACTTGCCACCAAGGCTGCCCGCAAGTCCGCTCCTGCCACTGGTGGAGTGAAGAAGCCTCACCGATACCGACCTGGTACCGTCGCTCTTCGTGAGATTCGACGATACCAAAAGTCGACCGACTTGTTGATCCGCAAGTTGCCCTTCCAACGTCTCGTTCGTGAGATTGCTCAAGATTTCAAGAGTGATCTTCGATTCCAAGGATCCGCCGTCTTGGCCCTCCAAGAAGCTGCTGAGGCTTACTTGGTTGGATTGTTCGAGGATACCAACTTGTGTGCCATTCACGCCAAGCGTGTGACCATCATGCCTAAGGATATCCAGCTCGCTCGCCGTATCCGTGGAGAGCGATCCTAAGTCCTAGATTCTTGGGGGAGTGTATTGTAAGATTGATTTCTGAAATAGATACTATCTATTGTACATGATAAATACTAAGGGTATTAGTTTTTATTATACTCTGAACTGTGGTACCATAATAATCTACTTGAACAGCAATGCAACATCGGTAAATCCTCCCAAATCTCTGTATCACGATGGGAGTGTTGTTATAGCGGTGCTGCTTGCAAATACTTGCTGGAAAAGAATAATGCAACTGCTGGACGATTTCATTTCCACACGATCGAGGTGTATGGTGCATAGCTGGTGCACAGTGCACATACGAGTACAAGCAAGTCCGCAAGGAACCACCACCGTGGGTCGTGTCAATCGGACCATCATCTGCCTCCGGCAAGTTGTCGGAGGGAGTCACACGTAAATGACTTATGAGATTCAACCTTACATCCCATTCATTATTTGAAAGCCCGTGTGCAATTCACCCGCACTCCTCGTTTTGTCCGTTCTACTGATTTAATTTCACCAGATGCGAATATGAATGACCCCAGTTCCTACGACATGCCGACTGCTGCCGAAAGCAGGGGTACCACGCCGGAAGCAACGGAGGGAACGGTAGATGTGAGAGGTAGCTGCGTAGCAGCACGTGAAAGGCCCGAGCATTGCTGTTCGACTAATAACCTTACTACTGGCACTGGAACCACATTCGTCGGACGTGACGATTTTGTTGTTCGTGCTATCTATCGACTCCAAGACCAACAAAGAGTCCGAGTACAGTAGTACGAAAGTGCCAAGACTATATCGCTGCAGTCCCTTCTCTGTTGACGGTCTGTAGCAAGTGTTTTATTATTGCAACCAAGTCTCTCCTCTGTACCGAGAAGGACTGCCAAGGCTCCTCGTTTTGGTTTTTGGTTGGAGTTGCCCAATTGACTGTGCTGTGAAACATCCGACAACCTACGTTGCGGCTACAAACGGATTGCGGCTGTGTAGTTGTTACAGGTCTCTATCTTCCTGTTGCTTTGATCCTTTTCAACAGTACGATACCGGTGGTAGTGCTATCTTGCGGTAAAGAGTTCCGGCAACTGTGATTCCTCGTCCAGCAAGGCTTGGGAATCTCGTGATCTGAAAGTGCCGTTAGGCTTATCATGGGAAACGAAGGTTCTGTGCCACAATCGGGTGAAGAAGAATTCGAACAGCAGGCCACAGAGCCCCCATCTGCCATTCATCCACCAGCACAATCCACTGCGTCTGCTTCGGCACCACAAGTCGCCTCGGCCTCTGGACAGCCGCAAACGAGAGGAGGCAGGATGATGAACGCAGTGTTTCACAGGAGGCAGAACAATAATGCCTCCGCTTCAGCACAAGGAGGATACCGCAACCAAGCGGGTGCCCCTCCCATGCAACCAGAAGATATGGTCATGATGAGTCCAGAGCAACAGCAACAGTACTACCACGAACAGCAGGACATGTATTTACAGCAGCAACAGTACTACACTCACCAAGGTTATCCTGGTGCCACTGAGGGATCCTTTCCTTCACACCCACAAGCGGCCGCTCCTGCCGCCGCCGCCCCTGCTGGTTCGAACACGTCTCCCCCCAAGAAGGGAATGAACTTCCGACCATCCGGACGTCCTGGGGCCGCCTTGATCAATTCCATGAAAAACCTAAGTATTGGATCTGGAGTTTTGAACCGTGGACAGGGAAATGCTGCTAGTGCCAAGTCTCCGGCACACAGCACCACCAAAGAATGGGAGACCAAATGGGACGAGGATGATTCCGATGAAGACGAAATTCCCGAAAAACCAGCGGCACATCCTTCCGTACACAATGCCGCTCAAATTCAGCCCGACCCCATGGTTATGCCACCCATGGTGCGACCAGGTATGGATGTCGGCCTTTCCAGTCCTCCGCCTACCAGTATTATTCCTCCTATGACACCTGCAGTGCCACAAACCAAAGCTCATCTCGTTACTGCTACGCCGGATCAACCAGGTGGTGTAGAAGATGGCGTGGAGTGGGATACAGGGGTCGTTCCACCAGAATCCCTAGATTACGAAAAACCCAATGTTCAAATGTTTTTGCCATTGCTACGAGTCCTCGGGAAGGGATCTTTTGGCAAGGTATGTGCACCATGCAACTTTGTTAAAGCGTGACGATTGACATCTCAAACCCTTTTCTTTTCTACTTCCAGGTTGTGCTAGTCCAGAAACGGGTGGGGGTAGAACGGGGTCAATTGTTTGCCATGAAAATTCTACGAAAGGCACATTTGGTTCGTCGACGACAAATTGAAAGGACGCGGACGGAACGCAAAGTATTGAGTGTGGTCAACCATCCATTTATCATGAAGCTGCATTATGCGTTCCAATCTCCAGACAAGCTATATCTCGTTTTGGATTATTGTCCAGGAGGTGAGTTATTTTTCCACCTTTCACGTTTTCGACGATTCCCGGAGCGTGTAGCCCGTTTTTATGCCGCAGAGTTGCTTCTCGCGCTTGGTCATTTGCACAAACGAGGAATCATCTATCGCGACTTGAAACCAGAAAATGTTTTACTGGATGCAGAGGGTCATGTCAAGCTAGGTGACTTTGGATTGGCCAAGGCTGGAATCCAACATGCGTGTGAGGGTGCAACCAGTATGTGTGGTACTCCGGAATACATGGCTCCAGAAGTTCTTGCTCAACAAGGCCATGGATTCTGCGTCGACTACTGGGGACTTGGAATGTTGGTCTACGAAATGATGACTGGTCTGCCGCCTTGGTACACTACCGATCGAACGCGACTGTTCCGTAGGCTGCGAAGTGCTCCTCTGGAAATTCCTTCGTATTTCTCCCCAGCCAGTGCCAACTGTGTAAGTGTTCTATTGGAACGAAACCCTCACCGTCGCCTTGGAGTAACTGGTATCCGGGCCGCGATGGAACATGAGTTTTTCCGTAGCATCAGTTGGCGAGCGCTTTATGGTAGAAGAGTTGAAGCTCCTATTCGACCTTGTGAAGGGTGGACGCCAGCTGGTCCTGGTCAAGATGAACCCAGCAAACCTCCACAAATGAATGGTGAAGGTGATAACCCAGACTTGGATGCTGCCACTGCAAACTTTGACAATACCTTCACTAGAATGCCAGTCGAGACGGATGATCACCCAGATGCGGCAAACAATGATCTGGAACACTTGGAAGAACTCCATGAAGACACCTTCATTGGTTTTACATTTGACGACAAGGACAGGGAGGACGGCCCCGAGGCTGCACAAGCTGAACCACAACGGCAACGAACCCATCACTATGCCTCAGGAGATACGAGTCAGCAAGATGCTGCTCATCAATCTCAGCCTGCAACTGGTCACCAAATAGATTAAGGTAGATCCGAAATCAAGCTAGGTAGTAGCAAGAAAGTTATACCACCGAATGTTGTTCTACGACGTACGGTATTGCAACGTAAAAAAAAGGGTGACGTCGGTGGGCTGCCCGTCTGTCCGTTTGCGGAGAGCTGCCTCTCAAGATACTTCCGCCATGATGATGATGCACAACGCCGAGCAGAACACGGGCGTTGGACGAGGACCACAACCAAACTTGGGAAACCTTGGTACTTTCGTTCTCTAGTATGATGTACTCCCGTCCGCACTCATCATTTCCAAGTAGACGCCGTCGCCCGATTGTGGGGGCAACAACAGCCGTTGCTGCTACAGCAGCGGTAGCGTTGGCGGCTTACAGCATCTATGACTACTATTTCGCGAGCAGGTCGAGGTTGGAAGAAGAGGAGATTGACTCCCAAAGTTCTGGGTGGTTCTCTTCTTGGATCTTTGGTTCGGGGACATCAAGCAATTCCAAGTCAGATGCACCAAAAAACCGGTTGGATCCTCGCACACAGCACAAGCTAGCCAGGCAGCTCATTCTCAACTGCCGCCGAGAAACCATCAAAGCATATGCCAGCTGTTGGCCTACTGTTCAACGAACTATAGAGACGGCTACAAATACTACGGATGCCACCAAGGAGTTGAAACAGCTACGGTCACTTTCGTCCGAGGATACATCGGAACGACAAGCCGAGCTATGGCAACGTATTCAAACTGAAGCTCTAACACGATATGTCACCACTGTGTACGCTTCATTTTTGGTCGTACTGTCACTGACAATGCAATTAAGTTGGGTAGGTGGACAAGTGTTCAAAAAAGGACATGAAGAGTCTCCTGACAGTGGAAAACAAACCGCTCGTCATGCACAGACCACTATGGTTGAAATACATGACTATATGACCCATCAAGGTTTGCCAGTCCTCCTTTCAGCCGTTAGAAGGGCTGTCGAGGCAGCTTCGGAGGAGTGGAAGCCGACCACTTTTTTGACTCTCCAAGATGTTAATGATTTTCTCCAAATGGTCGACCTCTACCTAGATCGTGGATTTCCTCCATCGAAAAAGCATAGGCGAAATTGGGTAAGGATTGTGCTCCCAGATGTGGGAGGGGCAGAAATGTCAATGGATGACACACGTGCCAGTATTCTAGAGGCATTGTGGGACTTGGCTGAGTCGCCAATCTGGAGTGACGCTCAACATCAAGCTTTAGAAGTAACCAAGGAGTATATGCAAGAGTCTGGCTGGGTCAAGGCGTTTGACAAGGCATCCGAAGGGGCCGAAGGTCCCCCGAAAGTCCCCCTTGCGAAGCTCATGCCTCCTCTGAAGTCGACATGCAGTTTGGTAACTGCCGACGGTGAGTCGACATCTCCTTTCCTCGAAAAACTCCAGAAGCTACCGACGGTAGTAGAACTGGGGGATGTCAGTTTTCAACCATAGTTTAATTTAGAACGCAATATTGGCATGGGAATACCCAGGAAAATTAATACATCTACTTTCCGATACGGAAGAAATTGGCCAACTTGGGTGTTGCCTTTGGAGCATGAAGACGCTGTCCAAATTCTCCAGAATCGATAGAACTTCCACTGGCAGCGGAACTGTTACTCCCCCGACGTTGTGGCTTCTCCTCCAATTTCGTCAATCTGGCCTTGACCTTGCGGTAATCCTTGCGAATGACAAGTAGTTCTTGGAAAGCACCTTGCATCATACTCACAGACATGAAAGTGTAAATAGCATTCCAGGATTCTTCTTGACGAGGGGTCATTTCACCGTAGTATTTCTTGACGGAGCAAATAAGAGCCCGGCCCATCAAAGGGTAATGCTTTGGCATCACACCATAACCGATGTGTCGAACCCCCAAGGACTGAAGTTGCTCCTCTGCCAAGTCAAGATCAGGACCCAACATGTCGATGGCCATATCCAACATGGCCATGAAATTTGTTGCGTGGGCAACAAATTCCTCATTTTCAGCGAGTTCAGAACCAGGACGAACACTCTTTCCAAATGGGAAATGTCTCCACACATCATGGGAAATATCGAACATTCTACAAGTATGATAGAACAACCATGTTGTGAGGTTACTGACGAGGTCATCCAGTGGGTCATGACCAGAATGCCCCAAATGCCAGAAAAAACTCACCTCGAAAACAACTCAACTCCCATTACCCTGCGGTAGTCCGGCATACTCTTGATCTTGGTCCATGTGGTGTTGACATCGGAGACGACGTCAAAATACGAGTCTGCTACAAGATGCTTCATTCTGCTGTTTCACTGGGTGTTGACGGGGGTGTTCTAGAGTTGAGAGAACCGAAATTTGTGCCAAAAGTCTTGGTGGTGACGGAGTGATGCCGGAGGAAGGCTGAAGATCGCCCGAAGACTCACGTCAGAATTTCCGGGCAGACTTTTGGATTCCTCTCGACTCCGGAAAGACAACTCCGCTTTGATGTTCTCCCAAAGATATTAAATGTCTGATTAATTGTTCTATGCCCATTGTGACACCTGTTGTCTGGGATTCCCGTTTTTCGCGCTGTACCTTTAAGAGAACAGGGTGCTTAGTACCCCGCACAATGACTGGGTCCTCTGTTCGTCCTAATGCGATTATGTTTGAGATAGAGTGCTTTGTGTCGCCGCTTCTCATTGTGATAATAGACGAAATGTCGTTGTAGGAAGTGCAGACTGTTAATAGAACTGAAAACAATACCAAAACGACACAACAACTTCTTTACGGATGACCACGCAAGACGCTGCCCCCTTCGACTATTACGATGTTGTTCCCTTCAAACAACAACAACCGATGCACGTTTCGCAACGAAATATGCGGTTCCATGTATGCTTGTTCTGCAGTGAAGGATGAAGGGAGTAAAAGTGATGGCATAGAGTTTTATGCTTGTCGATTTTGGAGAAAATTGTATGTGACAAGTTTTCGCTCACAATCAAATGGTCAGGTTGCAACTGTTTGGTGCCCTTGACATTATTCTCTCAACCGTGCGCCGTGCCTTTTTCGCCCAGTTGGTCAAGAACTTCTTCTCTTTCTAGGAACATCAAAATGCTGCGAGCAGTTCCAGAAATTGTTCATTCCACCATTATTCGGATTTCATTCTTTTATCATGGAATATGTCAAGGCGGATCGGCAAATGATGTATTGCAAACATGCCGGTTGTGTGCCGGCAAGGATTGTCCTAATTTGCTCGGTGTACTTACAAGTCTCGCAGTATTGTTTTGTTGCCTCTAAGCTCACGTCGATAGCCGTCGCCACGTACAGGTACCCAATCAACAAATGTGGGTAGATCCAACACTTGCAAGAATTTTTCAGCGGCAAGCTCTCAGGGCATGGACTTCAGGTTTCACTCCTAAAGCTGCCAATGTGGGTTTCATTCCATGCGTCGCGAAGAAGCTTCTCTTGAGGCGTGATATATTTTGAACGGGGCACGGTCAATGCCACAGAAGGATGCTGGATCGGCCTTCGCAAGCAACATTACAGCATCCCAATACAACAACAAAGGGTGTCTAATATGCTTATGCATCATACTGCCAATCGCACTCGTGGGGAATGCAACGAAGGGTCTAGCAAACTACCAGTCATGTTCTGGATCGCGGGTCCTGTCCTTCTTGACAGCATCTTCCATCCTGTGAATCTCCTCTACTTTCTCGTGATCTTCGTGTTTGGCAGCATGGTCAATCATCGCATTGACAGCTCCAAGAGCTTCACGCTCAGCGGCATCAGAAGTACCATCAGGACTGTCGACTGCGTAGGCGGTCTTGGCGTTCATGAGAATTGCTTTGATACTAGCAAGCTCTGTCGACACCCATTGCTTTTGGGACTTGGCCTTCATGAACAATTTCTCCATTTCTGCCAAGGACCTGTTCTCCTCCAAGGCCCTCCTCTTTTCTGCGTAAGTAACCTGAAGATCTTCCATGTAAGATTCCAAGACAAGAGTTTTGTCAAGAATATCATCAACATATTCAAGACGTTTTGTTAGTAGATGTCCATCGACATAGTCTTTGTCTGGAACTTTCTCAGTCGAGAATGGTCGAACGGTGCGGATAGCCGAGAATGCAGGAAGAACTCGACTAGTCTGCAGCCTCAAATGTTTGGCCACAGTAGTGGATACAGAACTCATCATGATTCTTGTAAGGTTTTCCGTATGAAAGGCAGAAGGGAAATGCTTCTATTTCGTCAATCTCTATTTTGTGAGAGAAACAGCAGGAGATGAGATTCTCGACGACTGAGATCACGTGTTCGCTTTACGTGACGCCGGTTCGCGATCTTCCATGTTGCGAACCCGCACGCGATGACGAGGCAAGTACGAGTGCGATGGCGTACACACTGACAAAATTCGTATGATTGGTATCACCACCAGTGGAATCTTTCAACAAACTGCGGGGTCCAATAACATCACATGTCAATGGGCATTGAGAACTGGGCTGTCGTCATATTTTCCAGTGCTGCCGGTACTACTCGTACCCTCTCCAGATGGGACATTACTCACTCGAGAACATTTCGGATACCTAGTAGTTCGCAACATGTTCCTTGCTCGAGCGCTACATCCGAACAGGGTTGTCGCCGCTAGCAGGTATCCAGATGATTGCGGGGTGGCAATGTGACAGTACAAAAAAGGAGGAGTGAGATCCGAGTGGACATAGACCATCCAAGATTATCAGACTGAGCTGGGAAACACTCGATGCTTGGGGGGAATTTTGATTTGACAGGATTGGTGAAGTTCCCGATGATGTTGCGTCTGGCGATTGATTAAAAAAATACAACTAGAGGGATTGACAAGGTATTAACAAGATGGCAGAGAATGTATTGAAGTGTTCCGCTTGTTGGCGTTCTCGGTCTCGTAAATCTTTCTTGACAACCAACCAAGTTCATGGACTCTGGCGTACCATTGTATACAAAGGGTATCACAAGTACAATTGTATCACAGTCAGAGCACTCCAGACACGTCAAGTGAAAATGGTGTAGTGTAGAGATTCTTGTCTCCATGTTTGTTGGTTTATTCTTGGGGTTCATTGTTCGATGATACTGAGCTATTAGTTATAGTATTTATTGGATGATGAATGATGTACCAACGCACCAACGTTAGTACTATTCTAGTAGTACCGTTATATTAGTAGTACTAACGTTAGTAGTAGCTAATGTTAGTAACTTAGTAGCTACCTGCAGTACACTCTATACAGTGTGGGAACTGTGACGAGGGAGGAAATTTCACCACCGGCAATCTTGGCGACTGAAATATGAGTGATGAACGAGTTGTCGACTTTCGAAACCCCAAACACGCTCCTCATATCACAGTGTTCAAGATTAGAACTAGGACCAGAAAGATAATAATATCGAAAGCGATAACACACCTCGTTTGTTTTTTGTTGAGTTATAAGGAGGCATAGGCCTCCCGAACTACCGGTAGGTATATCAGAGCTAGCAAGTGCCACTGACAGTATAGAGTACGCCGTACTCCAAGATGATGTATGGTGGTGGTGGGGATAGTATATTATGTTGTGATATCCTCCTGGAGTGACAATAGCAATAGGTTCTCTCAGCCTTATATGGGGCTGGGTAGAACAAAGAGTATTCGTACTAACTCTTCTGCATCAAGAATTCAACAAGAGCTTGAGGAAGCCTTGCCTTTTTCTAGTTGTATCAAAGCAGCACGATAGTATTGTCTCAATGATTGTTTTTTGTTGTTGCTGTTGGGGGGGTGGTGTCAAGAAAGTTACTACGAGATATTACGAGCTCCCTCCTCCTCACCACTCGGGCGTATAATACTGTTAGTAGATCCACCACCAAGCAGCCTTCTTCTGTCTTCTCTAGTAGTCTTGGTGCTGATTCTGATGATTCTATTCTCTCTATTCTCTGACATCCCATTACCCATTAATGGTCGTAGAAGAGTCACAGTAGTTATTCGTAGTGAAGCATCGGAATTAGGAAACACCTTCAAGTCCGCCTACAAGTATCGCATATGTCTCGTCGTATTTTCACCTGATGAAGACACCAGGGCACAATGAAGATTTCCTCCCAGCATTTTTGGGGACCGGATATCGTGCCTTTCTAGGCAACAATTAATCCTGCCATTTTCCATCTTGCTCTTCCTACGGACATTTGAAGTAAAAGGCGCGTACAAGTTCACCTTCTTTCTCATATGACAAATTGATTTGTGCCCCATTGACTTGAAGCGATACCTTTGATTGGGTATTTGAGTTGTCAATCTTTCCCAGAGAACCGGTTTCACCAGCGCCCCACGCCCTATAGTATGTCTTGTGAATACCGCCGCTATCTAAATACGAATCGCGAAGTTTCCATATCCAGCTTCTTCTGCTCTGTGTATCCACACCACCACCACCTCTTCACCATTCACTGCGGCCGACGACCCTTTTCCGCAACAGTTGATTGAATCCGCCATAAAATTCGCCTCGAGCCAAATCCAGCGACCAGGCCACCAAACAACTTTCAACAAATTTTTTAAAAAGTCTCTATCATGGTCTCCGATCTTAGCTTCACTACTGTTTCTGTCATCATCGACAGCTGGGAAGCCATCAGGCGTATGCAGAACTACGAGGATGTTGCTGGACTCGAAATTTTCAAGAAGTACGTTCACAATACCCCGATAGAATAAGGCCGGCCAAATCACGATGGTTGTTTCTAACATGACTTTGTTTCTTCAGTTTCTTTGATCTCGCACCAGATGCCAAGGCAGTGTTTGCTTTCGGACAGAATGACGACTTGTATGAGTCCAAGAGGTTCAGAAGTCATGCCAGGTTTTTCGTCAACATGATCGACAAGTCGCTCAGCCTACTTGGCCCAGATGAGGAGTTGTTGACTACGATCTTGCTCGATATGGGCAAGCAACACAGTCAATGGGGGGTGAAGCCAGCTTTCTACCCTCCTTTGGGGCAGGCTATCCTTCTCACACTTGAGAAGCTTCTCGGGGATAGATTCACTCCCGCAGTGAAGGACGCATGGGTTGAGGTCTACCAAGTCCTCTCTTATGACATGATCCGAGCAAGCCGATAGATAGTGACACCAACATTTTTGGACATACAGACGCAGTTGGTGCAAAATGTTACTAAAACACTCTAGGAGAAATCTCACTTTGACCCTAGTCCTTCTTGTCCTTCGATTCTTTCTTCGGAATTTCTGCTTGAAATAAAGTTCCCAGTTTGCGTGCGGCAGCAATCCAGCCAAACAATACGGAGTAGAAAATGACTCCCACAGCAGGTGCTGCGTTGATGATGTTACCAAACATGAAAACGAGCCCTTGTTGGATGAGAGATCCGCCACTCTTGCCGATTCGAGAGCCAAGGACATCGATTGCTGCCTTCCCCTTCACCTTAGACTCTTGGTCTAACGGAATGTATGCCATTTGTGTAGTTGGGTCGAATAGCGCATACTTCGAAGTCTTGCTCAGTAGACTGTGAATGGTACCGAAAAGAACTGCAATTTTTAGTCTGGAAGGGTTGTCTGGACCCATGAGAATTGAGACAAAGAAGGGGGCGGACAGGATCGCCATGGTGACTGGTGTCGCAAGGGCCCCAACCTTCCACCCGAGAATGCGAATCAAGTGGACTCCAAAGAATATGACAATTGTCGTGGCCAACCCCACCGCCGACGAGAAATTGCCCATGAATCGCTGATAGTCAAGTGGATTTGGGTATTGCTTTTTGACTAGAGATTTCCAGATGATCTCTGTGAAATTGATGCTCAAGCCATAGCCTAGCACAAGTGCTGCGATGAGTCGCAGATACTGAGATGAGGCCAAGAATCTAGCTGACTCGGCCATGGATGGTTTCTTCTTCTTCTTTCCGGTGGCTTTGCCGGACTGTTCCCCTGAAATGCCTCCTTCAGTTCGTTCGAGATAGCGCGTAGCGGCATGGTAAAAGTAGCAAATCATGACACCCGAAAAGGTGACAGCCGCTGTCAAACGATGTAGACTGGATTGAAAGGTAGATGCTTTGCTGGCATATCGTACAACATATTGTCCCGCTAGTACCGGTGCTAGACCACTGAGTTGGGCAAAGAGCGGATAAAATCGTTTTGCTTGATCCACTTGAACCACATCATTCGCAAACTGCCAAAAGAGCAATCCAACACTGACACTTGAATAGATTTCAGCCACAACATAGAAAAGAGCGCTGGTCCAATTGGAGATGATCTTGGCAAGAATGTTCCAGCCTCCTGTGGCAGCCTGCCCTGGCAGAAGAGCCATGACCGATTCGAGGGAAGGATGCAACGTCGCAATATTGGGGTAGAGAAGCATGTCGAAAATACCGAAGAAAACAAAGAAAGGTATACATGTAGCAAAAAAGAGCTGTTTCTTGGCAAACAAATTGGACATTTTGGAGTACAAGGCGATGAATGCGGTGGCGGCTGGGAGAACGCCATAGATCTGTCGAAAACGACGGCATCAGGAGGGACACATTGAGGAACGAGTTTCGAACAAAAGAGAGACGTTTGCTTGACTTCATCCAAAACAATATTATAGTTTCGTACCTTCAAGAATGCAATGGCCTCGGCACCACATTGTGTGACGACGAGGGTATCCTTGGTGTCTCTGGTCAAAGTAAGAGCCATGATGACAAAGAACTTGATACTGGCAATGAGAAAGAACTTTTTGACTTCATGTTTTCCGTGAATCGGGAAGAGAGCTTGTTGGATGCGCGCCAATTGGCTGTTGGGCTTGGAATTCGTACAAGATTCTTGTGTAGTTGTCACTGATGGCGCATCGGATGTGTGGTCCATTGTGCCGGATGTTGGGGAAACCATTGTCTTGGTAGGAAGTTTAAGAGGAACATTTTGCGGTAGCTGTGGATCTGCTATGGTCAAAAGAGACTGTCGCTTGAGAGCAGTGACTGCTCCCATGGGTGCAAATGATTTTCCTGATGCACAGAGAAGATTCAAGACAAGGCAAACTAAAAACCAACGGCTCTTCTTCAATGGGCCCTGGGCTGAGAAAGAACTCATTCCAACCTTGTGGCCTGATTGGAGCAGTGTCGACGATTGCTTCGTCTGTACTGGGCCAGGGGCGAGAGGCGACTCGGGGGAAGAGACGTTGACTTGTTTGGTGTTACTGCCTCTGAGAAGCACAAGAGGTGTCGTTGTTGGCAAATGGCTCTTCTTGTTGGCACTGGTCGGCGTACTTTTGTTGACGTCAGTCACTGAGGTGGCATTCCCGACCCGGCGTCCCTCCGTCGCTCCCATGAAGCTTCCACGTGTGAGAATGCGATCGAAATCCACCCACAATGAATGTACGTACTGTACAGTTCCCTCATTGACATCAAAGTCCTTTGACCTCGCAACCCATCTATTTGGCTGCGAGTATTATACTGTGCTCTTCTTTGAGAATATCAGTTTTCCATGACTTTGTTTTATTGGTTCGTTGTTCTGTTGGGATGCGCTTCCATGCCTTCAGAGGTTTGGGCATTCACGCTTTCGCACCCCTTGATGTTGCGTTCCCTATCATTCACGCACAACAACAACAACAAGCCTAGTTGTCCTACTACCGTTCAGCTGCCTACGACCCTTTATCGCCAACCAACCAAATGGGATCTCATGGAAGATGATGATGATGACGAAGTACAAAACGAGAAAAAACCCATGGACTACACTCCTGCTTCTCCCGATATGCGCTACAATCCCGCCAACTGCAAACGATCCTCCGAAAATTTCATGGCCATTCGCAAAGTAGGTGGAGTAGACTTGGTCAACGATGTCTACGTACGAGAGCCTGGATCGGAGATTTGTTGGTATATTGGAAAGGTGGCTCGAGTTTCAGGGGTGTCGCTAGAGGATTGTATCGCACGCCAATGGCCTATCATTGAACGTCATGCTGCCAACCTTCGTCCCATGGAGCTATTTCCATGTCGGGGGGTTATGGAAATTTTGACGGCTGACGGAGATTCCGAGTTGGAAGTTGCATACAATCGTCCTAATATCGTATTCACGAAACATACCAAGCGAGTCTTTGGAGAAGCACTCTTTCCAAGTCATGTCAAGACATCTGATGTGGGCTTCCGAGGGGAATCATATGTTGGTCAGGAGGAAGGATTCCGAACTTGGAGAAAACAAGATGGAACGCCTGCTCGACCAGAGATTGATTTGAACATGAATACACAAGAGCCCGTTACGGAAGAAGAAATTGCCAAAGTTGAGGCGCACTTGAAATCACAGGGACTCCATTCCGAAGTGACAAGCGTTCCGACGGAACAAGCCCGTTTGACGGGTCACAAGATCACTGGCCCTCAAGTGAACGGAGGTGGCGACTATTTCGATTAAATAGAGACGTTCTTTTCCAACAGTTTCACACTACCAGTCATTCTCACTTTCCGAATCCGAAAGCTCCTCCAGCATTTGTAGCGCCTCTGATGGATCCTTGATGATAGTCGTTCGTTGTGTTTGCCGCTCGGGGAATCCCCAGCTCATCTTGGAAGATGGGGTAGAAGGAATCTTGACTAGCAGCTTGGGAAATGCAATCATCACGGCATCTCCAAACTTTTCCCACCGACCCATGGAGGAACGGAATTGTCGTCGCCACACTTTGGAATTGTCCAAAACACGCATGGATGCTGTTTTGGAGAGCTTGGGGAAGACTTGCCGAACAGCCTCAGTCACCCCAATTCTGATGTGTTCTATATCATCGTCATTTAGATCCAAGTAGATTAGATTCCTTTCGTCCCATTTCTCCTGAACTTTCTTGTACGACGACTCCAGATGAGTCTTCAACAAATCCACGACATCTTGTTTCTTGAGGAATCGAAGGGCCGACCAAACTCCATAGTCCCTCATTATTTCTTCCAAAGATGGGAAACCCTCTAATTCAATCGACACCGTGTCGAGTGCCTTGCGCAGAGCGCTGGTGACATGTCCCTTCACTTCCTCCGGTGCCCTCAGATAACTGTCCCATGCCACGCCGACTTGGTGGCTCGTCAAAACCACGGCCCGGGCTCCATCAGTGATACCCCGGTCGCGCAGTTTGTCATTGATCTGTAAGAGCCGCCCCTGACAGTACAACTTGGAAGCGGCAAGGGCACTGCGAGAAATCCCTTCCTTGGAAGGATCTAACTTGCGGTACACATCTTGGACCGTGGTTGCTTCACGAATGGGATAATATCGATTTCCTAGACGCACCTGAAGACTCTTGACACGGTTCTGAGCGCTAAACTCAAAGGGCGAGGGAGGAAATGCTGTGTCACCTTTCAAGCCAGGCAGGGTTGGTGCCAACTGCAATGCGATGTCGCGAAGTGCTTCGTCTACTACCAATAATGTCTTTGCGAGTTGCTGTGTAACATCTTGTACTTGCCTTTTCCAAAGTCTGGAATCTTTGAGCAGCCGTAGTGTGGAAGGTAGAAATAGCATTTGACTCCATCCTGATGGCAGGATTCTCAATAGCGTGATTCTTACAGCTTCCAGCATCTCCGGCTGAGGGTCCAGCAGAAATTGCAGTAACAGTGGATTTTCGAGAAGCGAGAAACGCAAAGTAACATACAAATGGCCCAAGGATTCTCCCAACAGCGTCACGAGATGGTCAGGCTGATACATTTGGGGATCTTCCAGTGTCCGCGAAAGCACGGAAACAAAATAGGTCAAGACATCAAACAAATCATCATCCGAGGAATCCGAGGGACTTGCTGGAAACAGAATATGTTGTGGAACGACCAATAAATGATCACCGTCTGCTACACCGGCATTCTTGAGAGAGGCATCCTCATCGAGGGGTCTGAGTTTGTGCAAGACCGCGGATCGTTGGAAATCCTTGGAAGAAAGACCAGTCCTTGCTTGTAGTTTTTTCAGTAAGTCATCTACGGATGATACATCGTTTATTGTATGAACTTCATGTCGGAAAAGCACTTGCAAATTGCGGACAGGACTTTTGTTGGGGAAGAATGCACCACTGGAAGGATGGAATAAGGCTAGTAGCTGCAATTATGGTACGCAGAGAAAGGTTAGTTTCGGCACAAGAATGGAACCGCGGCCAACGTATGGAAGTCAATCTCAAGATACTTACTAGCAGTATCCACAACGACCACCTCATACTTGTGCAACTTTCGTGTGCTCCTTCTTGCCTCAAGTCTACAAAGATGGATGCCTCCAGGCCAGGATGTTCGTTGTTCGTTGTTCGTCGTGGAGCGTGGTAGAGGTTAGGTTTGGTTTCGAGTCATGGATTGTGAATCGTGTTTGTGACGTTCCCTTCCGATGGCGCATCGGACCGTTGAGGTCAGGTCGTCGCCCCTCTGCGGCAACCATGATCCAACACAACCTCCATAGCACGGCCAGCGAGTAGCTCGTACTACGTACTGTATTTCATTGGAAGGACAGTCACTTCTAGCAGTAACCTCTACCCATGACAACGATTCGGTACGTTTTCTTACCCAATTTAGTCAGAAGGAGTATGGAAGGGTTTACACAGCAATGGAAATGGAACGCGGAAGAATGGAGCCAACCCCAATGACCCACGCACGTTCTTGTGTTGCTGCGATCACTTTCTCCACGGCCATCCTCGTGTTGCATCTCTCTGTTGCGTGCCATTTTCTCATGTTCTTCGCCATTGTCCTTGCTTGTTTTTTTTGCTGTTAGGTATTTCATCCCTGAGGATGGGGACGAGGAAATGTACCCCAATGTGTTCCTTGCTCCCAAGCCAAGGCAACAAGGAGTCCCTCCTACGCTCTTGGCTGTCAAGGATGCCTTTCCACTTCCAGGACATTACCACTTCCGATTCAAGAGTCCTTTGTATCCCGGAGCAGATAGAGAAAAGGGAGCCATGGCTGTCTGGATGGATGTTACTCAGGATCGCCAACCAGTACCAACTTGGAAGAATACTATTGTAGCCAAAGTCACGCGTTTGAGTATGGAAGATGACGACGACGATGATGATGACTTTGGTCACCGCACTCCTGCTCCGGCGCCTACTCCCGTTCCTGCTGCAGTCCCTGCTCAGCGAGGTCCTCCCTCTCAGTCGTCCAACGTTACCCCCTCTTCCTCTGGTCCCTCTGTGGATCTCTTTGGAGGAGGCCCAGCTGCCGCCGCCACCCCTGCTCCAACCGCCAACTTGTTTGACTCTCATCCCCCTTCGGCACCTCCATCGGGAGGCTCCTTGCTGGACTTTGGACCTGCCCCCGCGGCTCAACCCGCAGCCCATTCGGATTTCCTCGGTATGACGGCTCCTGCCATGCAGCAGCAGCAGCAACAAGCTCCTCCACCTCAGCAACAGGCTCCACCTCAACAAAGGTATCAACCACAGCAAGCCCCTCAATCTGGAAACTACAATCCTTATGCCCAGCAGAACCAACCGTTCGGGGATATCGGGTCTTGGAATTAGGGAGCTTCAAGTCTTGCAACTTGTTGCCAAGTACCTTCTCCATTTACAGTACTTATAGTTCTACGAGTATACAACAATGATTTAGTGGCGTCGTCATGGTCCAAATGTGTAAACATCGCTTTGGTACATAGCATATTGGTCCCCCTATTTTGCAAGTTCTAATCCATTGCACTTTTCTAGAGGAGGTTGATAGCAGGCATTCGCAGCTAGAATGCACTCTGGCAAGCATAGTGCACATCCACCTGAGTCAATGTCTGTCAATGCAATTGGATATTCCATAGGAAGAATCCACGGTTCCAACTAGGAGAGTTATTCTAATGAATGTGTCTATCAAAAATGAAGGAAACGTTGTATTGCGCCATTGTCTTCGCCCATGTTGGACAACACCTGCTCTGACTTTCGAACTTGCTTCTGCTGCCGATGCAACGGAAATCCGGTCATGTGGATCTTTGCACACGGTCGTGTTCTCTTAGGGAAATGACCAATCCGATTCAAAGTATTGGCTTTTGCAACATGGGATTTGAAGAGTCCCAGTCGCACATCACAAATTTGACATGAGAGAGTCTCCGAAGAATTTCGACTGTCTTCACAATCATCAATCCTCGCAGGCAGCAAGCATGTACAATGTTTCAGCAGCAACTTGCACCCTCATTAAAGTTCTAACTATCTATCATCCCCATGATGTCAAAACAAGTTTGGATGACCGTGCTCGTACTGTTGGCCTGTCATGGCCCGCTACTGCTAACGCATGCCCTTCGAGGAGAACAACGAAGAAGTAGTTGGGGGCGTACTTCTGTAGGTGCAAGAAAGCAGCTAGAAGAACATGAGATGATGCAACGGATTCTCAAGGCAAGCAAATCTGGAAAAGAGAGCGAGGAAAACAAATCTGGACAAGCATGTGAAAACGCTCTCGAAGACATGGGCGACACACCTTACGATTGTGCATGCATCGTTCCCGACGAATCAGACAAGACTACTCTAATGTGTGAGGATACCCGATGCACATATTGCAACGCTGATGTTTCTGTTTGTGGGAACCCTTTGACCGCTCAGGTTTACGACACTGACGGAGAACTATACTCGATTTCTGACATGTTTGCATTCACCAAAGGTATCAGTGATACTATTTCTATTACTTCTACTGATTGCAGTAGTGACAACGACCCGGATGAACTTCTTTGTGATTCGTGTGTCGCCTCCGTTTCAGCAGTTGACTGCTTACATTGTGAAATGAACGACTGTGAGGATGGATCAGTGTATCCCTCATTTGATTGCTCCAACGTGGAAGCAGGGGCTGTGTTCGACCTGTGTGATAGAAATGTTGAAATTCCGCAAGGCAGCTTGTTCGAGCCCTTGGGTGCGGATTATTCCTCGTTTTATGCATGCTTCCCACCTACGGCAACGCCAACCATAGCACCCTCGATCAGTCCTTCTACTACAAGTCATCCCACCACAACAAGCTCAATGCATCCGACTCCGACATCTTCCTCTGTATCTCCAACCGTTGTACCTACACTGTCGATGCACACTACCCTGAGGCCAACAAACGTCATAGAAAGTTCAACCAGGTGGCCTACTGAAGAAACTACCTTGAATTTGACAAATACCACAGAATCCGCTAGTGCTACTGCTATCACTTCTGGAGGTATGTATAGTTCTGGAGGAGGACGACGACTAGGGGGGGCAATCATTCCTTTGGTACTTTGCTTCCTACTCGGCCTCACCGACATCATCATAATCTCGTAAGGGAAGAGGAGGAAATAATGATATATCGTTTTGTCGTAAAGCTCCTACTCTCAGTATCTGCAAAACGTATGCATATGAGAAAGACTAAAATAGTGCCTTGAGCCTGGCTTTGAGTTCGACAACATTCGACAGAAGGATTTCAGCAGCACATCCTATTCCACATTGTCTGTCATTATCGCCATGGTACTGTCAACTAGAACTCTTCACCTCGCCCGGCACACAGCTAACAGAGTTGTGAACACACAGCAATTCCGCTTCATTACTGCACTTCAGAATAGTGTCGAAGCTCAAAGATTTTCCTGGCTCCCTTTGGTGGCAGCCAGTCTTTTCTGTTTGAACTCGTTGCAACAAAACCCTACATCTGGTCTCGAAGCAGCCCAATCGGATCCTCAAGCTCCTGTGGATGACGAGACTACTGACGTCATTAATTGGAGTGGAACCCATCAGATCACCATTGCCAACAAAAAGTTTTGGGAGCCTGAAACAGTTGGAGACGTGGAGAAAATTGTCCGAGAATGCCACAGACAAGGTCAACCAATCCGACCCATTGGCTCTTCCCTGAGCCCCAATGGTGTTGCTTTCCAAGAAGAAGGAATGATTCAAATGGCCAATCTTGATCGCGTCATTAAAGTCGATACCGTAAACAGGACGGTGACTGTCGAAGCTGGCATCACCGTGCAACGAACCCTGGAGGCCCTGCGACCACATGGATTGACTCTTCCCAACTTGGCTAGCATTGCTGAACAACAGATGGGAGGTTTTACGCAAGTTGGAGCTCATGGAACAGGGCGTTTGATTGCGCCTGTCGATGACTATGTTGTTCAGATGAAGATGGTAACCCCAGGTTTGGGAACCATCGTACTGTCGAGGGACAAATTCCCCCTTGTCTTCGATCTTGCAAAAGTGGCCGTGGGCTGTCTGGGAGTTGTGGTTGAATTGACTATGCAATGTGTTCCAGCGCACAACCTCATAGAACACACTTTTGTTCTCACTCGCCAACAAGCCAAGGATCAGCTGGACACACTTTTGAAGCGCCACAAACATATGAGGTACATGTGGATTCCTTACACGGATGCGGTTGTCTGCGTTACCAATGATCCCGAAGATCAGGTCCCAAGATCAGTTCCTCGCAATCATGCTTCTTCATCTGAGGAAGACAAAATGCGTCCCCTTACACAACTATTGGCCAAGCTCAGCAAAGAACACAACACCCCTTTCTCATCCGAGGAGATTCGGGGGATGGGGTTCGGAACCTTGCGAGATGCTCTTCTTGCCTTCAACCCATTGGACATTGATCACGTGAAGAGGTGCAACCAAGCTGAAGCTGAGTTTTGGAAAATGAATGAAGGATACCAAACCAAGCCTAGCGACCGATTGTTACAATTTGATTGTGGTGGTCAGGTATGTTCCATACGTTATTGAGACTGCCAGCAAGCTGTCGTCCGTGCTAACCAAAGTTCTACTGTCGTTTACTAGCAATGGGTCCTCGAAGTGTGTTTCCCAAGCGGTACTATTCAGTCCAATAATGGCAACGACATGAAATTCATGGATCAACTGTTGGCGGGTATCGAGGAGCATGGCATTCCAGCCCATGCTCCTATCGAACAGCGTTGGACAAAATCTTCCTCATCGCGCATGTCCCCTGCCTATGGCGATTCAGACGGCTTGCATTCCTGGGTTGGAATCATCAACTATTTGCCTTCCGATGATGTCGACCAAAGGCGCTCAATTACAGAGTTGTTCACGGGAAAGTACAGTGATCTCGTTCGCTCTGTCGGACAACCTATTGGGGCAGTTAGTCACTGGGCCAAGCTAGAGTATCCACAAAGTACCTGGAAGGCAGTCGATCTTGTTCTCTTCTACAAGGATAGATTCCCAGTTGACGACTTCAACAAGGCCCGCGCTGTCCTGGACCCAAAGAACCTCCTATCCAACCCATTGCTAGATCTGGTGTTGGGAAAGCCCAAACCATAACTCATTATTGTGGAAGCTCACAACGTCCTCAATATTTCTCACATCTTGAATCCGCCAGCACCCTCTAGCATTTCCATGGCAGTCTCAAACATTCCTGCAAACATCAGACCATCTACCTTCGGTTCGTCGTCTTCTGCATCCTCGTCGTCTTCGTCATCAAGACCACTTTCCCCCTCTTCATCGTGGTCAGCACCGGCTTCGTCCTGCTCGCCATGCTCCTCTGCGGCCTCCGCGAGGTACGCCTTCTTGATGTCGTCCAATTTTGACTTCCAATCCAAATCAGCGGCCGACAACTCCGGGATGCTCTTCCCATTCAATACGTCGACCAAAACACGTTTGATCCACTCGAGTGCTCCTTCTGTTCCTTGCCATGCTCCGTAGCCCTGTTCATGATTGCAGTATTCAATCGCCTCCTCAAGCGGATAGGCATCAGTGGCATCCTCAATCTCGTCAACGTAGTCCATGGCACTCTGGAAAGAATCCCAGAATGCCAAATAATACGCACAGAACGCATTGGATCGAATTGCTTGCACCAAAAGAGCAGTAGCTGTTTCTTGGGTACTGTTTTCCTCCTCAAGTACCTTCCAACTGACAAACTCGATTAGAGCCGCAGAATATCGAATCCATACAGAAGGATCATTGGGAGACAATCGTTCCCAAAGCCTACGCGCAGACTCGGGTCGGTTCACTTCAAGGTACAATTTCATGAGGTGGCAGCGAGCTGGAGTAATGGGATCTTCATCCGAATCTAATTCGAGACATTCCAATAGAACCTGCCGGGCAGTTTTGTACTGTTTGGCTTGCAGGGAGAGATTGGCATGTTGCATGAGAAGAGCTAAGAACTCTCTGCACTCTTCGGGGATGGAATCACTTGGTTCTCCAAAACGGCCCTTGTAGAGCGAAAACAAATTCCGGACTCTTTGAGCTTTCCGCTTTGCTTCCTCGTGCGCCTGAACATGAGGATCGACATATCGCGTATCAAAGTCGTAGACTTGGGAGGCAGGACGAGCTGCTCCTTTAAGTTTCCAAGTCTCGGGGCCTGGACGAGGCTTTCGCTTCTTTGGTAGGTCCTTCTCCGCCTCCAGAGCTCTCTGTTTCTCAGCTAGCTTGATCTGTTCCTTTTTCAAGCGAGCTTCCTCTTGGTCATCCCAAGCCTGCAATCTCTTCCTCAGCGCATCAATTTGTCGTTGAACTCGTTTGGTGTGAAGACGAAGTTTCCCTTCTTCACGTTTGTCTTTGGAATCACGGGTGAGGAGTCGAGATCGTCGTTGTCTTTCTTCTTGCTTGTCGTTGAGCTTTCGCATTTGCTTTGCCTTTCGAATGGCATGATCTGTACTGGTCCAGGCCTCCGTTGAGCCTTCTCCACCATTGCCAGCTCTTCCACGCTTGTTTCCTGAGACCTTCTTTCCCATTGTCGAGACTCCTTCAACCCAAATGCAAAAAGTTGCTATCACCACGCCACAGCTCAAACAGTAAAATGTGGGAAGAACAAAAAGACGATATTGCATTGCGAGTCGCGATTGGTTGTCGAGAAAACGGCGGGCAACGGACGGGCGCTCGAGGTCTCATGCGAGGTCTTCGAAATGTAAAAGGAGAAAGGGCCGCCGACGACCGACGACCGACGACCGACGACCGACGACCGACGACAGGCGACAAATGCATTGTTTGATCGGGACATTGCTTTTGACACTTCGGCAGTCCTTTGGTTGTTGCTACTTTAGAACTTGTACATAGTTTCATTCCATTGAGTGGAGTATTATATTCGCCATGGAAGGTACGACCTCTGGGAATGCCAGGCGGAAAAACAACCGCAACCGTCAGAACAACAACAAGTCTCGGTCGCCTACGCGCCAGGTCTCCCGCTCAACGTCTGCCAGCAGTCACAACAAGTCCAAGTCTCCTCCTCCCAACCGCAACCCTCGAAGGCGGAAGGGAAAACATGATAGTCCTGCTGAAATGACCGTCATTTGTTTTCGCAGTGATCTCTGGGATTCCGCTGCTCATTTCATGCCGGATGACTCGCAGCAACTCCTGCATATTGTCCCGGAATCCCTGGTTCGACCCTATCGATTCGACTTACATCGAGGCAATCATCGATCGTCGACTTCATTCCATTCTGTATCTGTCACCAGGGTACCTCATCACTTTGAACCGGGTGAATTGCCGAAAAAGGTCAGCGACGATGGTCAGGTCATTTGTGATGTGGTAGACACCAAAATTGCAAATCCTCATGACCCCACTGTGGTTCATGACAAGTACTGGGCGCAACGCCGCCGTCTCTTTTCCAAGTTTGATCAAGGCATTCGTCTCGATACCGAAGGTTGGTATTCAGTTACTCCAGAGATCATTGCCGACCACGTCGCCCGACGAGTTGGAGAGCTGGTGACAAATGGGACTATCCCCCAGCAATCTCCCGATGAAGGAATTGTTATCTTTGATGCATTCTGCGGTTGTGGAGGCAATGCCATCGCATTTGGAAAGATGCCGTTCAACCTTATCTCAAAGGTTGTTTGTGTTGACTTGGACCGCTCCAAGCTCCTCAATGCTGCACACAACGCCAGCTTGTATGGGATCCCAAAAGACAAGATTGTCTTTATCGAGTGCAACTCCAGCTTTCTCCTCACTCATGCCTATCGCGATGGTGAGTTCATTCTCAACAAGCCCACGCACAAGCTGCCCCCATTCTTTCCTCTCCCTGTACAACGCACTACGGCGTCTGGATATGCCCTCGGTGGTTTGGATTTGTTGCCACATCGCATCGATGCTGTCTTCATGGATCCGCCATGGGGAGGTGTTGACTATGAGATTCTTGGCAAGAATGGCTATGATTTGCAAAAGAACATGAAAATCGCAATGTCACCCCACCTTCACCCTCCCGGACAGGACGACTACGAAGCCGACGGAGACGGTTGTGACGATTTCTTTGATTCGTTCGCTGCAGATCCAACTCCCAAATCTAAGATCGAGAATTTTAACAAGCATTCTGAGGAAGAGCATTGCATTGATGGTATGGAGCTGTTGCGAGTGGCAGCGGCTGCCACCCATTCTCATGTTGTCTTGTACGACCTTCCCCGAAACACAAACAAGTACTCCTTGGGGCGGTGTGCACTCGGTGCTGGGTATCGAGGAAACTTAAAATTGGAGGAACATTATTTGAATGGACGACTCAAGACTGTTACTGCATACATGGGGGTGGACTACAGTGAACTGATCAACCCTTTGGTCCCTGACAGGGCTACCGACACTGCATCCGGGGACGAATTGTAAGCTTGGTAGCTTGTAACTCCGTAATTAATACCTTCAAATAAGCTCCAAGGTTTTCTTTGTCGGTCTATCATCATCCTCATCTTTGTAATGGCGCACAGAACGAGGGTATCGGAAATCAAAGTTCCTGCGCAACGTGTTCGAGTACTGAATTCGTCTTCTTCTTCGCCACCCTCGAATGGCTACAAATCCGGTCAAGGCAGTGAGAATGATTGTCAGCCACCCTATCCATCTTTTCTTGGGTGCTGAAGGAATGGTCAAATCTTCTTCGCTTGAAGGTTCACCTTCAAATGATGTTCCCTCCTCCTCAATGCCTACCAAGGTTTCACAGTATTCTCCAGAGGTACCCTCAGGACACGAACATTCATATACAGTTGAGTTCGTTGTCGCATCCTCCACTTCAATGCACACTCCGTTGTTGCTGCAACTACATGATGATGGGATCTCGCAAAGGCTTCCGCTGTAGTGCTCCTTGCATTTGCACACATAATCTTCTGGATTATACGAAACAGTTGGTTCTTGAACACCAACAGGTCCTGATTGGGCAAGCTGAGTACAGTACCCTCCATTTCGACAGTCCAGAGGACAATAACGCGAACATCGAGCCCCTGAAAAGCCGTCAAGACACTGACATTCTCGACTGCCATTGTTTTCCACGCATGTTCCTCCATTCAGACAATGTTGATTCATTGTACAAATGTCCATTGCCAATGTCATCTCCACGTGTAGAATACAACTGCATATTAGAACACACCAAGAAAACCATCTTAGTCGTTCGCTTTTACACCCCCAATACTTCATAGTTCTGCTTGTGCAACAACAATTCCTTGGAATGAGTTTGGTGGGCGCCGTGATCCATGATTCAACGGTCGTCCAGATTTTCACTGTCAGCTGACGTCGTATGGATGGGTACTACTAGTATGTAAGTACCAACCATGCACCTCGTTCTTCCCAGGAGTTACTATTACAGGTACACTGGCTCTCTTTTGCAGTAAGGCTCTAGAAGTACAAACTTACACTATTAGTAGTACTATCACCGTCTGGGCATGATATGGCGTAGCAAACCAAAGCGATCTCTGATAGACTTTATTGGCAGTTGTCGCAGATCTGCCCATTCTGAAGAAGGGAGGTATTAGCTAGATCTACAGAAACAAATATATGATGTCCGGTGTGCTGTTTAAGCTAGGGGTAGTTTGCAACTACTGTTAGTAACATAGTGTTGTAGTTAGTATTTTGCAATATAATATACCCGCCGGTGTTGTGTTTGCTACCGGTATTACAGTAGGTTGGTGCAAGCGGAGACAATCGAAATGCACTTCTTCCTGCATTTGCGGGAGGCTGGAAAGCCACGAAGGTTGGGAATTTTATGGGTCCCTAAATGACTTACTAGACTAAAGCGTTCTCAAGGTGTAGAGCGTCATGCGAATGTGTCACCTCCGCCCGAGGGATCTTGTCATACGTTTTATTCAGTGCCGTATACTTCAATGTTCCGTGACAACCCATCACATTCGTCGCATCAGTGGGAACTCGACGACGCTCTGATTTTTCTGTTTCACCGATCCTTGCATCCAAACAATCAAGCCATCGATATCTTCACAACTTTTTCCCACCCAAAAGCAAAAGATGATTGGAAAAATTGCTACCCAACGAGGCTCTTCTGCTATTCTTGCAAGAGTGGCAAGGCAAGCAACCTTGGGCAAGAGTGTTCCTGCATTCTCTGTTCTCGCAAATCGAGCTGTTGGGAATTCCTCCTCGTCGATTAATCTGCCTTCGCGTCGCTGGCAGTCTACTGCCGTCGCTGAGGAAGTTGAGAGCTCCACTCAAGCTCCCAAATTCGTCTCCACCCCTGATCGCAAGTATGAATACTTCCAAAATGTCGAGATCACCTCCGATGGAGTGGCAATTATCCGATTTGACAGCCCCAAACCTGTCAATTCGTTGAGTTTTGCACTTTCCCGGGAGGCCGGAGTGGTTTGGAGAAATGAGATTGCCTCCAACAAAGACATCAAGGCCGTTGTTTTTGCCTCTGCCAAGAAGGACATGTTCATTGCCGGTGCTGACATCTTCGACTTGCAGTCGGTCGAGAACAAGCAAGATTTGATTGGACTGATCGAAGAAGGCATGAACTTGTTCCAAGAAATGAAAAACAAGGGAGTCCCATTGGTTTCTGCCATTGACGGACCAGCGCTTGGCGGTGGCTTGGAGTGGGCAATGTGGTGTGACTATCGCGTCTGCAGTGACAACCCAAAGACAAAGCTTGGTCTACCTGAGGTCAAGTTGGGCCTTCTGCCTGGTTTTGGAGGAACCCAAAATCTCCACCAACTTGTCGGACTCCAAAATGCTATGGATATGATGCTCACTGGAAAAGAGCTTCGTCCCGACAAAGCCAAGAAGCTTGGATTGGTGGATGTTGTTGTCACTCCTCCTCGCGTCGAAGAGGTTGCCATCAAGGCCGCTCTTGACATGGCCAATGGCAAGCTTAAGCCTAAGCGAAAGCCTAAGAGTTTGATGAACAAGCTTTTGGAAGACAACTCATTGGGACGCAAGCTCATCTGGAGTCAAATTGACAAGATGGTCAAGAAGAATACCAACGGAAAGTACCCAGCCCCTTACGCCATCATCCAGTGCGTCCAACACGGCCTGGAGAACCCAGCTAACAAGTTCAAGAACGAGAGGGAGCAATTTGCCAAGTTGGCCGCCACTCCTGAGTCAGCTGCTCTAATTGGAATTTTTGAGGGTATGACCGCCATGAAGAAACACAACTTCGGAAAGGATGCTGCTATTCCTGTCGACACTGTCGCTGTCATGGGTGCTGGACTTATGGGAGCCGGTATCGCCCAGGTGACTGCGGAAAAGGGAATGAGCGTCCTTCTAAAGGATCGCAATGACGAATCTATTGAGCGGGGACAAAAATACATGCGCGAGAACTGGGGCAAGAAGCTGAAGCGAAAGCGAATGACCCAGTACAAGTACAACGTCGCCACTTCGAATGTGACCGGACTTACCGATGATACTCCTTCTTGGAAGCGCCACTTTGGAAACGCCGACATGGTTATCGAGGCAGTTTTTGAGGACTTGGATTTGAAGAAGAAGATTGTTGCCGATGTTGAGGCTGTCACTCCTGACCACACCATCTTCGCCACAAACACCTCTGCCATTCCTATTGCCGCTATTGCTGAAGGTGCCAAGAGACCAGAGAACATCATTGGTATGCACTACTTCTCTCCTGTCCCACAGATGCCCCTTTTGGAAATCATCCCTCACGAGGGTACAAGTGTTAGCACCAAGGCTACTGCGTTTGAGGTTGGCTCCAAGCAAGGAAAGACATGTATCATGGTCAAGGATGTGCCCGGATTTTATGTGAACCGCTGTTTGGGACCTTTCTTGATGGAGGTGAGTGTTTCAAAATTTCCATGGAAATGTTTTTTTTGTGATTTGTTCTCATTCCTGTGACTTCTTGCCTTCGTCAGGTCTCTGCCATTGTGAGGGATGGTGCTCCATTGGAGAAGATTGACAGAGCCATTTTGGACTTTGGAATGCCTGTTGGACCCATCACCCTCGCCGACGAGGTCGGTATCGACGTGTCGTCTCATGTAGCCCGATTCCTTGAGAACGCTGACCTCGGAGTCCGTATGACTGGTGGAGACACCAGCTTCATGACCAAGATGGTTGAAAAGGGATGGCTAGGAAAGAAGAGCGGCCAAGGTTTCTACACCTATGGTGCCGGCAAGAAGGGAAAGAAGACTATCAGCCCTGAAGTCCAAGCTTACGTGAAGGAGTTTGTCACTCGCGACTTGCAATTGGATGACGCAGAGATTCAAGACAGAATTATCAGTCGTGTTGTTAATGAAGCCGCCAAGTGCCTGGAAGACGAAATTATCGAAAATCCTCTAGTCGGTGACATTGGAATGGTCTTTGGAACTGGATTCGCTCCTTTCCGCGGTGGACCCTTCCGACACTTGGACACCGTTGGAGTTTCCAGCTTTGTCGATCGCATGAATGGTTTTGCCGACAAGTACGGCCCTCAATTCGAACCATGCCAACTTTTGAAGGACTACGCCGCCACTAACAAGAAGTTCCACGGCAAGAACTAAGTTGGCTTTACTCATTCGAACACTTTGTACAACACATACTAACTACTAGCTTGACATCATATTTCATGTTACATCAGCTTCTAGTTCATCCTTAGTACAAGGATACAAAATGCTATAGCTAGCAAACTTTATATGTAATGATACGTATTTCATACATATCTAATAGTAGTACGTAAGAAGCACTATGGCCCTACACCACAACCAACACCCATCGCCGCCATCATCAAGCGCAGAACGCAGACAAGTGCATTTGTCAAAGTATTGAAAAGGTACCATGGCCAGCGAAGGCAATCTCCGCAACAAGAGGAAAGAACCTGACAGCCCCTCCATTCTACGTGCTGGTGCAAGCAAACGGTCTCACCGTTCCCCGGAAGATGTTGCATGGAACCAAAAGTTCTTCGAATTGATGTTGTACAAAGCAAAATTTGGACATCTTCACGTCCGTGCTTCAGACAAAGAACACAAACACCTACACAAATGGATTAATCAGCAACGAAAGGAATATCAACTGTTTAGATCTCCATCTGGTTCTATGATCTTGAATGAAGACCGCGTGCAGGTACTGGAGAGCGTACATTTTGTATTTGGCACTCGTGGTGATGAAGGATGGTTTCTTCAATACCAAAACCTCAAGAAATACAAGGAGAAGCATGGTCACCTGTTGGTTCCGCGTGATTGTGAGTTTCCTGGTCTGGGGAATTGGGTAGTCACTCAGCGGATGCAACATGCTCAATTGTTGGAAGGGTCTCCAACTCAATTGACTCCAATGAGACGGGGTCTCTTGGATGAAATTGGGTTTGTATGGCAAGTACGTGTTCGCCCATCATGGGAATCTCGAATGAAGGAATTGCGAGAGTATCAGCGGGCCACAGGCCACACTAAAGTCCCACAGCACTATGCTGAGAACCCTGCGTTGGGGAAGTGGGTAGCCAAACAACGTCAACAATATAAATTTTTACTCTTGGGGAAGAAATCCTACCTCACCCCCGATCGTGTGGAACAGCTGGAAGCCCTCGGCTTTGTGTGGCGTTTGAAGGGGCAGGCTGTGGAAAAGGCGGATTCTGATGTTTGAAACATTGCACTGTTGAAAGGCGTTGCAGTTGATTCAGATAGTCAAAAGGCTGGTTACATTGCGATTGAGTGCACGATGAAGAGTTTTGACGATGAAACTGGCAAGCGGTAGGCCTAGTCGCAGCAAAGAATTGACGGAACAAGGTGATGACCACAACATTTCATGAGTTTTCGCGCAAAGCAGAAAGCAAGCTACAATATTCTAAGAGATTTGGTGAGGGACAGATACAACGTACTAATTCCGTGCAACCTGGTCCGGTGGGATTCTATACAGGGAAACGCACCTCCGCGATATTTTCTTTTCTAAATTATAGACGGTACAAGCCACAGATCTCCCTTTCTTATTCTACACATAATATGATTTTTATGCAAGTAGAGTACGTACGAATACTGGAATCGCCTGTCACTCGCCAGTCGCCAGTATTGGACAGTCTGTCCGCAGCTCCACATCCAAGCGAGAAAGTGCCAGCGTCGCTCGCCTTGTCCATGAGCTCTTCCCAAAAGTGCTCACAGGTACCGTAGTAGTGCTCTCTACAATTGGAGTTGTTTGGGAATTTAGTCACATTCAGCATTTGTAGGTGCATCGTTGCTTGAAGGAAATACCGTTGCATCAAAGACCAGCTGAAGAAAAAGAGCGCAGAGTTTGTGTAGACATACACACGCATCTTGTGATTGCGGAGAAAAATGGCGCAGCCTCCTCCTGGAAACGGCCCTCCAGGAATGGGACCTCCGCCTGGAATGGGAAATCCTCCCCCTCCGGGCATGACTCCTCCTGGAATGGGGCCCCCGCCGGGTATGGCTCCTCCAGGGATGGGACTTCCTCCCGGTATGGCTCCGCCTGGCATGGGACCTCCTCCTGGAATGGGGTACACACCACCGGGCATGATACCTCCCCCTGGTATGACCCCTCCCACTTACCATGACGTGCCAATGTACCATAATCCCGACGACGACGAGGATGCTGGACCTTCAGTTCTCCCGCCCCCTCCAGGAATGTACCCTCCTCCTCCTGGCATGCAGCCTGGCGGATACGCTGGTTTGCCCGAGGACAGCATGGATCAGGATAACATGGGCTCTGCTGACGACACTGCCAGGCGATGGGAAGCCATGCAGAATACGCCATATGATGAACCAAAAAAGATGCAAACACAACAGTCTGCGCCTCAGAAAGAAGTGCTGCCTGCTGACGTCCTTCGCAAGATCTTGCAGGATCATGGAGATATGTCTAGCAAGCGATTTCAATCCGAAAAGCGGTTGTATCTCGGAGCTCTCAAGTATGTCCCTCATGCCCTCTACAAGCTTCTTGAAAATATCCCAATGCCTTGGGAGAACTACAAGGAGGTTCCTGTTCTCTTTCATGTTACTGGAGCTATTTCCTTTGTAGATCAGGTTCCAAAGGTCATTGAGCCTGTCTATCGCGCGCAATGGGGAACCGCTTGGTTGATGATGAGACGAGAGAAGAGAGACCGTCGCCATTTCAAACGTATCCGTTTTCCTCCTTTTGATGACGAAGAGCCACCGCTTGATTACGTCGATCATCTCTTGAACGTTGAACCAGGAGAAGCTGTGCAGTTGGATTTGAGTGACGAGCAGTATGATCTAATTCGCGATTGGTTCTATGATCCGCAACCACTGAGTGACCTTCACACCATGACGGGCTCTGAGCTCAACAAGCATGTGTATGTGAACGGGCCAAGCTACAAGGTCTGGCGTCTCAGTACCCCTGTCATGTCGCTTCTTTATGAATTGGCTGACCCACTCCTCAACACCTACCCTGACAAAAATGTTCGCTACCTGTTTGATCTGCCTCATTTCCTTACCGCCAAGGCTCTTAACACTGCCATTCCTGGAGGACCAAAGTTCGAGCCACTCTTCAGGGATGTGGATGACGATGAAGATTGGAACGATTTCAATGATATTTCCAAGATCATCATCCGTCAACCGATTCGTACCGAGTACAAGGTTGCTTTCCCCCACATGTACAACTCGAGACCTCGCCAGGTTCGTCTGGCACCCTACCACTATGTACAATCGAGCTATGTTGGCAATGAAAACGAGGAAGAAGACGTTCTTTGTTTCGAGACGTATCATTCCCTCTTGCACCCCATCGTTCGAGTCGAAACTCGGGACTACTCATCTAACTTTGATGAGTTTGACGATGATCACTTGAACCTACCATTTGTGGGAGAGTGCGATGACGAGTTTGAGAATGTGTGGACGGCATCTTCGGACGAGGACGCGGAAGAGCTTGACGATGATTATCACACTGCCATTACTCCGTTCCTTGACTCCGCCCCCATTTCGACGCCTCAGACCATGGCAGGAATTGCGCTGTACCATGCACCCCATCCGTTCAATACACGCTCGGGACGTACGCGTCGAACGATCGATGTGCCTCTCATTGGACATTGGTTCCAAGACCGTGTTTCCCGAGATTTGAACTATCCCACGAAGGTTAGGGTATCCTACCAAAAGCTCCTCAAAGCATGGGTAACCAATCAACTTCATGCCAAACCAAACAAGCCCAAAACAAAGGGAGATCTGTTTAGGAGTCTCAAGGGAACCAAGTTCTTCCAATGCACCGAGTTGGATTGGGTGGAGTGCGGATTGCACCTCTGTCGTCAAGGACACAATGTGTTGAATCTTTTGATTCAGAGGAAGCAACTGAAGTACCTCCATTTGGACTACAACTTCAATCTCAAGCCGACCAAGACTTTGACAACGAAAGAGCGTAAAAAGTCGCGATTTGGAAATGCGTTCCATTTAGTTCGCGAGATTTTAAGGTTGACCAAGCTTGTTGTGGATGCCCATGTGCAGTACCGCCTCGCCAACATTGATGCATACCAACTAGCAGATGGCTTGCAGTATGCATTCAACCATGTCGGTCAACTCACTGGAATGTACCGATACAAATACCGCCTTATGCGTCAAATTCGAACTTGTAAGGATTTGAAGCATCTCATTTACTACAGATTCAACACTGGTCCTGTTGGAAAAGGCCCCGGTGTCGGATTCTGGGCACCAAGTTGGAGAGTGTGGTTGTTCTTCCTTCGTGGTATTGTGCCCCTGTTGGAGCGATGGTTGGGTAACCTGCTGGCCCGTCAGTTTGAAGGCCGTTTGTCAAAGTCGTTTGCAAAGAACGTCACCAAACAGCGTGTCGAATCGCACTTTGATTTGGAGTTGCGCGCTTCTGTAATGCATGATATTTTGGACATGATGCCTGCTGGGGTGAAGCAGAACAAATCACGAGTCATCTTGAGTCACCTGAGTGAGGCGTTCCGCTGTTGGAAGGCTAACATTCCATGGAAGGTACCAGGAATGCCAGCCCCGATCGAAAACATGATTTTGCGTTACGTCAAGGCCAAGGCTGACTGGTGGACTAATATTGCCCACTACAACCGTGAAAGAATCAAACGTGGGGGGACGGTTGATAAGACGGTTGTGAAGAAAAACCTCGGCCGTCTAACACGTCTCTGGTTGAAGGCTGAGCAGGAGCGACAGCACAACTATCTGAAAGATGGACCCTATGTTTCAGCCGAAGAAGCTGTGGCAATTTATACCACCACTGTGCATTGGTTGGAGAGTAGGAAGTTCACTCCAATTCCTTTCCCTCCCTTGTCCTACAAGCATGACACCAAGTTGCTGATTTTGGCATTGGAGCGTCTGAAGGAGAGTTACGGATTGCAAGTACGACTCAACAGTGCCGCTCGTGAAGAGCTTGCACTAATCGAACAGGCTTATGACAACCCTCACGAGGCGCTAAGCCGCATCAAGAGGCACCTGCTGACCCAGCGAACTTTCAAGGAGGTTGAGATTGAGTTTATGGATATGTATCAGTATTTGTCTCCAGTGTATACGATTGAGCCACTGGAGAAGATCACTGATGCCTACTTGGATCAGTACCTGTGGTACGAAGCGGATAAACGTCACTTGTTCCCAAATTGGGTGAAACCTGCCGATTCGGAACCACCACCATTGTTGGTGTACAAGTGGTGTCGTGGTATCAACAACTTGGAGGACATTTGGGACGTCGAAGATACAGGTGACAGCGTGGTACTGTTGCAAACAAAGTTCGAGAAATTTTACGAGAAGATGGACCTCACACTCTTGAACAGGCTTTTGAGACTCATTGTCGATCATAACATTGCTGACTATATGACCGCGAAGAACAACGTCAGCATCTCATTCAAAGACATGATGCACACAAACAGCTACGGCTTGATTCGTGGGCTCCAATTTGCTTCTTTCATTGTGCAGTATTATGGATTGGTGTTGGATTTGCTAGTCCTTGGGCTATCGCGGGCAAGCGAGATTGCTGGTCCACCCCAACACCCCAACGAATATCTGACTTTTGCAGATATTGAGACTGAAACCAGCCATCCAATCCGTATGTACACAAGATACTTGGACAAGGTATACATGCTATTCAAGTTTGATTCAAGCGAAGACAAGGACTTGATCCAAAGATTCCTCATTGAGCACCCAGATCCCAACAACGAGAATGCTGTTGGCTACAGGAGCAAGAAATGTTGGCCCCGTGATTGCCGCATGCGCCTTCTGAAACGTGATGTCAATCTCGGTCGGGCCGTTTTTTGGGATATGAAGAACAGGCTCCCAAGAAGTATTACTACTCTTGACTGGGATAACTCGTTCGTGAGCGTCTACAGCGCAGACAATCCAAATCTCCTCTTCGACATGTGTGGATTTGAGGTTCGTATCAAGCCTTTGAGATCTTCACGTCGTGACCCTTTTAGTGGAGGACAAGGGGAAGCATCCACGACTACGTACAGAGATGGAGTGTGGAACCTACAAAATGAAACTACGAAGGAAATGACCGCGCAAGCTCATCTACGTGTTGAGGATGAAGCTATCCAAGCGTTTGACAACCGCATTCGTCAAATCTTGATGAGCAGCGGTGCCACGACGTTCACCAAGATTGCAAACAAGTGGAACACTGCGCTTATTGGCCTGATGACTTACTACCGAGAGGCTGTACTCAATACTCAAGAACTGCTTGATCTTCTCGTGAAGAACGAGAACAAGATCCAGACCCGAATCAAGATTGGGCTGAACAGTAAAATGCCAAGCCGTTTTCCTCCTGTCGTCTTTTACTGTCCAAAGGAGCTTGGAGGGCTAGGTATGCTGTCGATGGGACATGTACTCATCCCCCAGAGCGACTTGCGCTATAGCAAGCAAACCGACATGGGAGTGACACACTTCCGCTCAGGTCTCAGTCATGACGCGGACCAGTTGATCCCCAATCTTTTCCGGTACCTCCAGCCTTGGGAGAGCGAGTTTATTGACTCCCAGAGGGTGTGGGCAGAATATGCATTGAAGCGACAGGAAGCCAATAGTCAGAATCGCAGGTTGACGTTGGAGGATCTGGAAGATTCATGGGACCGTGGTATCCCAAGAATCAACACTTTGTTTAGCAAGGATCGTCATACCCTTGCTTATGATCGTGGTTGGCGTCTCAGGACTGAGTTCAAGCAATACCAAATACTTCGGGTCAATCCTTTCTGGTGGACGCATCAACGTCACGACGGAAAGCTTTGGAACTTGAATGCCTACCGAACAGATATGATCCAGGCCCTCGGTGGTGTGGAAGGTATTCTGGAACACAGTCTTTTCAAGGGTACATACTTTCCAACGTGGGAGGGTCTTTTCTGGGAGAAAGCATCCGGGTTCGAAGAGAGCATGAAATTCAAGAAGCTCACAAACGCCCAGCGTTCCGGTCTCACACAGATTCCCAATCGACGTTTCACGTTGTGGTGGTCTCCGACGATCAACAGAGCCAACGTGTATGTTGGTTTCCAGGTTCAGCTCGATTTGACAGGAATCTTCATGCACGGAAAAATCCCAACCTTGAAGATTTCTCTTATTCAGATTTTCAGGGCCCACTTGTGGCAAAAGATTCACGAGAGCGTTGTTATGGATATCGCACAAGTGTTTGACCAAGAGCTGGATGCACTCGAAATTGAGAGCGTCCAAAAGGAAACTATCCATCCGAGAAAGTCCTACAAGATGAACAGCAGTTGCGCTGACCTTGTCCTTTTTGCAGCATACAAGTGGCCTGTTTCCAAACCCAGTCTTTTGCATGATACAAATGACGACTACGATGGAAGTACCTCAAACAAGTACTGGTTGGACATCCAGCTTCGTTGGGGAGACTTCGATTCACATGACATTGAGCGATACGCAAGAGCAAAGTATCTCGACTACACCACAGACAACATGAGCATTTACCCTTCTCCGACAGGCTGCCTGTTGGCAATTGATCTTGCGTATTCTCTATACAGTGGATTTGGAAACTTTGTTCCAGGTGGAAAGCCTCTTCTGCAGCAAGCGATGGCGAAAATTATCAAGGCTAACCCAGCACTTTACGTCCTTCGAGAACGCATCCGAAAGGGTCTCCAGCTGTATTCCAGTGAGCCAACAGAGCCCTACCTGAGCTCACAAAATTATGGCGAGCTTTTCAGCAACCAAGTCATTTGGTTTGTAGACGATACAAATGTCTACCGTGTTACCATCCACAAGACGTTTGAAGGAAACTTGACAACAAAGCCCATCAATGGAGCTATTTTCATCTTCAACCCAAGAACTGGGCAGCTTTTCCTCAAGGTTATTCACACAAGTGTGTGGGCGGGTCAGAAGCGATTGTCACAACTTGCGAAATGGAAAACCGCCGAGGAAGTTGCTGCTTTGATTCGATCTCTGCCAATTGAAGAGCAACCGAAACAGATTATTGTCACTCGCAAGGGAATGTTGGACCCGTTGGAAGTCCACTGTCTAGATTTCCCAAATATTGTCCTCAAGGGATCGGAATTGCAGTTGCCGTTCCAGGCTGCCTTGAAGGTCGAGAAGTTTGGCGATCTGATTCTGCGAGCCACAGAACCGCAGATGGTACTGTTCAATATCTACGACGACTGGTTGAAATCCATTTCGTCCTACACGGCCTTTTCTCGTTTGATTTTGATTCTACGTGGACTCCATGTCAACCTAGACAAGGTCAAGCAAATTCTTCGCCCAGATCGCAGCGTCGTTACAGAACCACACCACGTTTGGCCTTCGCTCACCGATGAACAGTGGATTAAGGTCGAGGTTGCTCTAAAAGACCTGATCCTTGCTGACTATGGAAAGAAGAATAATGTCAATGTTTCAAGTTTGACCCAGAGTGAGATTCGCGACATCATTCTCGGTATGGAGATTGCACCTCCGTCTGTGCAGAGGCAACAGGTGGCCGAAATCGAGGCGCAAGCACGAGAGCAGTCTCAGATGACGGCTACCACAACGAAGACCACCAACAATCGTGGAGAGCAAATTGTCGTGACCACGACTACCCAGTACGAAGCAGCCACATTTCAAAGTAAGACTGACTGGAGAGTGCGAGCAATCAGTGCCACAAATCTCCATCTTCGTACAAAACACATCTACGTCTCGTCGGAGGATATTTCGGAGGACGGACTGACATACGTCTTGCCGAAGAATATTCTTTCGAAGTTTATCACGATTGCGGATTTGCGAACTCAGATAGCTGGTTTTCTCTACGGTGTTACACCGCACGACAATGATCAAGTACGAGAGATCCGTTGTATTGTGATGGTTCCCCAAGTCGGGAATCACCAAAGTGTCACGTTGCCAAAGAAGCTACCTGAGGATGATATGTTGCAAGGTCTAGAACCACTTGGTTGGATCCACACGCAACCGAATGAATTGATGCAAAATGGTACACAGGTACTCCCCGCACCAGATGTGGTGACACATGCTTCAATAGTATCTGACAACCCGGACACCTGGGGAGGCAAGAACGAGATTATCATCACCTCCTCGTTCACCCAGGGGTCGTGCTCTCTTACGGCGTATCGTGTGACTGGGGCTGGTCTAGAGTGGGGAAAGAAGAGTCGCAATGTTGCCGGTGGAGTGGCTAATGCTCAAGACTATTCTTCCAGCTGCTTTGAAAAGGTACAAATGTTGCTGAGTGACCGTTTCAAGGGTTTCTTCCTAGTACCAAGCGATGGACTTGGATGGAACTACAACTTCCAAGGTGTTAAACACAGTGTGGGAATGGATTACACCTTGAAGATGGACGCTCCTGACCCTTTCTATGCAGAGCGCCACAGGCCTCAACATTTCTTGTCCTTCGTACAAATGGAAGAGGGAGATGCCGATGACGGTGCAGATTGTGAGGACTTCCTAGAGTTCATGTAGTAGTTGATTTGTCTCTATGTTGTGTTTTAGCGAGTCTAGCGATTGTATTTCCCCCTTCATAGCAAGTTTTAAGCTGCACAAGCACTTGATGACCACCGTCGAGGCGGTTTCGTGAAAACAACCGACACCTTTGATGGGCGGCCCTTCTTGTTTTCTCCCCTGTCGCGAGTTGGGCGTTGAAGCCGATTGCGCCTGTCGGCTTGCTTCTTGGCTGCAGTTTCCTTCAGGAAACGCATGCGCGTCAAGATGAGACTGTCAACAGTGAGAGTTGACAAGTCGCTGCTGGATGTTTCGGTCGTAGTTGTTGAGACAGTAATGCTATCATCAGCAAAGCTCTCGGTTTTGCTGGCTTCGATTGGGACTAGGCGTGTCTCGGCCATGTCCTGTTGCCAGTTCTTTCTTGCATGGCGAGGGAGTCTCTTCTCTGTAAGGTGCACAGAATCATTCTCACCGAAAAGACCACTTCCCTCTTCGTGAATCTTCATCATACGATCGGCCCTGCTGGTAGACTTCCTGAAGTTCCCGAATCTTCGGCGGTTGAGGAGCAGCGAGTCAACTTCGGAAGGGAAGTCTTGCAGGTCATAGCTCCTTGGGCTTCGGGGTAGCGATAGACTGGCTCCCTCAGATAGCGATTCAACCGAGGAGTCCAACCAAGTGCAATCGTCCACATCGCGGACAAGGCTGTCGGAGATGTCGCCAACAGAATTGTGGAGCGCCAATAACTCCATCCCTTCGATTTGAACTCCACTCTCCAGTGATTCCTCTCTTGCGGAATCATATGATTGCGAACTACATGATCTCAATGACTCTACTGAGAGGCTTTCGTCGTCATCATCATAGTCCATCATGATGTTGGATTGTTGTAAAGGTTGTTGTTGTTGTTGAGTTCGGTGCATGCTGCTTGTTGTGTTCACTGAATTTATTTTGTGAGACCACTCCACATGATGTATGATGTCTTTGCATTACAAATACGAACCCGCTACATTTTATATGGGACACGGTAGCGAAGTACTCGGGTAAATTTCATTCCCCCCAGTAGGATTGCTACTGCAACGCCACGGGGAGAACGAGTTTTGGGCGGATCATTCTGGTGTTCAAATTTCTTCCGATTGATAGCCCCTCGATATTTCTTTATCCCACCGTGCATTCGCATCATTTTCTTGGCCATCGCTTGCTGGCAAACCTTACTTAAGGCGGGTTCTGGTTTCACATACTACGATTTGAAAGTCAACCATTGTCACGATTCTCTTTTTGTGGAAATTATGGCCTTTGAATGCTGCAGACACTTGGGGCGTCCAAACATTTCCGAACCCCAGAAATGAAAATCACAGCCTTCTTCTCCGCGACATCGCGTGGAACGTGTTGCTCGTAGTAGTCAGAAAGGAAGCGGTCCTCCTGTGGTGGGAATAGCTTGGGTGATAAAGTAGTCATAGGCGTGCTACTTGCAGGTTCTGGTTTTGTTCCGGTGCCACTATGAATTTGTTGACAGAATGAAAGTATAAACGAGACCAATTTTTTAATGTACACGTAAACGCACCTTTCCGAGCCCTTGAACATAGGTCTCGGGTGCATGGTGTTTCCACATGCTAGAACTCAGCAGAACTTCCTTGAGTTGCCACAACAATTGTGCTCGTAGCGCCTCCCTCCCCCCCTTCTTCAGGTTACCTACCTCATGAATGCTACAGGTGTCACCAAGTCGCCTGGGTCGCAACAGATAGGCCTGTCCCGGAACTGTGAGTCTCGCTTCTTCTCCTTCACTGCCGTGAGCATGGTTTCGCAAACTAGATACTGTCAAAGAAAGAGTATCGGAAACCCAGCCAAGGTTTTTTCCGATAAGTCCCCGCTCAAAATAGCGTTCCACCCTATCACAAAGATGTTGAACAGTGTCAGGTGTTGACCGACAAACAATGTCATCCCCGTAGAGAATGGAAGTGCAAAATGCTGCCAAGACATTGCTAGATAAGCAAGGTGGTGCCCCCAATGTCAATGCCGACGCTCGCCCACTACACACTTCGCTCAACGGTGGTATTTCTGGAGTTTCTGTCGCATTGGATCCTTCCTCTTGTTTTTTGTTTCCCAGGATGCTGCCTTTTTGCGCGGGGGGTGGGATGGCACCATCCAACATAGTGGCAGCAAGGCTGGCAACACCTCCTGCCAGCGACCGACCGACAAAGTGAATAGCAGCTTTGTTGTGCTCTCGGAGTACGGGATCAATGGTTTGGAGGAGCTTTCCGGCAGCTTTGTACAAGGTTGGTTGTACCGATGCAACTTCGTCTGTGAGAAGTCCTTGGGACAACTGCACAACTCTGGCCTCTTGGGCCAGTACGTGGAGGATTGACACCACATCTTCTTTCGCCGACGGTGTGCCGACCACAACAATCAAACGCCCTCTTGGGGCAACTCCATTGGGTACTGGCATGAGAGACCGAATTGTTCCATGTTCCAGGCCAGCCCCACCGTGATAGTTTGGATCGTGCAGGATTAGTACGGATAGTTTCTGCTTTCCCATTCGAATAGTGCTGTTGGCTTGAGTGATATTTAGCAAAACAGGGTAGCGCTCCAGTGTTTCAGGATCAGCTATCTGAGGATTTTCTTGTAGTTCCATTAGTTCCGCAGCCAACAGTGCCTGTGCAGTGGCGGAGAGGCGGTCAGCACTTCGTTTGGTTCGGCCCGTGACGGATGTGTCCAAAGCTTCGCCAGAATGCGTTCTTTGGTAGGCTTCGTGGGCAGCTCCATCTATTCCCTTGAAGGTGCTTTGGGCAGCTGCCAGATGGTGAAGGGATTCCGCTATCTCCTCTTCTGGCACATTTTCAAACTTGTATTCGTGGAGAAACTTGGCCAAGGACTTGTAACAGGGCACAACTTCCTTGGTAGAACCTCCTCTGGTAACAGTGACCGGTGAATTATGAACAGAAACATGAAATCCTTCTATAGTAGTACTCAAAGAAAAGAATAAAAAAACTGCCAAGGACGCAAGGAAACACCTTGGAAATCCTGGGTGTCGACTCGCCATGGTGCATCGGCCAATGATTGAATCGCTGGCAGTGGTCGTCGTTCCACGAGTTCACAATTAATCGTACGAGTCAATTGTTATGCTGCAGTCGAAGTGGTCATTACTTGGAATGACCAACCAAGTCATCACGGACTCGATCCGATTCTTGGAGCGTAGGATCGCTTTCATCATGGTTGAAACTACATTTGCACAATCCCGAAGGAGCTCTACAACTCTGTCGGAACGTCTGCACTTGCACTCTTTGTCCTTGTTGAGTTCGTGGATCATCACGAGAGTTAACACAGGAGAGTTAGTGAGGCATCAACGGCGGTTACTTCGATTATCCAAAAGTTCTCAACTCCCTGTATCTGCCAAGTAGTTAGGACTTGTTACACAACAAAATGTCCTCCGCCCGAACACGACCAGCAGGAGGAGCCAGTGCTCGCTCCTCCCGCCCTGCAACTGCTCGTCCAGTAGCAACCCGCCCTGCAGGGGGTGTTGGTGCTTCTGCCAGTGCTAGATCTGGTGGATCCTCCAAGCCTTCCGCCAGTGCCCGCACATCGGCTCGCCCAGCTGCTTCTCCCAGTGCTGCTGCGCCTGCCAAGTCTAGCTCTATCAGCAAGCAAGCAGCTCAGCCTAGTCTTCTCGAGAGTGTTCAGAATCGATTCATCAAGGATGTCTTCGAGACTGCTGCCAGTAAGTGCTCGTCATTTCTCTCTGGTGGGGGGTATGTGGCGCATCTGTCTCGAATCCCTTTTACTCACCTTGTTGCATTTCGTCCCACGTCTCCTACGCGTAGCCATGGATCCTGGATGGAAGATTTTGATCGTGGACAATATTTCCATGAAGGTTATCTCCGCTGCGGTTGGAATGTACGATATCATGGAGCGAAAAATCACTCTCGTGGAGTCTTTGGAAAAGAAGCGTGCCCCGTTCAAGGATATGGGTGCCATTTACATTTTGGCTCCCACTGTGGATAGTGTACAACGTCTCTTGGACGATTTCTCAGACAAAAGCAAAATCCTATATGGCAACAATGTCTTTGTCTATTTCCTCGGTCCTATCCCACCTCGGTGCTTGGACGATATCAAGAAATGCAAACACCTCATCAAGCGTCTTAAGGCCCTCTCGGAAATCAACGTGGACTTTTTGGTCCGAGAAAATCGAGCCTACACACTCGATGTCACGGCTCCCTTTGGAGGCTACTATATGCGCACAAGTGGAGGCCCCGCAGAGGTTCCTGTGGCCGAGAAGCTTGTGTCTATTTGTGCCACCCTCAATGAGTATCCCTACATTCGATACAAGCAAACATCAGGAATTTGCTCGAGTCTCGCCACACTTTTCAAAATGAAAATGGACGAGTTTGTTTCCAAAAACCCCACTTGGTGGTATCATGGTAGTGGAAAGGGTACAGCTGGTGAACGTGAGCGCTCCACTATGCTGTTGTTGGATCGTGCCAACGACTGCTTGACACCTTTGATGCACGATTTCACATACCAACCGATGGTACAAGATTTGCTCACCTTGGATGGTGATAAAATCACATACGCCGCAGAATCTGCCGAGGATGCCTCCAAGAAGGAAGATAAGGATGTGTTGCTCAACGAAAAGGACAGCCTATGGGTTGAGATGCGTGGAAAGCATATTGCCGAGGTCATTGAGATCTTGTCGGGAAGAATTAAGGAAATCTGCAAATCGTCCACCAGTTCCGCCTTTTCTGGACCTTCTGGAGGCAACATGTCGCTGGCCGAACTTGCCTCTGCTTTGAAGGAGCTCCCCGAGTACCGTGAAGTCATGTCCAAACTCTCTCAACACATGCATATTTCCCACGAATGTATGGATGTGTTGAAACGCGATGCATTGTTGGATCTCAGTGACATTGAGCAAACCCTTGCCACTGGAAAGGACGAAGACGGCCGCGCGCCCAAGATGTCTGAAATGATCAGTCGTGTGGAGGGATCCTTGTTGCGCATGCGTGAAGTAGAGGATAGGCTTCGATTGGTGCTCATTGCAACCATCAGTCAAAACGGATTGAGCAGTGCCGACCGAGACCGCCTCCTTCGTGCTGCTCAGCTCGGCCGCAACGAGCTCCTTGTTCTAGATAGTCTATCCAAGCTTGGAATCCAAACTTTGAATAATATGGGTGGAGGAAGCAGCGGAGGTGGAGCCATGGGATTCTTCGCGTAAGTACAACTGATGATATTTTTCCAGCCTTCGTGAAACCTACTCACATTGATTCCATTCCAACCACAGGAGCCGAAATAAGGTACAAAACACTGGATCATTCGATGACGAGAGTGAGTACGCATCGAGCCGATATGTGCCACCATTGAGAGGCATCCTTTCCGATATGGTATCGAACTCTTTGAGTATCGAGGAATACCCCAGTGTCATCCCACTCCCTGCCAACCAATCTAGCGCAGCTTCAGCTGGAAGTGCTCGTCGTCGTGCAGGTGGCGCGGAAGGGAGTGCCCGCAAGAAGAAGGGGGCGACCGACAAGTGGAGCCGCACGGGAAATCCTGCCTCACCCACAGGGGCTTCTACTACCTACGTCGGAGGACGTAGTTTGGTGTTCATGGTCGGGGGTATTTCCTACTCGGAACTAAAGGTTGCACGCAGTGTGATGGAGAAGGAAAGTCGCGAGATTATTGTCGGTTCCACCAAGTTTGTCAATCCCAACGAGTTTATGCAGGACCTATCTACTCTTACCAACTAAAGTCTGGAAAATAGTTCCCTCAATTTGATGTACTCAGCCATTGCAATAACTATGGTAGATGTATGTACGTGTAGTGGGTTGATTGTTGATTCGTGGACCCAACGCTTGATTTAGTCAATGTGGTCAACTTTCTCATGGATAAGCAGAAAATGGAAGAACACAGTTTCTGGGCGAGTTGATCCATTTGCAACATGGCAGCTCCTGGCCCTGATAGCATGGGCGCAGGCCCATTGAACCCCACCCCAATACGATCATCAGCGAGGCGATTTCATAAGAACCAGCAGTGTTTCCAATGGTCCCGTGTTCATGTTTCGCCGGACTCGATTGTTCCTCCTCCCAGGAGCGGCGCTGCATCTGTTGTAGTTCAAGGAAAGCTTTACATGTTTGGTGTAAGTATTGCGTTCTTGTCGAACATCCATGTATTAATTTTGTACAAAGTCAACATTCTAACCACTTTTCGTTCTCAGGGCTATGGCGGAGGTACTGGACGTCTGGATGATTTTTACTCGTATGACTTCAAAACTCAAACGTGGGAAGAAGTTCGAATCGTTGGAAGTGAAAAGCCAGGTTGTAGAGAGAATAATGGAGTGGTTATTTCTGACTCCAGCAAGTCCATATATCTCTTTGGGGGGTACAATGGGACTGCGTGGTTGAATGACTTGTGGAAATTCGACATTCAGTCCAAGAAGTGGACATGCCTGCAAGGTTCATCAGACCCCAACCCGTTGGAGAATGATATACCCCTTGGTCGACCCAGAGGTGACCAGCAAGAAGTTGATAATTCTCTCGGAGGGGTTCAAGTAACCCGTGGTCGAGTGCCTTCTCGGCGATTTGGTTATGTCAGTGTGGTGCACGAAAACAAACTTGTACTCTTTGGTGGCTTTGACGGAAACCGCTGGCTGAATGATATGTTCGTCTTTGATTTTGATACAAAATCGTGGGTAGAGGTTCACGCCAGAGGTGTTCTTCCTTCTGTTCGGTCTTGTCCGGCTTGGGCCAAGGATGATACACACGTGTATATTCAGGGAGGTTACGATGGTGTTGAGCGGAAGGATGATTTCTTTGCTTGTGACCTCTCCACATACACCTGGACTCAAATGCCAAGTTTGGGTTCCACACCTAGCCCTCGCTATTTCCATTCCTGTTGTCTCTGTACGTGTGCATCCTTTCTTGTTATGGCGGTGGTCTGTGGCCTCTTCTAACACCTATGTCAATTGTACCACAGATGGAAACAAAATGTACTTGTATGGAGGTTATTCTGGAACTCAGCGTTTGGCGGATATGCACGCCTATGACTTCGAAACAAACACTTGGTCTCAAGTGGATACAAACGTTGGAGATGTCCCCAGTGGGCGTAGCTCCTTGGTTGCACAGGTGTATGAAAACAAGCTTTACATCTTCGGGGGATACAATGGTTCAACAGTGCTCAACGATTTTTACCAATTCCGCCTTCGCCCAATTGAGATTCCTCCCACAGGTTTGGTTAATGACTTTTCTCAACTGGTTGACAACGCAGAGATGTCGGATGTATGCTTCCGCGTAGAGGGTCGTGTTGTACATGGAAACCGCGCAATCTTGGCCATTCGGTCTGAGTATTTCCGTGCTCTCCTTTTCAATGGATATATGCGAGAATCCGTCCGAGCGGGTTCGGAAGAGGAACCTATTGAGATAGATGATGTGTCCCACACGGTGTTTTTGAAGATTTTGGAGTATTTGTACACCGATTCAGTTCGAAATGTCACAATGGAAATTGGAATTCATCTGTTAATTGCCAGTGAGCACTTCATGCTGGACAGACTGAAATCCCTGTGCGAAGACAACATCAGAAGAGACATAAATGTGCACAATGTTATACAGATTCTGGTGGCAAGTCACCAGCACAACGCTTCTGCCCTGAAGGAGATTGCCCTTGACTTCATTTTAAGAAACTTGACCGAGAAGGTGGTTCAAAAGGGTCTTTCTGTGCGTATTGGTCGATGGGTTACTTCGCTTTGTACCATTATTTTGTGCTTCTAACTTTTGTCTGATTCTTCCAGGAACTGAAAGCGGAACCCGATCTGTTGGTTGAAATCATCCGTCTGAGTTCTACGGCATTGCCAAGCCTGAACAGTCCTAGCCCTGTGTCATCACCTGGATTGAGACAAGGTTACGGAAGACAGCCTGCGCAAAATGCCATTCCATTCGACCAAGTGTATCTCCAGCACCCAGATGGTCCTAACATGGGACCTTTTGGACCAGCCAATGATTGGGGTGCCAGGTGATGTTCCAGATCCAAGAAGGGGGGCCCAGGCTCCAATGCTGCAACAACACGTTCGAAAAGGAGATGTACCCAGTAGACAGCTTCACTGTTAGACATGGTGGCAACTGCACCAAAATATGTTGCTGCGGTGTTAATGCGTAGCCTTATGTTGATACGATGTGAAACAATAGTGCAACACTCTTCAAAGAATCATAAACACCACGGCATCAATCGTGCTATTTCTGTTGCTGGTTTCCGGGACCTTTTCCACATCATGTAACCTAGTTGGAACAATTTCTGATCCATTGAACAGCCTTTCCGCATCTAGAAAAATCCTCAGATCCACCTTCCACGGTATCGACGAAACAATATCACAATGAACATGAGCACTCCCAGAGCAATCCGTGGGTAGTGGGACGATAAACGCTGGTACATTTGTGTTGCACGGCCTTCCACTTCATTCCTTGCTGCTGCTGATTTGTTCATTTCCCTCGACAGGTGCACACTGGACAGGGTTGGTTCCTGAAAGCTTTGTTCTAGCACCGACACGGTTGAACTATTTTTTGTCGATTTCAGCGTTTTGGTTGCTGATCGGCATTGATAAATCCTCCGAATCTCTTTCAATAGTGCCATATCATCGGAACGGTACTTCGACGGAATGTCGCGACAGTCGTTCGGCCAAAGACCAGAACCTTCATAGACTACATTGAGTAGCGAGTGACTATGCAGATCTGCAAAGTACGCACAGTCATGTTGTAAGAAAGCAGCGTCCATCGCAGCCATCTGGCTTGCCGTGATATTGGGATCCCCCTTCCTGGAGTTGGAATGCATGGTGATATTCTCCAAGCCGATAATCCAACCTCCGTCCGATGTACATGGAACACCGAGCACTGCACACGAGAAAACATGCGAAATATCAAACCCAGCTTGAGAAATTCCTCTCATATCGATTACTGTTGTGTTTAGTTTGCGTTGATATACGTGTTCATAAGCGACCTGCAGAGGGTTGAGAGCAGTGCGAATTTTGCGACGCATCAAATATGTATGGGAGGGGTGGCATAGAAAATCTCGAAATGAGACTCCACGAAGGTGTTTGTTTGCCCGAATTTGCTGTTTCCAGGTGCTAATGAGCTGAGAAGTTCTTGGGTTTCTTGCCATGATTACAATCTCAGGCTGTATACCTGCCCAGTTCTGCATCATATCGAAGATGTGTTCATCTAGGTGTCGGCCATGTTCGAACAAGTACTCGGATCCCGCCACAATGTTCAAGTTTCCTTGGCTAGAAAGAAAGCTCCGAGCTGCTCGCATTGTCTGCTTGTCGTACAAGTACTTTAGGCTGTCCGATTGTCCTGGAACCAGGTCAGGATAATTCCACTCCGCGAAAGCAGGGGCGAACCGGGCACTGTTTTTATTTGCATACTTGTACAAAAACTTTTGAAGAGTAGTCGACCCAGTCTTCGGAGGGCCAATAAACAGGACAAAGCGACGTTCTGTACTCGTCGTATAATTTCTCCCAGGTATCTGTAGTGGTGATTGCATTTCTTCTGTATTCAGAGTGACATGGTGTACAAAACGTTCGTGGTTTGTGTCATTGTTGGAATTTGGAAGCAATCCACAGAAGTAGTCACATGAGTCAACAATAGTTTTTATGAGACCTACTACACGTGCCTCAAAGTGCCGCGAAGGAAGAGTCTATGAGTTGCCTTCATGGTTGATAACTGCTCTTTCACAGCCAAGACTGGATCCCGAAAGTGGGCTCCTCGCTTCGACTACTTGTTGGACCAATTGGCATATACCGCCGTCGACAAAGGTGTCCCTGTCAACCAGGAGTTGATCTCCGAGTTCGAGAACCACAAGGTCCACCAAGCTGTTGAGGAATGCTGCAGGCTTCGACCGCCTGTTGACATCAGTTTGTTCGCTGAGCCATCAGGAAAGGAGATTGTCATTGAGTAAACGATATGGCTACATCACACGGCATGAACATGACACAATTTCTTAGGTTGTAGCACCATGAAACTAAGTACTTTATGACATCGTATATTCCATTGGTCATTTGTTCCATTTCTTGTGTCAACACCTATTTAGCACGCACTGGTAGGAGTGGATGGTTACATATTTTTATATTTCGTGCTCACCTCTTGCTACACCAGAAACCCAGAAACACACGTTCAATGTACAGTAGCAGTACTTCCTTCTCTAGAGTGCATTGTGCAAATGTATGTACGATAGGTATATCATGGTACGTTAGTACAGTACTAGTATTCGTGTTATGATCCAGCCAGCGACAACATCCACCTCCACCTTCCAGCGACCGCATCCAGAATCCATACGATTTTGAAACATCCCGAGTGGCAGGCAGCATCCCTTTCTTTTGCTGAAGCAACAATCAACCTCAACCATTCCTTATCAACACAGAGGCAAGAGGAGTCTTCTGAATGAAGACGTTGACAAGGATTTGGCAGGTGGGAGTCTTGGAATCCCATCTACTACAGAAGGCTGTGGACCGTTTCTGACTCTTGCAATTGTGTTTGCCCCCTTTTAAGTCTCGCTCGGAAGAAGAAATGTTGGACCAAGCCGCTGCCGCCGCCAAGAAGAAAGAATCCTACGAACAAGCCCAACGCCGCAAAAAGGAAGAAAAGGCCAAACAAATCGCGGCCGCCCAAAAGGGACAAGGGGCTGCCGATCAACCGGAATTCACCAAGGTGGACATTCGTGTAGGGAAAATTCTGGAAGTGGCTGTCCATGAATCCGCCGACAAGTTGTATTGTGAACAAATCGATGTCGGAGAAGATGCACCACGTGCGATCGCGTCTGGACTTCGAGGACATTATACGTTGGAGGAGATGCAAGATCGTTTGGTGTTGGTTGTCTGCAACTTGAAGGCTGCCAAGATTGTTGGTTTCAATAGTCACGGAATGGTGCTTGCCGCCAAGGGAGATGGCAAGGTAGAGCTTGTGACACCTCCCGAAGGCTCCAAGATTGGAGAGCGCGTATTCTTGGAGGGCATGGAGAACGAGTCGGACGAGCCCTTTTCGGCAGCCCAAATGAAAAAGAAAAAGACATGGGACACCGTCGCTGCCGATTTGAAGACCGTTGCGGACAGTGTGGCTACATGGCAAGGCAAGACCCTCCGAACATCGGCCGGTGTATGGAAGGCAGCATCGTTGGTGGATGCACCCATCTCGTAAACGTGGTAAACGAGCAATGACAGAACAGAAGCGTTGGATGAGTAGAAGAAAAAGAAGTATAAAACGTTGAAACTGCTTATATGATGTTGTTTAGTGAGTGCTACTCGGACTCTAGAAGGAGGAAACGAATAATCATTTGGGAAAGGATCAGCTCCACAGCCGCCGCCGAATCAAACATCCAAACGATATTTATAGTACAAAGCTTTGCATCAAAACACTCCATCCAGCAAAATTATTTGCCATCGTCGTGCAAGCCGATATCGATACAAGGAGTCCACCGTGCGACCGTCAAGGCGATGTGAAAAGGAACTACAATAGACTAGTGAACATAAAATAGCTACGGAAGCAACAACCATTGGCCCACGGGGTGCGCCCTGACTGACCGCAGTCGTCAGAATTTGTTTAGTTTACCAGAACTACCGCTTACCTTTTGGTTGGATCAGAAATAGAACTTCTCTGTGCTTTCACGCCACCCTGCCGTGGTCACATATCGGATTGGCTAACGGGGATACGTAGAGACTTGCCTGGCCTCCTGTGAGAACCCCAAACCCACAACTACTTGAACTTTTCCGACACCGAGATCCACGGAACGAGAGTTTTGTTCCAGCACAGAACCATTGCGAGCCTGAAGTGATGTGTCATTGGATAGAGGATGCTAGGATTGCTCCTGGAGACGGGGACAGAATCACCATCGTGATGATGACCTGCAATTCGGAGATGGCTGGCAGCCATCCGGTCGGTCCCCAAACCGACCTTCCTGCGGGAAAGTACTTCGCCTCACATCCTAAACCAAATCAACCGTAAACCCCCCGACTTCGACTTTGTTGCTTGAAACCTTAGTTCCAAGTCCCCTCAACAATACAACCCTCGCGGTGTGCGAGTGAAGGGACAGGGTCCACCGTATCTATAGAGTCGTCATCGCTGTCGAAGTACGAGCCAAGGCTGCTGACGCTGCCAAACTCTACCTCTTCAGCGGTGAGAGCTCCCAGATCCATGTGGAACCTATCAGCTGCAGATCCAGAACCACGAACAAGAACGACGAGAAGAACAAGAGCAATATCTGTAAGTCACGCGATGGAAGAGAATCAAAGCACAAACAGAATTTTGGAATCGAAACTCACCTTCACGGCTATAAGAGATCAGGACGCCCGGAAGTTTTTCTTCGATTGATTCCGCACTCCAGTTGGCAACACGGTTGAGTTCCTTGGCCAGGAGACGGCAAGAGCGTCGATTTCCATCCTTCCAGACGGTGCCTTCCAACCTGAGGTTGGAGAACACGAGAGAGCGCATATTATTCATCCTTTTACGAACAAATCGCTGGGTGTCCCTTGATTCTTTCCAAGAAAAAAAAGACTGAGACAAGAGAGGAAGGGACGCAAAGATCCAAAAACGCATTGGCGATGCGATCCAGGAGCACGTCCGCATTTCAAAACGTTTCAAGCTTCCATCAAAGTTTTCCACGACTGACTGAATCTAAGTGAGTTGAATGCCCCTAATAACTGTGAGTTGTTGCTGCCATAACCAACCGCCTAGCTTCATTTCCTATCTCCTCATCAACATTTTGTGCAACCCACAAATAGGAGCAACGAAGGTTACATTTTGTGAGGAGCTTCAATCACACGCAACGGTCAAATTGGGCATATCCGCTCCAAAAAACGTGCAGCATAAATGATATTCCTGTTAGTGACGACTATGATGGCACGAACGAGAGATCTGCTGCTGTTGGGGTGATATCGGAGGACATACTAACGGTACATCTACTGGAACATCCATCGTCGATCATCAGCAATCATCGTCACCGTCGTCAGACGTCATTTCATCAACTACAACAGGTAGGTCTCCTTTCCAGGAGCAAGCCTACTACGAGCTAGCTACGAGTACTGTACCCGCTTGGCCGCCCGAGTTGGTGATATACGCACGTGAGTACTACTACTAACGGTACTACTAGTACAAGGAAATTAAATGGCTAACGGCGGAAGACTATGTGAGGCGAGGAGACACCAAGCATACGGAACGCGACTGCTATTGCCGGCTCTTGTCAATGGACCCTTCCATTCTGTGAATCGATACGTGAATCCAACCAATATATTCTATTTTGACGTGGTTTGACGTGAAGTATTTTTTCACAGTTTTGAAGAAGGTCTTCTCTCCCCCAGTAGTACGATTGCTCCACCAGTTGAGCAGCCCTCGTGCAAGACCTGCTTGGTCTACGTTCTCGATAATTGCAAAATTTCAAAACATGGAGTGTCTTCGACTCTGGTCTCTTGCAGCAGAAGGACATCTGCACTGTAGAGATGACAAATCCGCCGCTGTAGTTCTGATGTCAAGACTGACTGGCTTAGACGGAAATGTGGATAGTTCTCCACAAGCCCCACCGCTGTGTTTGTGTGGTACTCATTTCTTGACCCTCCTAGCGCTTCAACAATAGTGTCTAGGACCCCCATGTTCACAAGGAGAACATTTATATCCAGTTCATACATACCATGATAGAGTTCGTAGGATTGGGGAACCAAATGTTCATTGATAAAGGTAGTTTCATTTTCCATCCTGGTCAAGACACAATCTATCAGAGCGCTAGTAGTTCGACTAACATGACAGCGAGAAAGCGTCTCGCGCACCCATCGAGGTGGACCTTTGAGTATTTGTCCAAGACCAGAGAGAAAACGGCCCAATGGGTCTCGAAGAAAACTGAAAATCAGCGGCATGTCCTCGCAGCTATCCCCTGCTGCTGCCCGTCGTGCTTGACATTGATATACTTCGTTCCAAAAATTTCGCGTACTTTCAGTATAATTGGAGGAGCCCATAGAAATCTCGCGATCAGATGTGAAAACCCGCTTGTGTAGGGGGATCTGGAGTTGAATCGTCCCACCGCCATTTTTATGAATATGATAGTACACCAAGGAGTTGCATCCTGGAAACGGGCTGGGGAAGATGACGAATCGACTCTTGACAGCAGGGGAGACTTGTTGCACTGCTCGCAATTGAGTTTCCTCGAATTGATGAAAAAATTTCCAAGGAGAAACGGTGCCTATCTCTGTTTTCAAGGAACCAAACAAGGATATGCAGGTTCTCTTGCTTGCGACAGAGCTGATGTTGCTGGAACGGTGCACCTCTATTATGCTTCCAGACTGGTATGGCGTTGACTTCAAGGCAACAACAAAGATACAACTTAGAACTAGAACCCTGATAGTGAGCAATGAACGCAGTCTTCTAGAGAACCAGGACTTGGTGTGATATCTCTTTGAAACATTTGCCATTGAGTTGTAACAGCGAAAGGATGGAAATAATGGCAATGGTACTGGAATCCCGCCAGGTCGAAGCAGTCTTGTTTCGCGCGTCACCAGACGTTACCATAGATCATAGCCATAGATCATAGATCCATACCATGCTGGAATATCCATGGCCAAGGCCACAACAAGCAACGAACAACCAAGGCACTTCTCCATCTCTAAAGCTGCCTCGGAAACTCCAAAGAGAATGAGCGAGGAGAAACAAGGGAAGAATGCGTTGGTCACAGTGGGGACAACAAGATTTGACGAACTCATTGCAGCTGTCACAACTCCTCTCGCCACCAACTGGCTGATAAACAATGGTTTCACCTCTCTTACTATTCAATACGGCACGGGTTCCAAACCTGATATTTCGAACTTGGAGTCGCTCCCCTTGTCCATTCAAATTTACGACTTCACTCCATCGCTTCAGGCGGATATGCAACAGGCCGATTTGGTACTTAGTCATGCAGGTGCTGGAACCGTGATGGAGGCGTTGAAGCTGCAAAGAAAGCTAGTGGTCGTCATTAACACGCGGCTAATGAACAATCATCAGACAGAACTAGCAGAAGCTATGGCAGAACGAGGGCATTTGTTCATGGTGGAACGACCCGAAGATCTATCAAAACCAGAAATGTGGAATAGCTTTCATGACTTCCAAGCCATTCCTCACAAAGGAGGCAACAACGAAGATTTCCCGCGGCTGTTGAACAATTTCTTTGGCTTTGATGATTCCAAAATGGATTGAATCCGTAGTGCACTACTTATAAATATTGTCAATAGAATGGTTCATACCGATTGGGAGTCAGAAAATGACTCAATCTTAGTCAGGTAGCCCCCCCGCCAAACGAACATCCCTACCACATCGATCCAAACAATGAATATGCTATCTTGCTATGGCTCATACAGGGGCGTGGGATCAGTTGGAGATGTAGCCTTTGGGGACCAAGGAGCGGAACGAACCTTATGGGTGCCATGTTCGATACAGGGTTGGGGCAATGTCGATCGGTGTCTCATGACGGTGAAAATGGAACAACCGGACTACTAGCTAGACATGCCTTCAGCTTGAGATCATGGGGGGGAAACTATCAGGAAAGCTCTGGTTGAGGAATGTCAACTACTAAATAATAATACTACAAATTTGTTCAACTGAATCATTTGGTCGGTGCAACATGGAACCAATGTCACGATTTCAAGAAAGTGGCAGCACACCCAAGGGCGTATTGAAAGATCCAAACAAATGCAACCCATGTATCACTGCCAAATTGGATAAAGTGTCTTTTTCCCGCAATCTTGCTGCTAGCCATTACACTTTCGCCATCATACCCCTCCGCTTCACCATACCAGTTCGCGTGCCTTGGCAGCCGCCTCGGCTGCCGCAGCACTAATTGCCCTTCGCCTTTTCCTTTCCTCATCATCCGCAGCTGCTTGAGCCATTCTTTCCGCTCGTCTAACCTTGGCAGGTTTATGACTCTCCTTGTATTTCCTAAGCTCTTCCTCATACGCTTGATCACGGTCCACCTTGTCGTGACGCTTCTTGGCTTTGGATTTCTTTTTGGGAGGCTTTTTGGTTTCCAGCTCCTCTTTCATCAATTCATCTTCAATTTCCTTAAGTCGGATGTCGTCTTCCTCTATTTTGGCGTGGAAACGATTGTAGGCTTCCAACCACTCACCCGAGAGCTTTTTGTCAGCCTCTTCCCGATCATAATGACGGATTTCATTCCATACCTCGCGCAGCCCCTCCATGTGTTTGTCTTCCTCTGTCATGAGGTCCTCTGGAACTGCCCCATAGAGGGGTTTGTTTCTGAATCCCAGAGCTCTGGATGTAAGAGCGACATTCAAACCTAAAAGAGTATCGAAAAAGCAAAAGAACGTGAGAACCCCAAGAAAGATAGCGCTCAGATATCCTTGCAGCTGTTCACATGTACAGCAAACTCGCTTCAAGAAGCTCGACACGTTATGAAGACTTACAGAAGGATTGAACAGACACTACCAACGACAGGAGGAGGAGTGGATACTGCCTCATGGTTGGGAAGCCCCAGTGTTCTTGATATCACACAAAAATATCGGGGAGAAGAGTGAAGGTCCGACTTCCAGCAGGCGACGTAGTTTGGGTTGTTGTCGTTCTCTGCGTCTTGCCGTGGTACGGTGCGATGAGGTGAGTGGAGGTGACGGGAAATTAAGGGGAACGGTGAACAGGGAAGATGTCCCCTTTTGTCCGCCACCGATTGACCGTCGTCAACAGCCGAAAGCCACAACACAAACAAAGCCCTTTCTCGCAGGCAACGAGTACCATACTCTGTCATTAGTATTGCCAGTTCGAAGACCTCCTACTGAACCAATTTCGATCCAGAAAAGGGAATAAGTTGGAAATTGTATATCTTGGCAACAAAATGAGGCGGACGTTTGCTTCTCTACTATGTCTCCTGCTATTTTGGCGGGCTGAATCGTTTGGTATGTGATACTATGGTGGTTTAACTTGTCAAGGGTTATGTTATGTTGCGTGTTGCAATTGGTATTGATACTACCGTGGAATCCTCCTTATGGTCACTAGCTATTGTTTGTTTCTGATGTTGAAGGCTATCAGAGAAGATAACAAGATTTTTTGTTTGTCATGCTCCCTAATTTTGTTCTCGTTGTATTCAGTTCTTCCATCTACCATGATTGCAGCATCATCTGCCTGGAGGAATAGCGAGAAAGGGGTTTTCCCTGAGAGTCAGGTGGAAAGGGTGCAAGCCGTTCCCAGGTCGTCCACCCAATTGTATATGAGACATCGACATGGCTTCAACAAGCTCAACAAACCAGCGGATCAACGCAAAGCTCTCCTCCGAGCTCTCACAACTGAGATTTTGCGTCATGGTCGTATTGTCACCACTTTGGTTCGAGCCAAGGCTGTTCGAAAGCATGTTGACCACATGATCCAATTGGGAAAGCGAGGAACCTTGCACGCCCGCCGACAAGCTCTTGCCTGGGTTTATGACAAGGAGGTTGTGCGAGCCATGTTTCTACAAGCTCCTGAGCGCTATGGCGAGCGAAATGGTGGCTACTGTCGAGTTGTCAAAACGCTGACCCGGCGAGGTGATAACGCTCAGATGGCCATCATTGAACTCGTCTAAGTCCGACTCGTACCAACGCTAGGCACAACGACGGCGCCAACATGTTGTGTTTCTTCTTTGCTGGTCTTGATATGACAATATGACAGCATTAGGGATAGTCCAGATTACTGAGCGATTTGGGTGCCTTCAGTGGTACACCAAAATGTTTAGTGGTAGTGGTAGCCTGTCCAAGGCTAGTCAGAGGGGTCTCTCGCCATGGGAGGTTGTACATATATACCTTTGTCTGCCCTACTTCAAAGTGTCGAAAATGGAAATTGCTTGGTGTTTAGCATACACGCAACTAATGTCTGCTGCCTTCAATCGTTGATCACCATAACAATATCGCACTTGTAGACTCCTGCACTCGTAGTCGATTGACTAGAGTGCCATCCTTGCTGACGAACAGGTGGCTTCAGAGAGAATGCGTTAATTCGTGCGGAGTTTCATTTGTCATTTGTTGTAAATTCGATTTTCGAATCCTTCCGTGCCATCAGCAGAAGTCTTGAAGCTCGCTCTCAGTCTTCGTATATCCCATTGTGTTCACCGTACCGTACTTGTTGCAGAGTCAATGGTCAACCGCCTGAAGACTCGCCAGTCACTAGTCAATCAAGCGAAAAGGTACTCATTACCTAATACAGTTCACCAACCAAAAAATTCCCACAGAAGAACATTTGTTGGAAACCTCATTTGTATTCGTTCGGTGGTGAACAACAAAGGCAGAACCATGCCGAACCATCACCATCGTTCTGGTCCTCTGCGCCAGTCTAATAAGCGCAACAAGCGATCTAAATCTTCCAAACGAAATGTTTCCAGAGCAGCTGGTGGAAAGGTTGAGGGAAGACGAGCTGGTTTCAAACAACAAATTCTTGCCCATACAAAGGCCGATCGCCGCCACATGCAACAACAGCGGCGGGATGCAAAACGGCAGGAACTTCTTCGTAAAAAACGCGGCTTGGACGGGGGAGCTCCTCCTCCTCGAGTAGTGGGAATTATCTCCTTGGGGGAGTCTGAGGAGACCGAAGAAAAGCTTAGATCTTTGATTTTAGGTCAGGCTGATCACGTTTTCAAGACATCTGGAGAGGAAAATGACACAACTATCACTGCGAAGTACCTTGTCCATAAAAAAGACGGAAACTTGACCGTATTGACGAACTCTACGGCCTTCAAGCCACAATATTCCCACGAAGGACCCAGCCAAGCAGCTGTGATGGGTGCATTGGATTTATGCCGAGTTTGTGATATCATTCTGTTTGTGCTTGATGCCAATGAGCAAAAAGGTGACTTTGTTGGGATGAGCATTGGTGCCTCTGATGATAAGTCTCTGTCCACCAACAAAACCAGTTTGCAAGACTGGGACCACCTAATCAGTGAACGTGGAGATAGCATTCTTGCTGCAGTCAAGGGTCAAGGTATCCCGAGAGTGGCTACTATTGTGGCTAAGACTCAGGATGATATGGCTTTCGATGACGATGATGAAGACCAAATGACGACACAAAGTGCCAAGTCAATCCGCAGGGCAAACTTGAAGCGAAAGACTGATCTCAAGAAGTATGTTAGTCGATTTGCAACCACGGAGTTTGGAGTTAACAACGACACTGTTATTGAGGTCAGCCTTAAAGAACAAACTCAAGAACAATCAATGGAAGACGATCAGGAGGTGAATCCGGCGGACCACACCAAGCGTATCCTGGCTGCTGCATTGGTGCGAAGTTTGTGCACTATGTCTGCGGAACCTTCGAAATGGGTATCGCAGCTACCTCGCGCATACCTCATGGCAGACAAGCAAGAGTACGACCCCGCAACCAAAGAATTACATTTGACTGGATATATTCGTGGTGCTGTACCGCTCGATGTAAACGCATTGATGCATGTGCCCAACTTGGGCACATTTGCTTGCAAGTCCGTACGGCAAGCCATTCATCCCTCTTCCAGGAAGAAGGACGGTTCTGCAATGGACGATGAATGTGCTATTATTGAATCTGATCCAATGAAGCGGGAGAGTTTGACCATGTTTGCAACCCCCGATGCCTTGGATGGAGAACAAAACTTGATCGGTTTTGACGAAGCCGATGAAGATAACGAAAAAGATGACCACGACGATACCCAGGAGGGAGCAAAGACATTTGCCCGCCCAGCAGGGTGGTCTGATTATCAATCGGCTTGGCTTGATGCTGTCGACGATGATGGTTCGCTAGGAGGCGACATCGATCACGGTGAACTAGCTCGGGAATTGAACAAGAAATCTGCAGAATCAGTGGCACCTGATGGTCTGATGGACCTCGATGATGCCAATGGCATCTCCGAAGAGGAGCGAAAGGCTCTCTTGGAACAACGTCGTAAGGAACAAGAGGAGCATCTTGAATTTCCTGACGAAGTGCAAATTGGGGAAGATGAAAAAGCCCGGGAACGCTTTGCGCGCTACCGTTCTCTCAAAAGCTTCAAGAAGTCTCCTTGGGATCCAAAGGAAAATCTCCCAGATTCATACTCTTCGATCTATCACTTCTCTAGCTTCAAGGCTACACAAAGGGCAGTAATGGCTGAAATGAAGGAGCTTGCCAGCGCAGCCCTTGCTTGCAACAACGAATTTGGGTTCAACACATCCAAGGCAGATGCAATGTCTGGTGATGACGAACAGATGGACGGTGCCAGCGACGACGAGGATGACATTTTGGAAGGTTGCATTCCATCCGGTACATACGTGGTACTGACTCTGGAGAATGTATCCCCGCAACAGTATCAAAATGTAGGTCCAGGAGCCATATTGCCCGCTGTGGCTCTTCTCCCTCATGAAAACAAGGTCTCTGTACTTCACATGGGACTGACACAGGGAACAAACTGTGATGTCTCCAGCGAGACTCCAGTCAAAAGCAAGGATTTGCTTACATTCAGGTGCGGGTGGCGTACTTGGACTGGTCGCCCCATCTTTTCTCAGAACAATCTTAACTGCGACAAGCACAAGTTTGAGCGTTTCCTTCCTCCAAGTGGGAATTTCTTTGCTGGCAGCGTGTTTGGGCCTGTCACGTACACGCCATGCCCCATCCTAGTATTCAGAGAGCAAAACGGCCAAAAGGAGCTGGTTGCCACGGGTTCCATGATTGGCGCCGATGCTGATCGAATTGTGGTCAAGCGCATCATTTTGACTGGATATCCCGTCAGAGTTCACAAGCGTTTCGCGACTGTGAAGTACATGTTCTATGACCCAGAAGACGTGAAGTGGTTTAAACCTGCCGCTATCAGCACGAAGCATGGTTTGAATGGAAAAATTGAAGAAAGTGTAGGTGAACACGGTACAATGAAGTGTCTGTTCAATGCTCCGATTAAGCAACACGATACTGTGTGTCTCCCACTCTACAAGAGGGTTTATCCCAAGTTTGCCCAGGCTACCAAAGAGACTGGACAAGACGAAGGAACCGTTCGATCTATTTGGAGACAGAATTCTTTGGATGTTAGGTAAAATCTCAAGGCACACAAACTCAAGCTTCACAAGAATTAATGCTGTAGTCGTCATCTGAATCATCAAGAACATCCAGTACGCTCAGTCTTTCACTTGGGACCTCCGTTGTAAAGAACTCGTCGTAGACGTTTTCATCTCCCGCAAGCATCATGGCCCCAAAACGGGCAATAACCAGCTTTATGGAATACACAATACGATTTCGTTCTTCGAGCGACTTCGCTTCGAAACAAAATGTTTCCCCTTCAATGTTTTGCAATAAGAAACATCTCCCAGCCTTTGCAAATGGAAACAGTTCTCTGTCCACACAGTCCATTTCTAACACTCTTGTGATTTCAAATAGATCAAGACATTGGACTTCGCCCATGTGCAATACCGCACCAGCACCTTGGTGGCTTGGTTTTGTCTTCCACATCCATTTAGGTTGGATCAGTTCTGCGAGACATTGTCCCCTTTCTAGCCAGGCATCAACAGCAACCTGACACCCTGGCCTTAACCCTCCATCAGCCAACATGATCGTTGGATGATGCACCAAGGTGAAGGTAGAATTCAAGAAAACTTGAACCGCATTCTGGTAGGCGAACTCATCCAAGGCATCGTCCGAATGAATGGTATCCGGAAATGAGTACTGCATTTGATTCATTCTCCCAGGCATAGGGCGACAAGGAGACCGTCGCTTTGCAAACTCTTCTGGGTCACTATCATAGCAAAGATCTTCATTTGATAGTACTTTATGACGCAATACGGCCGGAGATTCGGGAACCGTTTTTGCTTCAGGTACCACACAAAGCCCAAGGGCTCTTGAAAAATGGTCATACGACTGTTGTTTGGAAAGGCGAACAATGGCCGAAGCGTGATCCTCAATGGAGAATGAACGCGAGCGCATCAACTGAGGGGTTTGTTTGCTTGGTTTCCTGAAGGGACTTAGGTCCTTTTTCAGTTGGAGAACCCTGCTATTCCTAGCGCGAAGGTTCAAGACCCGATTTCTCATTTTCGATCTCATCTCTTCTAGATGTACATCGACGTCTTCTTGCTCTGTCTGAGGTAAGAGCCACATCTGCCAGTCAAAGCATGTGTCAATGTTGGAGTATCTTGGGTTGTCGGCAAGCGATGATTCAATGCGTATCTGATATTCTTCCTCTTCGGCTTCATATTCCCCTTTGTGGCACCAAACATTTGAACACTTCGAACTTCGTTTAGAGTCAATAGTTTTCAAATTAGGTGGAGTGGGAGTGCAATCGCCATCAAGAAGTGAACTGCTTCGGACAGTTCGAAGGGTATCTTGACATGCCAAGCGGCCCCTTTTCTGTGGAGTAGAAAATGTGTCTGACTTCAATTTCAATGTGACCTCGGCCCCATCTTCACCCATTTCAACAACTGGATACTCGGAAACCGTGGTTGGAGAATTTCTCAACGTGGACCACTGGTCACCCCATTGCTTCCCCACCGATGCACTTGGCTCCCCAACGAAGTCAAGGCTGTTGTCTACATCATCCTTTGCAGGGAAAAGGCGACGACGGGTGTGACCCCAGCTGTTTTCATCTGATTGCATCATTGTCGCCACGAATTCTGCCGTAACCCTGGTTTGTGAAATTCTGCAAATCCAAGTTTCGATCTATGAAACGGTCAACCGACAACTTGTGAAAAGTGGGTTTGATGAGCAGTGAAATAATGTCAATTCCTTGACCACTGTCTTTGTACCAACGTTAGTAGTAGTAGCGAGTAGTGGGGGTAGAAGTTGTACTTTTCTACTAGTACCCATTTCAAATGGCTGACCTCATCCATCCCGTGAGGCTTACTTAACAATGAATGTCACTCAAATGATTCCAAGTCTGCAGTGGTGTTTATGTTGTTACCGGTAGCATGTTGTGTGTGCTCTCCATTCACTATTTGAATTTGCGAGGTAGGTGGGTTTCCCGCCCCTAAAAATGTCTAAGACCTGGACAACATTTTTTGAGGGACTTATTATTATTGCCGGTATGAAACCACCACCCACCCAAGTACGGTAGGTACGAGTACCAACGTAAGTTAATTAGTACTAACGTATTTAGTAATCGAAGCTCGTTTTACGTACTCAAAGGCACCTTTTGATCCTCGATCACCATTGTTCCAAGAAGAAAGGGATACTCCTTGAATTGATATGGCAAACATACGAGGAAGGTTGATGCTATAAGATCGACCTTACAGGTGTTCCTAGATTGCTACGTGCAAGTTTATTGATCATGCTCTACCAGCTGCTATTCTACTGCAGAGAATCTACCGGTAGCAAAGGGGGCTCGTGGTGAACTTGTACACAATAACTACTATTGGTTCCAAATAATAGAGCATGTTGGTACTCAGAGCGATTCTTAAATGGCAATGGCTTCAAAGCGTCGGACTTCCAAGCCCAAGTCCTTCATGGCCTTGGCAACCTTAGGGTTGCCTTCTTCCACCATATGTTCTTGGTTCAACAAACAAATTTCTTCGTAGAACTTTCGAAGACGACCGTTGATGATCTTTTCTTGAACTTCAGGAGGCTTCTTATTGTCGGCAATCTATCAGACACAAAGCAATCAAGTTAGATATTTCGTGAGACTCTGCATTCTTTGTTCCAAAGGGGAACTTACCTGACTTTGCAAAACGGCCCTCTCCTTCTCCACCAACTCCTCAGGAACACTTTCAGGATCCAAAAACAATGGCTTTGCGGCAACAATGTGCATTGCCAATTTCTTTCCCGCTTCAGCGATGACACTGGCATCTACACCAGGTCCGACGAGTTCCACTACGGCAGCAGACGATCCAGCATCGAAATCTCCATTGGCCTTTCCGTGGACATAAGAAACGAAGACACCATCAGCACTGGACATCTTGATGGCCGAAGAAATTCCAAGGTTTTCTCGGATGGCAACCATGGCATCTTCCAAGGCAGTTTGGACAGATTTTTGAGAAGATTCCAATTTGGCGACATCCTCGGCCTCGATTTTTCCGTCAGTAGGACTGGTGAGGGTAGCGTCAGCTACATGGACGACAAAGTCAACAAAAGCTTGACTTTTTCCGGCAAAGTCTGTCTCAGAAGCCACTTTCACCAACGAAGCAGACTTTCCGTCAGCAGAAACAGAACAGGCAACCAAGCCCTCGTCGGCATCACGACCACTGACTTTCTTGGCAGCCTTGGCAGATCCGTGTTGACGAAGCCAGTCCATGGACTTTTCCAAATCCCCATCGTTTTCTCCCAATGCCTTCTTACAATCCACAATAGGTGCCCCCGACATGGCCCTCAATTCCTTGACATCAGCCATGGTGAAGCTGGCAAATGATCGTTGAGGAGTTCGGACGACGTTGGACCAGCTGGCGACATGGTTGGTAGCAGCTACAGCAACACTGGTTCTTGCTTGTTGAGCCAAAGTGGTCTTGGCAACAAGGGATCGAATAACATTGGTTCTCATCATGGCGAAATAGTGATCTGGATCAGATTCTGTCTGGCTGAATTTAGTGATGGTATGCCACCGAGTGATGTGTGGTCGACAGGTTGGCGAATCAACAACAACGCGAAGATCTTTTGTCAAGATTCGCAGTTAAACGGACGCCGGATGGACGATTCCTTGTCTCGGGACTCGAGACTCAGGACCGTTGCACAGGGAAAGAGTCGTTGTGTAAATACCGCGGTTATCTGGGGTGTGGGACCGTTAGCTCCGGCTACTGGAACCCAGTACAATTTCCACGTAGAATTGCGGGAAGGGGTTTGCGCGCCGGGTCGACCAGCAACGCCACACAATTTGCCACCGATCTCTTGTTCCGTGCAAGAAAGAGGCACGACGAGAGCACACTTTTCCAGAGGGTTGTCAACAGGCACCTACCACATTTTTGTTCTTTCTTCCTTCACAGGTTCACGCACAAACACTTACAACCATGGCTCTAGCTGACAGCGATTTCAGTATGATGGACAATGAAAGCGACTTCGAGAACGACGATTTCTCAGTCGACGAGAATGGTCCAGTCCCTGGAAAGGGCGCCAACAGTGATGCCAAGGCAACAGGACTCTCTGTCTTGGGCACTAACCAAAATGTGGGAAACACTTCCAAGCCAAAGGGCTCTGGAAAGGCGATCGAATCTCAATACCGCAAGCTAACTCAGCGGGAGCACTGCTTGGTCCGTCCCGACACCTACATTGGATCGATCGAGCCCGTGCAACAAACCATGTTCGTGGTCGATGAGGCCACTGAGCGCATCAAGGAAAAGCTTATCACTTTCACCCCAGGTTTGTTCAAGATTTTTGATGAGAGTAAGTTACACGTTGATTCGCTTTGCTTTGGAATACAAACCTTCACGTCTAACATCATTTCTTGCACAGTCGTGGTCAATGCCGCTGACAACAAGCAACGCGACCCTGGCATGGACAAGCTAGATGTCACTGTCGATGCTGCCACCAACACTATTTCAGTCAAGAACAACGGAAACGGAATTCCAGTCGTCATGCACAAGGAACATAACTGCTACGTTCCCACTCTCATTTTTGGTCACTTGCTAACGGGTAGCAACTTTGACGACAACGAGAAGAAGACTACTGGAGGACGAAACGGTTACGGAGCAAAGCTCACAAACATTTTCAGTACCAAGTTCGTTGTTGAGTGTGTCGATTCTGAGCGTGGTTTGAAATTCGAGCAAGTCTTTGAGGATAACATGAGTATTGCTCATGAACCAAAAATTACCAAGTGCAAGGCAGCAGAGAAAAAGGCCGGTGACTACACGAAGGTCACTTTCAACCCAGATCTCAAGCGTTTCAAAATGACTGAGCTTGACAGTGACACTGTGGGCCTCTTGTCCAAGCGAGCCTTCGATATTGCTGGAAGTATGGCAAGTCGCCCCGGCAAGAAGCTTCAAGTTTCCTTGAACGGTAAGAAGCTCCCCATCAAATCGTTCCAGGACTACCTCAAGCTCTTTGATGGTATCAATCCTCCGGTGGCATACGAGCAAGTCGGCGATCGCTGGGAGGTTGGAGTTTCCTCCACAGATGGAACTGCTTCCCAGATTTCGTTCGTCAACGCTATCTGTACTTCAAAGGGAGGTTCCCATGTTGCTCTTATTGCCGACCAGATTGGAGCTCACCTGGTCAACACTATCAAGAAGAAGAACAAGGGTGGAGCAGAAATCAAGCCCGCTCAAATCAAAAACCATCTTTGCATCTTTGTGAACTGTCTTGTCGACAATCCAGTCTTTGACAGTCAGACCAAGGAGTTCCTCTCCCTCCAAAAGAAGGCATTCGGCTCTACATGCAAGTTGTCTGACAAGTTCTTGAAGCAAGTAGACAAAAGTGATATCGTCGATTCCATTATGTCCTTCGCCAAATTCAAGGCCGATCGCGAAATGAAGAGGAAGGGTGGAACAAAAACCAAGAAGGTTACCGGAATCGCCAAGCTGGATGATGCCAACTTTGCTGGAACCGCCAAATCAAAGGATTGTACCTTGATTGTAACTGAAGGAGACTCTGCCAAGTCGTTGGCCATGTCTGGACTTTCTGTTGTTGGTCGCGACTACTACGGTGTGTTTCCTTTGAAGGGAAAACCACTGAACGTCCGTGACGCTTCTCACATGCAGGTCATGAAGAACGAAGAAATCAAGAACATCATTGATATTCTCGGATTGAAGATGGGAGTAACTTACGACGAGGCAAGTATCAAGACCTTGCGATATGGCCACTTGATGATCATGGCTGATCAAGATCACGATGGAAGTCACATCAAGGCTTTGGTGATCAACATGATCCATCGATTCTGGCCTAGTTTATTGGACGTGCCTGGCTTTTTGCAACAGTTCATTACTCCAATTGTGAAGGTAACGAAGGGAAAGAACTCGAAGACATTCTTCACCCTTCCTCAGTATGATGAATGGCTCGAGTCCACCGGGGACCAAGGCAAGGGATGGAAGATCAAGTACTATAAGGGTCTTGGAACTTCTACCAGTGCTGAGGCCAAAGAATATTTTTCCAATTTGGATCTTCATGAGATCAACTTTGCAGAACTTTCCAAAGATGTTGTTGAGGAGAAGGATGACTGTGATGGAGTTTTCCCTGATCAAGCCATCTCCTCGTCGGGTGCAGATCTTATTGATATGGTTTTCCGCAAGACTCGTGTTGAAGACCGAAAAACTTGGCTGAATGGACTCAAGAAAGACACATACCTCGACTACTCTACAGCTCAAGAAACCAACGGAATCCGATACTCCGATTTCATCAACAAAGAACTAATTCTTTTCTCCAAGAGTGACAATGCTCGATCTATTCCCCACGTCATGGACGGTTTCAAGCCATCCCAGCGCAAGGTCCTGTTTGCTTGTTTCAAGAGGAAACTGAAGGAAGAGATCAAGGTGGCCCAGCTTGCTGGATACGTATCTGAACATTCTGCCTACCATCATGGAGAAGCTTCTCTCCATGGAACCATCATCAACATGGCACAGGATTTCTGCGGTTCCAATAACATCAACCTCCTAACACCATCAGGTCAGTTTGGAACTCGTCGTTTGGGAGGCAAGGATGCCGCATCTCCTCGTTACGTTTTCACAAAATTGGAGAAAATCACTCGAGCTATCTTCCATCCTGACGACGACGAACTGCTCACTTACCTATCTGATGACGGAGTTTCTATCGAGCCTGAGTTCTACATGCCTGTCATCCCAATGGTATTGGTGAATGGTTCGGACGGTATTGGAACTGGTTGGTCTTCTTGCATTAACAACCATTGTCCAAGAGCTGTTATTGACAACTTGAGGCGCATGATCAATGGAGAAGAACTCGCACCCATGCACCCATACTATAGCGGATTTACGGGAGAGGTATGTTTGTCTGTCACTTCCTTGGGTGCTGATCTCGAATATCAAGACCTGTTCTCTAACATTTTTGACTTAGATTGCTCCGTCCGACGACAGCGGCATCAAGTTTTCTGTAACAGGAAGAATTGAAAGAACTAATGACACAACTTTGGTAATCACCGAGCTTCCCGTCAAGACTTGGACTCAATCCTTCAAAGAGACATTGGAGAAAATGATGGTTGGAGACGAGAAGAAGAAGGAAGTTGAAATCAAGGACTTCTTGGAAAACCACACTGACACAACTGTGCATTTCACCGTTACTGCCGACAAGGCAAAGATCGACGAATGGGAAGCCCTTCCAAAGGGTGGCCTCTATGCCAAGTTCAAGTTGACATCATCACTAGCCAACTCGAACATGAATTTGTTTGATACTGAGCATCGCATCATGAAGTACAGCAAGCCTGAAGACATTCTGAAGGAATTCTTTGATCTTCGCCTTGAGTTTTACGGTCGCCGAAAGGCATTGCTGGTGCAAAAGCTCCAAAAGGAGCAAAAGATGCTTTCGAACAAGGCAAGATTTGTGGAAGAGGTATGCGCCGGAAGTCTTGTTGTGAGCAATAGGAAGAAGGTCGAATTGCTTGATGATCTGCAAGAGCGTGGCTATGACTTGTTCGACAAGTCTGACAAGGCTCAAGCCAAGGAGGGAGAAGCTGAGGATGAGAGTGTTGACGAGGAACCAAGTGTTGCTGCACTTTCCAAGGGGTACGAATACTTGCTGGGTATGAAAATCTGGTCCCTCACTTTCGAAAAGGCAGAAGAACTCCGTGAGCAGCTCCGAAAGCGAACCGAAGAGCTTGAAGAATTGCAAGCCACCTCTCCCAGCACAATGTGGCTCAATGATCTAGACAGCATTGTAGAGGCACTCGATGAGCGTGACGCTTTCTACCAGGAGGCAGAGAAGGAGGAGTTGCGAGCTCGGTCCAAGACGCAAAAGCGTCAAGCCACCAAGAAGAAGACTACAGCAGCTGCCGCCAAGCGCGCAACAAAGAAGGCAGACGAATGGTGTTCCGACATGGAAGAGTCTGACCAGGAGATGGACGACGATTTCGATGATGTCGTCGAGGTTGTCAAGAAACCTGCTGCCAGTCGTAGCAGAGCCCCTAAAACACAGCCTGCGGCACCCAAACTCGCCGCGGCGAAGAAGGTGGCTGCTCCTAAGGCAAAGGTGGCACCCAAGCCAAAGGAAGTCCCAGTGGAACCGGCTGCCCTGGACGTTGAAATGTCCCTTTCTGAACGCATGGCCCTACTCATGTCACCATCGAAGGACAAGGCACCGGAGGAGAAGAATGTCAAGCCAAAGGTACTCGATCTCGTTGATTCGGATGACGATGTGCCTTCCAGGGGATCCAAGCGTCCTTCGCCAAGAAACAGTGACTCAGACGACGAAGACTTCGCAGTTGATAGTCTGGCAAAGGCAGCCACAACCAAGAAGGCCCGAGTGACTAAAGCAAAAGCAACCAAGCCCGCAACCAAACCCCGGGTAACAAAGAAGAAACCTGCTGCCAGTCGAAAGAAAGTGACTACAATTGACGATGATTCGGAGGATGAATTCGACTTCGACAGGGAAGAAATTGCTGCACCAGCACCAAAGCCTGCAGCTCGAAGCAGACGAGCTGCTTCCAAGAAGATCGCATACACCCTTTCCAGCGACGAGGAAGGATCAGACAGCGATTTCTAGAGTAAATTCATAAAACTTTTTGTATCAGATATTATGAACATGCTTCGCTTACTAGAGTAGCTCCAATGGAAAAGCTGACTTCCAGGACTCCAAGGACTGTACGTCTCCCGCTTTCTTGATGGCGAACTATAAAAAGTGAGCGACGCAGAATCCACCGGGCCGAAGGTCTCATAACCCATTTGAACCCATCAAATCTATCTGATATCCACACTACATCGCTACTTTCAACATGATGTTGTCTCACCTCCGCACCAGCGTTGCCCCCAAGAGGCTGGCGTCTGCCACATCTGTTCGTTACATGGGCTCTGTGAAAAAGAAGGAAAAGAGTTCCAAGGGAGAAGGTTCCCGACCCCGCGACTTGGAAGTGATTCTCAAGGCTCTCGATGCCCCTGTCACCACCCCTCCCCCTGCCGATGCTGAGGAACTTGCCCGACGAGAAGCTGTCCGAAAAGCCTACACTATCGGCAAATTCAAGCAACACAACACTGAAAATCACGATCTTAACTGCAAGCTACGAATGAAGCAACATGCTATGGATATGTTGCCAAAGAATTCGGCTCTAAAGGAAAAGGCTTTGCAAGTGGATACGCTCGGACCCCCTCGATGGAGAAGGATACCCGCATGGACGCCCCCTATTCCTGGATTCGATCCCAGCCAATTCACATTGACAGAAGAGTAGAATGCCTAATATGGAAGATTTAGACTTCCAGTGCGATATGTTTTGGATACGATCACTAGAATCCGGCCAGCTTTTTACGTTGACAGACCAGACAGGGGTAGTAGATGCATAGTACTAGTCAATAATATAGAGGACGCCATCGCTCTTCATCAGTCGTCCTTCTTCAATCAGTGGAGTCAAATGTCGTCCCGTAGCGTTAGGAGAAAAAGGTATTGTCGCTTGTTCATTCACCAGTGATTGAAATGTTGAAACGTCCAGAGCTCCATCTTCGTCTTCGAACTTTCGTCGTAGGGACCGAAAGATAGATAAAAATTCATCATGCCGCTTGCTGCAAAGAGAAAGATGTGGGTTAGAGAATTCCAATGTACAATCTTGCGACAACGGACGCTGTACACCGTACTCACCGTTCTGTGTCCGACTGGTTGGAAGCACAGCGAGAGGGGGTAGAACTCATTCGGATCTCGCCAGAAACAACCGGCGGGTCATGTCGAGGAACGGAGTGCGCATTCTGAACTTGTTCCAGAAACTTCTTGGCTTCTTCTCGTTCTCTTTCAAAAACAGTCTTGAGGTTTTGATGCGTTCCAAGCGTCTCCCCTTTGGTGGCAGCAGGCTTGTGCAAAGGCAATTTGGAAGGCAATCTACGGACTGCAGCTGGTTTCCGAGACGCCGGTGGTTCCGAGTGCAATGGTTCAGGGGGAACTTTTGCTGGATGTGACGCAGTACCAGTACCAGCAGGAACTTTCTTGGCGGCATGAGTTCCAAAGAGACCCCTCTGGCAGGAAGAGGAAGACTTCTTGGATTCTATTGCATCTTTGAAAAGTGGCAAAGGGGAAACCTGTGCTTCTCCAGCTGCAATGATTACAGATGGAATCGAGGAGAGGCGGCGACGTTTCGATTCTGGAGGCTTAGGGGGTTGATCAGGGGACACCGGAGTGGAAGGCGATGTATCGGAATCCTTGGTGGAACGAGGTCTCACCACCAGCAGTCCCTTTCTCTTGGTTCCTTCTGAAGGTTTAGAAGGAGCCTGCTTGCTCGAAGGCTGCTTCTCCGCTGCCTTGGGCTTGGGAACTATGGCCTGCTGGACCTTTTGTACTACTTTTTCAGCCTTTTTCAACAAAAAGTCCCGACCCCTTCTGCTTCGACCTTGGCGTTCCAATGTTTCAAACGCAGAAACGATCGCTGGGTCGACCTCTTTTTCACATCCACCATCCAGCACGTACTTCACATCCAAAGACTGTACACTGACTCCATCAGGGGCGTAGTGCACCTTGGTAATACGCGCACAACCTCCAGGTTTATTGATCCTAAATAGAAGACCGACAAATAGATTAGTTCTCCCAACGAAAAAATCACATCACATCAAGCTTCCAAGAGCAAGAACGTACCCAGCCCAAGTGCGACTTTGAACATTGACTGTATCTCCAACATTCCAAGAACTTGTCATCTTGAGGCTTTCCAATCAATGGTCCAAGCCAATTCCAAATTCCACAAGCACAACACCACCAGTAGAATTCAACTACGAGTACACGTTCACTCCACAGACCCAACCACGACACACACGCGGAATGACGCCAACGTTGCTTCCAAAAGGAAGAGTGTAGAGTCTAGAGACAGTACGATGGCCCTCCAATGGGCAACACCCAATACACCAAACAAGAGATACCCTCGTACTGTAGTGGAGGGTCCCTTTCCCAGTAACAAGCACCAGGTATGACGTCGAGATGGGGACCACCACCTCGAGCAAACTTGGAATTCGTCGTAGAAATACAGCGCGCCAACATTCCACACACGTGGAAAATACGTAGACCTGGTACAATTAAACGACTAGACCGAATCGACAACCGTGACATGTCGAAAAAGCTTGACAAGAGCTCAAGCCCGCTCGTACGTACAAGCGCCCACGAACCAACACTGCGACTACGTACCACAACAAGGGCGATGCCACTAAAGCACTGGATGAAACAATAGAGAACAGAAAGAGTCCGAATCGTTATAGGTACATATATTCATCTTAGCGGTGGAGTGGATGGAAAACTTATCGCTGGGGTTTACAACTGTCAACCATTGTTTCATGAGTAATGGTGGCGACACTTCCCATGCAGGCGTTGCCATCAGATATCAGCAAACCTGCAATGATTTTCATGTCATCAGCAACGTCATCCCACATGCTTCTCTCTTTTTGGATTTCAGGTTCAGCTGCTGGATTATTTCGCCCGCGAGGAGGACTCGTTCGGACGCAATTCCAAGGAGACGAAGCATGGCAGGGGAGGTTCGATGCGAAACTCTTTTTCTTCTTTGGGATGTAACCACTCTCGGAAGATGCTTCCGTAGAATACGAGTCCAAACTATAGGAACCAGTCTGAACAGAGCATTCAAAAGTAGATTCATCCCCAGATATAAGAGAAGGTACACCACCGTCATCCTTCCAGCTCTGCTCAAACCCTCGCATCCATCGCGACTTTCTAGCTCTCTCTTGCGCAGTCAAAACATCATTCGTGTCTCTTGACTTTCGCTGAGGAGAATTTCCCCGACCAAACGATACCCGAGAAAGAAAACCATTTCCCAAAGGCGTGGATGGCTTCCGCGCCGACTTGCCAAAACTAAATCGGCCGCTGCTCTTGCTCCGATCGGGAGAAGGCCCAACCACAAAACTGTTGTCTTTATCGGGAACGGTAGGCTGTTCTTCTCCATCCTTCACAGTAATCAAAACAGAACGAGTAATCTCTGGGTCTGGCTTGGAAACGGGAGGGTAAAGATGCATCATTTCTTCCGCTTCCAATTGCAAGTCTCGTTCCCGGCGCGAAGCCGTACAACTGAGCTTTCTCACTAAACCCCCCATTCCCTTCTTGGAGACAGGTTCCTCCGGTTCTGCCACCCAGCTGTAATCGGAAGAACTCCATGGTTGGGAAGAATCGATGCGATTTCCTCCTGAGGAACTGGCGATGAATTCCCCACTTGTCAGCAAGGCATCTGTGTCCCCAGGACGTTTGCGAAACATGGTCCTCATTCTTCTTCAACAACAACAACAACCCTAAAATAAACAACTACACGATATGGTCTCTACAGGAGGATCAGGAAATGGCGTATCGAATACAAGGAGGTACAACTTTTCTGGGTAGTCGTAGTCTTTGCAAGTCCTTGCAACGAAAGAAAGTTGACGGTAGTGGATTGGGAATGGTTCTCCCACCCACGGCAACGAGTTGCCAGAAGCGGAAGAGGTGGAGGTAGATGGGTGAGCGCAGTAATTTTTGAGGAGGCTTTGGCCACTTGTGGCTATGTCGCACACATGGAATAACCGCGAGATTGAAGAATTTTGGGGGGACCTGACACCTAAGATGTGTATATCACCAAATTCCTCCATGAATACTGCATAAGTTTTGCCGCCATAGCAACATGCGTAGGGCGAGCCCCCCTTGCCAACCATCCCATTCATCGAACGGCAGGAAGGAACCTTTGGCGGCAAAAAGGATGAGGATCACGGGATTCCGGAGCCAATGTGCGCCCGAATTTACTTGGCGCGGACATCATCACAGAACTCGAGCATGATGTTGTTGGTAGCTAGTGAAGAGAATTCTCCCTGCCTCTCAGGACAAACGTTGGAAAATGGCAAGAGGAAGTGGTTCAAGCTGAACCTCTCACACCTACTGTTTGCACAACAAGAAACCTGACTTCCCTACTACAGCATTCGTTCTGAACTCGTTCTAAGACCTGCCAGTTTTCTTGGTGGTAACATACAAAGAGAAAACCCAGACGTTGTTGGCGAATGGGCAAAGGTTGAGTGGCCCTTTCTACTACTAGTAACTATTCTAAGAGACTTTATATTAGAAGTTGTTCTTTTCAGGTTATTCATCTAAATCTACATCTACATCTTGTTCTTTGAAGCTAGCTAGATAGCTTTCTAGAGGTAATGCCAACAAACCATCAAAGGCGGGAATTTGCCGCCTATGCTACCTGCTGTGTTTCCTGGGATCACCGATTGATGTGGCGAGCGTCCGAACTGCTGCCAAGTCAAGGGTCATTCTGGGCGGGAGGTAGATATTTTTAGCGTTGATCGACAAGTTTACCAAGAAACACTTATGTCCACGGCCGGGCAGGAGAGGTGAAAATTTGGGTACTTAGGGAAATGCTATCTACATGGTTTCAAATGGCTGTCCGTTCCCCATTTGGAGTATTGGGTGACATCTGATGCGGTCGTGTAGGAGGGACTCGGGCTGTGGGAAAGGAGCGAAACCCTGTTTGAATGGAAGCAAAGAGCATCATCGCATTTAGCACCCTCCAATTTGGGCGCTCGTCGGAATATTTTGTAGTAGGAAAGGACGTTCCGATAGATTATAGTCTGGGAAGTGAAGTCTTTGGCCACATCAGGTGAAAACGTGTGTTGATACTTGATACTCGTACTGTACTCGTAGCGTTGGTTTGGGAGGCAAACATGGAGGACTACAACGATGGAGTAAAATCAAAAGTCTGCTGGTTCCCATTCAAGAAAGTCTACGACAAGCGTCGCATCAAGCCAGAATTCGATGAGCCTGCAAACAAGTTTTACTTGAAGAAAAATATACTTTCCAAACCCATTGAAGTCACTCTCTATGAATACGGCGGTGGCTCTGGGGAAGAAGCTGGTGAGACGGAATTGGTGTTGCAGGGACATCCCATGCCTACCGAGTTGCTTCCCGTACCTCGAGCGATGAAGTACTACGACGACAACAGTATCGCCCAAGAAGAGGAGCCTCTTCACGTGTACGTCCCCAACAACAATATGCAACTCGCAGATATCAACCCAAACTGTTTGTCCAAAGAGTTCTGGGTCGATGAGGTGGCGGAGGGAGGTTCTTTGGCTTGTGGGGCAGACAGTTTCATGCAAGCCCAAAGGTTCACAGGCAACGCTCGCCAGAGATCTGCTTATACACGGGCATCCACATATGCGTCGACAGAAGGGGATAGTACTGCGACGTTCCCTGGGGATGAGACTGCTAGTCAGGACTCGAGTGCCATTCCACATTCTAGAATTGAGGTGGAGTATGTCCCTCCGAATCAACCCATTCCGAGAAGGGCTATGCAAAAGGTCAAGCCTACTACGGATCCTGGTCTATGCGGGGTCAAACGAAAGTCCTCGAGAGATGCCCCAACTCGGGGTGACCTATCATCCATCTCTCATGACTTTTCCACGCTGGGGTCAGACACACACGCGACTGCTTCCGTGGACCCACCTGGAAATAGAAAAATGATGAACTTTGTCAATCTGGCTACCTATAATGTTGAGCCTGACCAATTGGACCCTCCCTTCAAGCGAGTTCTTTGTGGAAATATCCCTGCCATTCGTTCCTGCAATGGAATGCAGTTAGAGCCAGATTCAAGTGTCATGGCGAGTTCGGCCAAGAAGAGTCTAGCGGCTTGGTCCGCTCGTCAAGCAGCCGAACCTGTGGCGAGAAGGGTACCCCCTAGAACTCCTTCTCCTGAACCTCAGTTCTTCGTAGAGGTCGAGGCGACACAAAAGCAGCTCAGTGAAATCAGGGACTTGGAACAGTTGACTTACCACCCTCCCAGCCATGACACGGATGTTGTAGAGTTGGCAAGGACAGCGTCCCTTGTCGACGAAGATTCGGCTTTCATGGATGCTGCCCAAGCTTCCAACGCCATGCGAATTGACCACACAGGTTCCTTCCGACGAACCACCAGCCGACGCGAAGAACCTGTCCACAATTCGCCTGTACGCCAACGATCGCTGCATGTCCCACCTACTCAGAGAATGCCCCAACCCATCACTCCAGAGCGCCAAGAGTCGAGACAATCGGGTAGCCAATCTACCAATCGTAGTGGCGATCAAGGAGTTTCCATGGCTCTTCATCGATCTCGCACATCCGAATCTCGAGGGGGTCCCTTCCACCGAAATCACCACTCGGAAATTCGTGAGAATCCTTCTCACACTGCTATCCACCCTAGTCGCACATCATCGCGAGTCAACAATGCTCCAGCCTACCCCATGCAAACGTCGCAATCCCGGCGAAGCGAGCGCCCAAATCAACAACATGCGGAGGACCCGTATCACCAAGCGCCACCATCTCCTGATCGCCGTCAAACAAGTCGCAGCAGGAGCCAAGTGAACAAGGTGTCTCCCGAGGCCACACGCCGTCCTGTGGATTCTCCAGAGAGAAGGCATCGCGAGCGCTCCAACGCAGGACACGGCTCTCCACAACGACGAAAGAACCATTCCCATGGTGAGTACGAGGATTTCGAACTCGCCAGGTTCCCTTCCTTGAATACAGAGGATTGGAAGCAATCTGCTTCGCAAAATGTGCCGGTTAATCGTGCTACCAGCTCTTCCTTGCGACGAGATCATGAGTTGCAGTGGGCTCGTTCCAATTTTAGCAATGACTACGACGCACATTTGGATCCCGAAGTCAAGCCCCAGAACATATGGAAGGAGAGATTTGAGGGGGACTCTCAAAGCTCAGCTCCAGATCAATGGCAACGGGATCACGAGTTTTCAAGGACACCCTCGTTGGACGAGAGTTTCGACAATGCCGTTCCTCATGGCCCAGAATACACGCGTGATCAAATGTACAACAATGGGCGCAACGCGGATATGAGTCGCTTCTCAAAGGGTGAGAGCGATTCAGGCTTCGTGATTCGTTCACCAAGAACCATGGAGGGCAACGGCAATGGCATCAGGGCAGGCAATCCGAACAAATTTTACGACGACGATGATAGTGAGCTCAACACTGAGGCATTCCGAAAGTTGGCTCTGGAGAATGATGATGACTCTATTTTCAATGATCTAGACCCAGGTCAGCAATCCTCGCGCATGTTGACAGTGGAAGACACAACAACCCAATCTGAGTATGATGAAGCACAGGCCCACTTGGAAGAACAATCAAGAGGTTCTATCGTCTCGGAAACATCGCGAGATCAGACCCGGTATACGACGCAAACGATGGATGTGTCCAAGTCTCGGGAAGATCTCTATTCTGTGTATTCCAAGATTTCCATGGTGTCTCGTGGGGATACAACCGCATTCTCTCAATCACACTCTGTCGTCAACGAACCATTCGCTTGCATGGATACATGGCTGAATTAGTTACGAACTTGTATGTCCAATAATAGAATACAAACGTTGTACTTTCAATGACCCTATGCTAATGTGTTGTGCTACTAACTCCTTCAATAGAAACATCAACAAATCTGACACTTGTCCAGCATGATCTGAATCTCCCCGTGTTGTTCGAACTCTGACTTCGTAACCCAGAGCTCTGGATTTGTGGTAATCAAGTCTGCAAACAACGCAGCTCCTTCGAACACCAGAAACTCACGCGATTCGGGTGTGTACACGTGTGGCAGACACGCCCTTCCACCATGGCCGCGCTTTTTCGCTTCTCTGGCATACCGATTGGACAGGTCAAACTCTAGTCGTTCCTTGATGCCAGGTAGCAAAGAAGAGCCACCCGACAACAGGATATTTTGATTGAGCTCAACGCGACAGTCAATATCAGCCTCTTGGACCACTTTGTATAAAACATCTGCCAAACCGCCTCTTTCAGAGTCCCAAGGGCGCGGTTGGAAGAAGGGTTCGACTGCATCGTAGCGTTCCTTGCCAATAGAAACATATCCACCATCTCTGAGATTGACCGTTTCTTCCAAAACCGTCGTGTTCTCCGCGAGGTGATCTTCCACGTCTGGCTGAAGGGCAACATAGCAAAGTCGTTCCTTGACCAATCGAGTCGCATCCAAATCCCAAAGGTCGTCGAGATGATGACCGCGAAGTTGAAGGAGCTTCATAAGATTCTTAGATATGGTTCTTCCTCCGATCTCCATGTGCTTGTCAAGTTTTGGAATGGCGTGCCCTTTGTAAACAGGTACGATAGTCGTCTTGGTTTCCCCAATATCCACCACAATTCCACTTTCGACACCCTGGGTATACAGAACAAGTGCTGCCTGCTCATGCATAGTTGCTGCCCGAAACCCCATGGCAAAGAATAGCAACGCAAAGAGGCGCCTTAGGTCCGCATGTTTCATGTTGTAAGGTTTCGGTACGAGAATGTTGCGCATATGACAGCTTTCCACAACTCCCAATTCTTCGAAACCATGTCGTAGTACAGCTTCCAGGCCAATCCAACTTTGGACACGACCATTCTCATCAATAGGATGGAGAAAAGTCAAAGTACGATTTGCATTTGGGCCCTTGATGGAATCCACCACAATCACGTTAGCAGACGTGAGGGGTTCATCTCTGGGATAAGCGACAAAATTGGGTACAACCCGCTCTGGGGTGAGACTGCCTGCAAAGCCAATCTTGACCGAGTGGGATCCAATGTCACAGACCACAGTTCTCTTCATCGTAACCTTTTCAGTTCACTGATAGGAAAAGAAAATATGTTTCTTCGTGGAATGTGAGAACATGATACATCATTTCCTTCACACGATCTCGTTGCATTTCGTGGTTTGCATCACGGTTGTGCATTGGTTTGTGAACTGGTTGTTGACTACAAATAAATGTGGGTTGACCCCATTTAATCCCCATAACCCTATTTTTGCTGGGTTCCGGAAAATCGTGACACATAAAATTTTTCGAGTCCACAGTCCACAAAAGCAGTGGGGTTGGAACGTTTCTGGCTCTGGTTGTTGTTGTGAAGCCATTCTGGGAATTGGCGGGAGCAGTCCGTCCCAAACCAAGGATCATTTCCTTACAAGGTTGTCATGTCCACAAAAATCACTCGCAGTGGCCGTCTCAGGCAAATCCGTCAACGAAGTTATGGAGAAGAGTCTGATGATTCCAAGCGATCTGAGGCAAGCAATGCTGCTGCCAACATCCGCAAATCTATGCAATCTCCACTAAATCGTGAAGAGAAAGCCAAAGTTCAGCTCCCCCCGCCAACCATCGATCCCTATGTAGGAAAGTTGGAGCGATATGAGCTATTTTGTACTAACCAGAGTTACTATTTGGTTGGCTGCAACAAAATGAACACAGCCTATCGCGTGCTCAAGATGGACAGGACTCTCATTGAACGCCCAGCCGATGCGTCATCGCTCAAAGAACAGCCAGCTCCGCTCAACATGTCTGCGTCTACAGGAAGCAATACTTCCGAATCACAAAATGTGGCTGACGCGGCGCACAAAGCCAAGCCCACTCTCAGGCCACTGTCTGAATTTCTCACAGAGGATCCGAACGTGTACACACAGCAAGAAATCCAAGATATGCTGGATATGATCCATGATGGAAATAGGCTCCGAAGAGAAGGGACCTCATCCGATGGAACTGGTCAGGATGGTGGACTCAAGCCCATCGCCACTGCATACGGAATTGTCGGGTTCATTCGTTTCCTAGATTGTTACTATCTTACACTCATCACACGAACAGCCAAAGTAGGGAATATTGGTGGGAACGGAATCTACAGCATCAAGGGGACCGAGACTTTTCCAATCAAGCCAGCAGAACGAGTTCCTGGATCTGCATCTGACATGGACATTCATGCTGATCCTTCCTCTGTCCTCCTTAATATGTGGAATCGAGGAAAGAGAAGTGTTGGTCTTGGTCTTACCAATCGAGAAATTGCAGAGTTGCGGTATCAAGGTCTCTATCAGGTCATTGATCTAACCAAAAATTTCTACTTCTCCTACACATACGACTTGACGCGAAGTCTCCAGGAGAATTTCCTTTCCAACACTGCCAAGCCCTTCCCCCCGCCCCCATTCAAGGACATGTTTGCCTGGAACTATTTCCTCACCAGAGAGCTAGAAGGATGCTGCAATACCATGTCCAGTTTTCAATGGGTGATGCCAGTTATACACGGTGCGTACTGAGTCTTCTTTTCCGTTTTTGTTGTAGCTCTTTCTAACTCCTTTCTCAGGTGCCTTCATTCAACGGAAATTGAATGACTATGGACGAACGCTGAATATTATACTGCTTGCTCGGCGTTCACGACACTTTGCTGGAACCCGTTATTTGAAACGTGGAGTCAGTGAACAAGGCAAAGTGGCCAATGATGTGGAGCATGAACAAATCCTTCACGATGAGTCTATCTCGTCGACGAATGGACTGTTTTCATCCTTTTTGCAAGTTAGAGGCTCCATCCCAACATTTTGGACCCAGGAGAGTAGCGTGACAATGCCTAAACCCCCCATTGAACTCAATCGAGTGGACCCTTCCTACACAGCAACCCAGCTTCACTTTGAGGATCTTATCAAACGCTACGGTAGTCCCATTGTTGTACTTGACCTGGTCAAGCAAAGTGAAAAGAGAGAGCGCGAGGTTCGGGTTGGAAACGAGTATCGCCATGCTATTGATTATATCAACACAAGTATTGACGATGCTCATAAGATTCGGTATTGTGCATTGGACTACTCACACATCAGCAAACATCGACAGTTGGATGTTAGTGTTTCGTTGAATGAAGTTTCCACCTGGGCTGTGAATCAAACGGGCTTCTTCTGCTCGAACCCTCAATGGAAGATCACAAAATGTGGCAATGTTGAGCCTTTCGACGAACAAGACTTGAATGCTGCCTCTGTCATTCCTGAACAGTTAGGAATCCCTGTCTTTCCTATGGAACAAACAGGTGTCCTCCGAACAAATTGTATCGAGTACGTATTCCCCGTTGCCTTTCCAGGATACCTTTGGCACCCGCTCACCAAATTTCTGTTTCAGTTGCCTTGATCGAACAAATGTTGCTCAGTTTAGTGCCGGAGTCGAGGCAATGGAGCAGCAACTTGTGGTAATGGGAATCAGAACAAGCCCGAACTTGGACCCTTCATCGAATATTGTCCGTATTTTGATCGATATGTATGTTGATATTGGAGATCATATTGCTCTCCAATACGGTGGGTCGGAGGCACATAAGAAGGTTTCAACTGAAAGAAACGAATCTACGATAGTTGGTCCGATTGGCAAGGTATGCTTTGTTTGTTTTCTTCCTACTTCCGGTTTCCAGCTTCACTAACGGTTCTTGAACTGCAGCACAAAGAGCTTCTGACATCCATCAGAAGGTACTACAGCAATGCTTTCACCGATCGCTTGAAACAAGATGCAATGTACGTACATGTGGGGTACCGTTGTAGTGTTTTGTCACGTCTCTCATGAAGTTGCACAGGAATTTGTTTCTTGGCTACTATGTACCCTATCGGCATGCTATCCCTCTGTGGGAAATGGAAACTGACTATTACCTTCACAACTTCCATGTTGGTTCCGGGAGGGGATCATCGCAATCAATGAGAGGTTTCCAAGCTGCATTTGGCGTCCTAGAGTGGAACGATGACGAGTTAGAAAAAGGCACAGACTTTGACAAAGTGTCTCTTGTATCATCAGTTCATTCCCAGCGTCTTACTCATCAGAGAGTAAATTCCCGAAACACCCTTGTCTCAATGGATGAAACAGCTCTACACGAGGAACAATCGCGTCGAATTGAGAGAGTACGAAATCGATGTGACCTCCAAAACAAGGCACTTTCCGTCTGGTGGAAGATAGCCCTGCAGTCATGTGTACAGCAACGAATGTGGATGCAGCTTGGTGCTTCACCCACTGAGTCTTTCATGCCGCCGAGGTTTGATAGATTTTACCAACCGGAAAAGATGGCACAATTTGATCGCTTTTTTGCCCGCCCATGGGCAACCCCAGTTCGGCGGTCTCACGCTGCTCAGCATAGTGGTGAATCTGACGACGAAAATGAAGTGGCAGTTGTGAGAAAAAATGCATCTGGACGAACCAAGTTTACTTCCAACACGAGTTGTATTGCCGATACTGTGCGCAACTATGAGACAGGGAAGGGGACCACTACACTGCGGGAATTTATTGGGGAACATGGTTTCGATCCTGCTAGCAAGCCATTACGTAAGTCCCTGCTTCAGACTTTGGAAGAGCCTATCCCCGTAAGCAGACAGGAAAGAATGTTTGCACACAAGTTTGTAGGAGAGGCAGATGAGCGCAAAGAGGCACCCCCAGAAGAATACATCAAGTACGCGAGATCCCGTATTGACTACACAACAACGTTCCGTCACCAAGCTTTCGATGAATTCAAAGAGGCTCTGTATCCGCTGTCGTTGAGTTCGAATGACGTGGATGGCATTCAGAAGGTAAGAAGCTATGTCGTTTGTCTTCTGTTTCGAAAATTTTCCGTGCTCTCATACATTGTACAGTTGGCTGAATCGGCCCACATTGGTAAACATGTCAGCACGGGACCCTACAAAGGGTTGAGGCAAGACACTTCTGCCATTGAGGTTGAGACTGTGGTTCAGGAGCAGCTCAATGCTTATGAGCATCTGAGGGACCGTGGAGAGTTGCGTGAAGGCATCGGCCTGATGGATGCTGAGCTTTTACGAAGAGGATTTCACACAGACGGTGTGAAAGATGCTGTAACAGGAGCCTGGAACCGCCACACCCAGGAAGAAAATCTGTATCAAGAATCGTTCATGGACATAGGTCGTAGCTCCACACGAAGTGATCTGACCACTGCGAACACATTCAGGCTCTATTCATCATTTTTTCCGCCCCACAACGAAGTTTCCACTTTGGACAAAGCCTTTTGTATGGAACGTGAGAAGAATCGTGATGATGTGCCGTTGCGACGTCCTGAATCAAAAAAGCTGGAATCATCTTTGGTTACAAAGGCACAACGACTAGGCATCGAAATAACTTCTCATTCAGAGCTACTGGAGTCAAGAAATCTCCCACTGTTTCAATTTGAGCGAGCCAAGGAAGTGCCAGAAGGATTTGAAATGATCAATGAAGACTTTTTCGCAAGGAAGGAAAACAAGTTTATGGTATTCAATGGAGCGGGTGTTGATTCTTGGGAGGGAACCAAACCTGTCACGAAAATATCTGGAATTGCCAGCATGTTGATGGGTACCCTCGAATGATGATTTTGTAGATGCGCAATTTTCAAGAAGCAACCTACTGGAACTAATGAGAGAGAAGCATGTGAAGTCAACATCAAACATCCAGCTAGTATATTCGTGTAAAGGTTTACAAATGATCGTACGATGGGTAAATGAAAGGGGAGATGGCGCCTTCTCGGTGATCAGAGTGGTCAGTGAGGAGATCTTCCTGGTAAAGGTCCCGTCCACCATGTTTGGCAACGGGTGATCGAACATCAAACAATTGAGCATTGATATCGGCCATCCATGGTTCATTTCGAGCCCCTCCACGGGCGTGAACGGCATAGTGGGCCGGAATGACAGCTGAAGCTGGAGACCTTGGATATGGGTCATAGACCGTTGTAGACTGAGACGAGTAGAGAGAGTGATAGCCTGGGCTGGGTCGGTGGAACCTAGAAGTCCTACGGGGAGAAAGGAAAGTTCCCTTGGGGGCGCTCTCAGAAAAGCGAGGGACACGAGGAGCCTGGTAATTCATGGAAGTAAGCGGTGATTCTGAGGTCCTCACTTTCTTCCTCGGATCGTAGCTCGAGCTCACTGGGGTTACACTTGGGTTCCTTGGGGCCGTGGTGGCGCAGTAGTGGGAGGACACATGACCATGAGAGTATCCATAGAAGTGGTGGTTCTCACTGTAAACCTCGGGGTAGTGGTCTGCAGGGCTCAAGTAGAATCGGTCGTATCCATCTTGTGGAGGAGATGATGACTCGTCACGCCTAGGGCTGGGAGGTTCATCTGCAAGTGGCATGTTCTCATTGCCATCGACAGCAAAGGTCTTCTTGGACTTTGCAGCATCACGCAAGACTTGACTGGTTTTTTCCCGAGCAACTTCGTCACCCACATCTTCCCACTTGTTAGTGTCAGCGTCATACTTCAAAAACCTAGGAACAAAAGTACAATGTGAACCAAAGTGAGTGGGTGCAGTAGTCGAACGATGGTTCATGGAAGATCAAGACATACCTCGCGGGAGGTTCAAGTTCCCGCATCAATCGAACAAGTTCTCTGGAGATGTCCGATTTTTCCTTCTTGCTGGCACAACTGTATGCCTGGCTGTGCTGCCTTGCAAATCCTCGGAGTGTTTCGTTGCCAGAGTGTTGGTTGTTCTTTCCACCACGTCCCATGAGGACATCATTGTGGTGAGGGGTGGAAATACCTTTCGCCTTCCTGATAGAAGCTTCCCTCTGTCGAGGTACAAGAACAGAAGAAGGACTGTGAGATCGTCGCTTGCGGACTGATGGAGCCACCATAATGCTGAGAGTGTTTTAACGGAAGTAGAAGCTTCAATTTATGTCTGGAGAGGTGCAGTAGAAGGAACCGCAAAACCTCAGTCAACAGAAATATGAGGCAATGATGCACGTACCGTTGTAGTTTTGAACGGGGTACTCAAGACTGTCTCTGCTCGAGGCGGAAGAATATCTTGTTGACTTGAATTGAGACTGCGTAGAAGCATGGGTGAGCAAAGACAGATGTGTGTGAGAGTCAAGCGTCAAACATAGGCCGGCAACGTTCTTTGTGACGAAAACGAGTTGGATGGAAGTTTCCGTACCCGCGTACGGCGAACAGTTAACGGCAACAAATATAGTTAGGAGCAGGCGCGACGGTCCCGGCAAGATGTATGTGTAAAAAAGTGGTCCCACTTCTGCAATCCGACCACCTGGGATGGATTGAGCTCGACTGCAGACTCAATACCACTGTCAACGTTCTGAGCAACAGGCGGGTTGCCAGGACCAATTGAATTGAGTATTTTTCTCCCACTTGTTTCAATTCCAATGCCGGCAACGGTGTTGAAATCAAAAGAACACATCCCGTCGCTCACTACTTGACATTCAATGTTCTTGTCTGTGACAACTTGTCGGAGGCAGAAGAACCCCTCCCTCCAACACAATCACAGAACACAACACTCATCAAACGGTCAATGTGAAGACCACACGAGGTACGTGTATCCCGTATTGAGTTCTAACCCCCAACCAATGTTCTTGGGAAGCTGAGTCGTCGACACTCACAAAATCCTCAATTTGGACAAGGCAGTATCATCTTTGTCCATTCAAGACAAACTTCGCGCAATCATGCACCCAACAAGAGAACAAATGAACCTTTGACCTACCTTGCCATGGACATGAAAGAAGCCCGTCTCTTTTTCGAAATCATTCCAACTGGATGATGACGCTGCAAGTGAGGTGATGTGAGTTGCTTGATAGCAACTGAAGGATACCTGACCATGGTTTGTTTCAAAGAAAAGGTGCAAGGAACAAGTATGTGATATCTTTGACATCCAGTTGGTTTGACGCTACCGGGAGAAGCCTATATCTTCTCGTAGTATCCCCTGCGATTAAGGCACTTGAACGAACTTTCTCTAGAATGAACTATCACCTAGCATGTCGAAAGATCTTGATTACGAGCAATAATGCACCTGTCGCAGTTGAAATAGGGATTCTTCCAGAGAACATCACTAGTCCTAGAACAGTACTTTCAATGCTGACAGATGCCAAGAAGTTTAGGCCGCCATGGGATTCACCGAACATTTCTTGGTGTCGTCAAATGAGATGCTGGTGGATTTACTATCGAAAAGTTGGCCCATGATCTGCAGTAAATTGCCCGGTAATGATAACATTCAGCAATGCTATAAATTGTTTCGTTCCCGTGCCTATTTGGGCCTGCACATAGTTCTGCTGCTGTGTCAAAAAAGTCCAACGAGTAGTGGGGAAAAAATAATGGTTCTTAGTCCATGTGGGTCGCGGCCATCACCTTATTCCCATTGTATTTTGTGAGGCACCATTCCTCAAGGGCACATACTGAGCAGATGCACGAATCTGAAGGACGCGGATTTGTTGTTAGATTCTCGTAGCGTTACGCGGGGATCACAAAATTGGTCTTGGATCACTTGAACGGAAATGCATTGGCCAGCGAAGGTTCCTGGAGATTTTTCTTGAAAAGAACTATAGCACAAAGCTTTCACATCAAGGCTTCGCCCATTCCTCTCCGACGTATAGTTCAATATATAGAACAATGCTTTTTCCTTGTAGACAGCTGAGGATCACTTTGAGAACTGGAATTGTGTTACCAGAAGGGTTTGGGACAACAATGCGCAAGTGACCTTCCTAACTACATCATCTTGCCGCATTGGGCAGTAGCATAAAGACTGTGGCAATTGGGGGTTCTGAAAGTAAAATTCTTCTGAAGTCTAGAGCTCTCACACTCTAGCTATGGATTGGCGCGAGTGCCGGAAGCCTCCTGCTACTACAAACGTTAGTGTTATTACTAGTACTAACGTTAGTACTTCTCTCCAGCACTCTGGATTTCAACTCGGAACCTGAATTGAATCCCGAGTCGTGATTGGGAGGCCCTCGGTTGGACTCGCTTGACTACACCACCGGGCGACGAGCGTACGCGATGACTCCACACGCCACTCGATTCTGGATGAATGCACGGTACAAACAGAAAGGAACCAACTCTTTGTTGCCCCACAAGAACAAGCAAGTCAACCGCAGACTTCAACTCCAACAAAGGAAGGCATCAACTACCTTCATCTCACTATTGAATCATGCATCTAATGTACTATCTTGACCCAAGTGGCAAGCGTGTTTACACACTGAAGGTTCGTACTCGTAGACAACGGCTGCGTTTGGTGGTTTCCCAGAGGCTTTTGCTGACTTAATGCGTTATTTTGTTGTAATTCTGTAGAAAGAAAACCTAGAGGGAAAGATCACAGAGAGTGCCCACCCTGCTAGATTTTCTCCTGATGACAAATTCAGTCGACAACGTGTTGCTTGCAAGAAGCGATTCGGAATTTACTTGCCAAACACCCCTCAAAAGCCTATGTAAATGGAAGGATTTCTCAGAATCATGCCAGACACCAGAGGGAAAGATCTATGGGAAAATGAATATGTGAAATGGAATGTGAATGATTTTTGGATGGCTGTTTGGCTGTTTGGCTGGTTGATATGCTTGAATAGGGGAGAAGTGCTTGTCATGGGGGTAGCAGTCTACCTCGAGGTTGGACCAATTATAGAACGTCAAGCCATTATCAGTACTATAGTGCACAACAGACGATGTGTGGAAACTACCGTAGAGCCGTAGGCCTGTAGTGCGTGTCCAGTGAAAAGAAATCGACACAATACTCCATGTTCTATACTATTGCGTTATGTCATTCCTGTCCGCTTCTTGCCTTCTCGGCAGGAACGCCAACCCAAGCATTAAAAAGACCCCACAGGAAGGCTTTCGTTCGACCAGTGACTACACGGCACTGAGCTGGCTCCACCATCCGACCATTTTGGGCGTGTTGCCCTTTCTGACTCTCGTCCTCGGCACCCATTCCGAAGGAAAAATCTAGTCTCCTCGCTTTCGCTTTTGGCCTACTCGGAGGATCAAACTTCAAAGTTAGGAAACATCAACGGTGACTTCATGCTTTTCGATTGCCAACAAAGTAGAAAACGTACCAGTCTGCTGCTGTCGCTGTTGCATCGCTTGCTCCATTTTTCGCTTCATGGTGGCCACCTTCTGGAACACCGGGGCATTTTTCAAAAGGTCTGGCAGAGCAATGAACCGAATACTACTCCCTCTCAGGTAAACACTTGGAAGCTTTGTAATCTGACCGTTCCGTGCTGTTCTCAATACCTCCGACAGGGACATGTTCATTGTGTCTTCTGCACTGACAAGCAGCCCTCTATAAATCTCGCCATTCTTCATCTGTGGATAAAACCGTAAACAACGTCAGATCAAAACAAAAAGTAGGAATGAACTCTCTCAAAGAGACTATTCACATACCTCAACTGTCACTTTCAGTCCTTCTGCTTCGAAAAGAAGCTTGATGGGGACACCGACATTGCCTGTAAAACAAAGGGGAAGGTGAGGGCCTTTAGTCGGAATGTTCGCACCCAAACCAGATTTTCATTGCAACCAACGTACTCATTTTCCTCAGTAGATACCAGTGCCAATTCTAGACAGAAAGAGTGAATTTGGGTTAGAGAAGTAGACTGTCGACTCCTTGTAGTGCAACTACCGGTAGCTTATCACAGGTGTTGGCAATGGACTTGCGTCGAGCATCACGACGCTGCCCCCAACGGACGAAGGCTAGACACAAAGGATTCTCATTCATGAGTGCAGTCAAGAGTTATCATTTCTTAATTCTTATCCATGTCATGCCTCGAAGAAAGGCCACTCTAGAGTTTCATGGAGAGAAGAGCGTGATGTTCCAAAAACATTCTAGGGGAACATTGGCACCCAAAACCACATGACACAGAAAAGAAATTGATTTCAAGACTCCTATGGATCCAATCATGGACCTACAAGAGAGCTGTCTTACTTTCAGAATACATTTGTTTCGCAGTGTGATTCCATATAATCCATAGAACTACACAAACAAAAATTGCTACTACTTGTTGGCTTGGGGACCACAATCTTTGGATACATGTTTTCCAGAAACTCATTGCGTTTGTAGTGATGGGTGGTGGCTGTTAAGTATATGGTCATTATCCTGAGCCCTTTGACTAGTGGTAATATCCCTGTTGTGGGTAAGAGGAATCGTTTTCAGGCCAGTCATCCCGGACTGGAGCCAAACTATTCAGAAGAGTAGTACATAGTGGTTCCAAAACCTCTTTTAGAAGGGGAATACCTGTCGATCGTACTGCGCCAAGGTTGGACTGCGGTGAAACAAGAATGGTCACAACCTATAAAAGAACAACAAGGTAAGCAGGCATGCTCTATGACTCTGTCAACATTATTTTAATGCAACATATGGACGTACCACGGGGGCCTGGTAGACATGGAATATCGTTCCTGCGCGAAGAAAGTGCCAACAAGACAAAGGTTAGAGATGTAGACGGCGCTGCAACCACGAACCAACTCAGCAGTACCCACCGTGATCGTAAATTGCGGTGACGACTTTCGCTTCCTTCCCCATTTCCAAAAGGGGAAACTGCTTTGATGCAGGTGCCCAGGTAGACTCAAGGGCGTTCAGGACATCTTCGCTGAGCTCTGGTCTTTGATCTGCATAGACTCTGCCGAGAGGAACCCCCTCGGTTGTACTCAAAAGAATAGCACAGATACCGCCATTAGCTAGATTGCATCGTTCAACTACCTCATGGAGTGTCTTTTGGAGATTGGCTGGAAGGAGATCGACTGTGGACATCGCTATGGAGTGCTTGGACAAACTCGTTGTTGTTCGTCTACTGGGCGTTGGTTTTGGATCGAGAGCTTGGGGCTTGGGCAAGTAACAAAATGACTAACTAGACTATTACCTTGAATCGTCTTGGTCTAGACATCTACTAGAGGTATGAGCTATTCGATTTACCAGGAGACAGTAGATAGGGTTGCTAGACAGCACAAATCAGCTCTTCACATGGTGTCGTGCTCACCAATGATGACTCTGACTGGGGTGGAATGTCCTCCTCCTCATTTATAGTTGGGGGTGGACTCCCAGCTGAGCCAAGGGAACTGGGATCCGTCGCGTTGGGCATCGATCCCCGTTGCTGATAGTCGGGTAGCAGTCCTTTGCCTCCGCAGCAATATCGTGACAATATGGATCCCAACATGTGAAGCAACAACGTTCCTCCAACGATTGAGGCTGCGAAAGAATACATGACGCGTGATCCATACCGATTCATTGCCCAACCTCCAACAATCGAACCCAAGGAAACCCCAACTGCAGAATACAGCATCTGGACTGAACTAGGAATAGCAGTCTTCCAAAATGCTCCAGTTGTTTCATGGACCAAAACTTTCGATATATCCGTAGATACAACCCAGAAACATGCAAAAGTTACCCCGTGCATGCTTTCAAGCACGAGGATAAGCCACTTTGTAGAGGGGGTCAACAATGTATAGCCGAAAACACGAGCTACGAAGCAAAACATAGCCACCATGATCATGCCATCATGACCCAGGCGCTCCATAAACTTGGATGCATACCAAAATATGGGAAGTTCAAAGATGACATTGATACCCACACTGAGACCGCAAAGTAGGGTCGAAGACTTCAAGTCGTTGACAAGATACAGAAACAGAAGCCTTTCCACAGTTGCCATACCAGCTCCCATAACAATAACTTCTAAAAGAAAGATGAACACCCGGGGCCTCATGGCCAAACATACAAGCTCCGAAAGGTGTCCAGCAACAGCTTCGTTCGTGTGATCGACAACAACTTCCTCCTGAGTCCTCGGCGTATCGGGTACTTTCACAGCAACTAAGAATATCATGAGAAACCCGAGCAGGGCAAACATGATGAAATTTGGTTCAAAAGAGTAGTTGTCTGTCACCCACCCCATGATGACAGAGCCAAGCCCCCAAGATAATGAAGCATACAATCGATAGCGGCCGTAGTACGCTTTGTTTTCTGTACCCAGCAGATCTAACGTGTAAGCATCAAGGATTCCACTTGACACAAATAGTTGGGCTAAAACAGAAACAACCAGAATGTGCGAAAACGAGGAGTACACGTAGGGAATCGCCAGAGTCAACAGAACGACAGTACTCACTGTTTTGGTGATGAGCCAAACAGCTTTTTGCGAGTGAAATCGATCGGCGGCAACCCCCCAAACCAACATCGACAAGGTGGGAATCACACTCCGGATACCCTCAATCAATCCAATATGGCGGCTATTGAGCCCATGCAAATTGTAGTATATGGCGCTGAATCTCCCCCAGGTGGAACTCCCCAGAGCGTCGAGAAAATAGAGTGACTTGATCAAATATGAAACGCTTGGCGGTAGACCGTCAACTAGCTCATTGCTTTGTTCTGGTGAACTGCTCTCACTGAGACCATTGTTTTCATTTGTTGCTGGGGGTAGCAACGGTTCCTGTAATTGGGATCGAGGTTCACTCGCCGCACTCCCATCTGCTGCCATGGTGGTAGTCGGTGCGAAAAGTGGGAATCGTCGTACAGTGTGTGGATTGGAATCGAGTTGGTCCGAAAGTGTGACACTATTTCTGTCCGTTAGGATATAGAGGCGAAGTAGCAATACTACATTGTTGCTATATTAATAAATCAGTGTCACCGTAAATCCATGCAAAAACGAGTGAAGGTAGATAAGTAGAGCTTTGATTGAGACCGCGACCCTGGTAATGGGATAGCAGAGCATACAATACACCACTGAATACCCCTTCCTGGGAATCTCTAGGAAGACTCCTCCACAATGGTGGTCTCTTGCGGGTTCTTGGTCACCTCTGAATTTGCCTTGAATCCACATGCAGACTTCTTGGTGAACTTGCCATCCTCCCTTCCAAAAGAGACCTTGCAATCGAAGTCGACCTTTACAAATCCTCCGAACTTGATCTCCTTGGTGACTCCCTCTTCCAAACCTTCAGCAAAGTCTTCATCATCCCAGTCAATCAAAGATGCCATGGTTTCATCATCGGGAAGAAAGCCTTCTTGGGTGGGCCAGAAGTTAGAGGTTTGCTCGTAGAGCTGGTTTGCCAAAACCTGAGCCATTTCGGAAGCACCAAAGCCAACGTTGAACTCGGACTTTGCACCTCCCTCACAAGATTTTCCTTTGTTTCCATGCTTGGATTGGCCTTCACATTTGGCTGACTTTTCCTCTAGAAAAGTAGCAATGAAGTCCTTCTTCTCAGAGGCAACAGCACCCTCCGAAGAGACATCAGAAAGGTCAATGCTCGCAATATTCGTAATTCGGAGGACGTGGCCGCCTTGGCTGGCTGCCACAGAGGAAGCTGTTACAAGGACAGCCTGAAGAAGAAACAAACGCACCATAGTTTGGATGGGAATTTGTGAGGGGGGAGTCAAAAAATTGGGTGATGCTGTAAAGAACGACTTGGGGATCTTTTGGATTTTGTTCCTTCGAAAGGCCCGACTAGGTGACATGCTATTAAGAGAATCCGCCGTACCAACCGCCGTACGATCCACGACTCGATTACACGGAACGCTGCTGTCAACCTGTTCAAAGAGAACGACCTCAACAAAGAAGTTGTTTCCTACCGAGAGAGTTCAACCAAATCAGGGAAGAAGGACAGAGTTCCGTACCAGGTATACGATCTGAGAAAGACTGTTCTGTCGTGGTATATCCGGATTAGGTATATCCTATAGCCAACGTTGATTTCTTGATTCCTACCACATCCGGGCTCCCCGGAACGGAGGATTTAATCCAAGTAGTCGAATCGTCTCTATGTCCAGAGAGCTATCAGAACAGAACAAAGTGCCTCAGGCCTCAGACGTACATCGCCAACTACTACTAGTTGCTCCATTCTTCTTGTTGTTTTGTTGTGACCAGGCCCGTGGTTGTTGAAATCATGTCCTATCTTCCGTATGAGGACATCCTGGATGATCTCATGGCCGACTCTGAGGAGGAAGAAACGACGAGGGCAGAAGGAGCCACGATTGTTTCTTCTCGGGGTTCCGACGTCATCTCGCTCGATGAAACCATGTCGCTGGCCAGCGATGCATTTCAGGATCTTGGCTCTGTCGTTTCATTTCCCAGTGAACCTATGCTGATGGATGACGCAAGTCACCTCCACATCAACGATGATTGCTCTAGCAGCAGTAGCATAGGACAGAGTACCATTCTGTCGTCGGCACCATCTGGTTCCTACATTCCCCCTCCGGAAGTTTCGCAGGATTTCTTTGCACTTTCTCCTCACCCGAGGTTGCTTCCTCAAGATTTCCAGAATCTATCTACCGTTTGCACCGATACCATATCCTATCAGCAGCAATTTGAAGACGCCTCGGTTGCATCATCCCATGGTAGCGGCCTCGACGGCCCTCCAGCATCACCCCGGTCGCCACCAGAATCAAACAGACTCGTAGTACATGAACGCGGTACTTTTGAAGCAATTGCTAACCATTTAATGCGAGAGTCAATGACGACAAAAAAGAATGGCCTGGAGCAATGGTATGCCCGATTCACCGACTTTGATTGGGAACAACTCCGGGAAGTGGCTCGAGTGGCACTAGCCATTACGGGCCCAGCGAGTGGACGTGTTCCTGTTCCTCCGAATCCACCTACTGTATCGGGACAAATTGCTAGCTCACCTACTTCAGGCCCAACATACAACGCCAAAGACTATCTGCCGGCTCCATACATCTGTTTGGATTGCCAAGATGCGTTGGTTGGTGCTCTGACGCTGGATTGTGGGTGCACCGTCTGTAGTTCATGTTGGGAAGCGAAAACAGCCGCATGTTCGTTTGCATCGGAGCCGGATGGATTTGTTTGGGTAGACAAAAAACCATGCCCCTACTGCAAGAAAGCTGTCAATTCGTCAGATCACAGCTACGGATTGGACATGCTCATTGTACAGGCAATCCAGAACCTTGATGTCCGCCACGATCCTGCTGGGCAACGGATGAAACTTGAATACTGTAGTCGGTTAGAGGTATGGCGACAAACAGTGATTGGACGAAACGAGGATTTGGACCGCAAAGAAGCACGTGAGCAGGACGAGATGATGGCTCTCTTGATTGAAGAAGAAGAAAAGGTGCTTTGGAATGCCAGGGCTAGGTCTGCCATCAAAGACCAGGCCATGTCGAACAGTACAAGAACGTGGCTCATCCTCGGGCAGGCGGCGGTTGCACTGCTGGCAGCTACGGTAACATCATTTGCTCTGCGGGCTATTCGTCGGTAAGCTCTTGCCGAAAACATCTCGCTACATGCCCCGTGACAACTTAGAGTTAGTAGATTACAAAACATCTAGCTCAATTCCAAATCATGTGTGTAGTCGCCATTCTCTCCACCAATGATATCATGGGTTCGACGTTCCTTGTTTGTGCACCCACAAATCATGCGACAAGGAAAGCAAACACATCGAGTAATGCCACATGTCAAAGCCACAAAGATTCGGCAAATGCTGAAACAATTGAACAAATGTGAGGAAGGCTGTTTGTTGGGTATCGGGAATACGAATACTTATGCGAATGACAGCAACTGGATTGAATGGAGACGTACCTAGCGCAGCATCCTTGCGGATTGTGCAAAATCTGTTGCGCCGAAATGATAGACAAGCAAATTCCAATGCCAAGAGTCACAAGAACGACCAAGGCGGCAGTGCGATCGTGTTCCAAGTCTTCGATGGAAGAATCCTTGTCAAACCAGTCATCACTGGTGGGTTCACTGTGAGCAATGGATGGGAATGGGGTAGGGCTGCCAACTGGGTTGAAAATCCCATTGCCGGCCGATGGAGCTGGTGAAGAATGATCCACAGGGACGGGCGTTGGGAAATCATCGTTGGCGGAAGGAGCAGGGGAACCCACAGTCTCGTCCGGCGTTGCGGCGGATGGGGCATCTGTCAATTCATCATCAGTTGTAGTTTCTGTAGGCCCTTCGGTTGCCTCATCATCGGTTGGCGTTTCCGAAGGCTCATCAGTGACCTCATCACCTTCGTCCCCAGTTGGGGCATCAGTCATTCCATCAAGACTGGTGGGAAAGTAGGTTGGAGCAACCGTCGGAGCAGCAGTCCCGTCAAGGAAGTCATTAACCCCGTCTAGTCGTCGCTGACCAACAGACGAAGCTGCACCGACCACGGCGAGAAGCTGTACGAGTAGAAAAAGGGAAAATCTCATGCTACCGCCACTGCTTGAACCGATTCCAAAATTTGGAAAATGCTGCGCAGTTGTCGGATCGAGGTGGGTCACTCTTGTTGGCTGAATCCTATGGGTCATCTTCGTAGAGACCATACCGAGTGAGCGCGTGCAACGTTATCGGGGCGTTATCCGGCGGACGTAGATACTCCTTTCAATGGGTCTTCAACCAAAATTTTTGCGTTCTAGTTTTGCTTTTCTCTGATCGAGGAACGAATACTCATGACATGATTATGGAATCAATAATGCTATTTGCATGCATAATATTCCTGTCTATTACCACAGTACTACGTTTCCCTCAATGCAAACCTCGGCGGTTCCACCACCGTACCAGAAACATGGTATCCATCAGTAGGCACGTGTACATGAGGATCAAGAAAATTTTAAACTAATCCCGAAGAGAACAAAAAGTCAGGGAGACTATACAGCAAAGAAGACTTCCTTCATTCCACACAAATCGAGCAACGTACCCAGCAGTTATTCTTCCGGCCAACAGGACCTCCTGTCCACCAGCATCTGTAGTTTATGGGATGCCACCGGTCAGCAAAATAATGTCAAGGATCAAGCACAGGAACACCAAAGCTACGAAACATTGGAAGGGAGTCATATTGTTGCTTCCAATGGCCGTGCCAGTCCATGGGCACCTAACCAGCATCCGAACGTGAGAAAGTGCATGTGGAGCCTGCCATAAGCATCAACGACCACGAAAACACATTGCCAACCAAAACCACACCAAACCAACACCCAACCAAAACCGCGACTTACGTGTGATCAAACCCATCCACAATAACTCCAGTGTCTGCATCGTACCAAGCCCCTCTTGGACGAAAGGATTGAGCACGGTCACTCCACCTCCAAAAACCGTCGGATTGGGCTGGAGCTTTTGTGTATCGTGGCAAAATTCCAGGATCCCGAAAGGCTGTCAAGGCGAGGGCGACAATTAGGCTGATGGTGCAGGCAGCCCAGAAAAGAATAACAATGGGATGCTTCCCTGGAATTGCTGTCAACATGGTTGCAATGGAGACACCAAAAATCAAAGGATATGTTACCAAAAGCAACATTGGCCAATACTGAGAATGCATGCACATAATGACCATGGTGAGACAAACAAACCATCGCGAACATATTTTTCATTCAATATACGTCGATACGAGTACGTACGGGTCCAACAACAAAGTCCAATTTGGGACGAGTGACACGGCGTGTGCGCACATTTCCTGCTTCATCCTCTTCTTCTTCCTCCACCCATTCCGTGGATTGCTTCAGAACGGCCATGTTTCCGACACGGCCTGCTCCAAGCAAACCACAAACCAGTGCAGAACAGCAAACACATGGAGCTTGATCTGGAGCATCAACGTTGGAAATTTCTTCGCGAATGTTGGTTCTCCAGCGATGCAATTCCTCAGACCAAGTGGGAGCTGTCCACCGCGCCGCAAAATATCCTTCCCTCCATTGTTTAAGACGGATCGATTGCTCCTCTTTTTCATAAGCTTCATCCAGAGACAGTGGGACTGGTTTCACGTCGCTATCGGCTGGTGTGGTAAGGGATGCAGGGGGGTCTACATCCACTCTCCGGTCCATGGTTAAACCCGCTTTGGCAGGATCCAACGATTCACTAAATGGCACCATTTCCTCCGCAACAACTGCGGCTTCTCTATTTGTTCCTCCTCTTCGCTGAGACATGTTGCAAGTGTTCCACCAGTTACTAGCTAGAAATGAATTGACGGTAGGACTAGCAGAAGCTGCGAATGAAACAAAAGTAGTACTACAGGTTTTGCTGGTCGCAGGTCGCAGCTGCCGTCTTGTTGGACCAATGCGAGTTGTGACTTCATTCGCGCATTATTCTGTCACGAGTTCAAAACAAGATTCCAAAGAAAGTATTGGATGTTAAAAACATACAACAATCGGGAACTTTTGATTAATCTGTTAAACTGTGATAATGGGCCGGGATAGTTCAGTGTTCCTTTGTTACCTAGATAAACTGGCAATAATCAGGATGCAATCAAGTGAACATGGACAAGGGACAAAAACCAAACACATCGACATTCTCAAGCTATGAAGCAATAAATTGTTACATACATTTCAATATACTACTAAGGAAAGTCTTCATTTAGCTTCAAATTGCTGGTTTCTGGTTCTTCAAAAGTTCGGTAGAGTGACACTAATGACAACGGTGTAGACAATGCAAATGGGAACTGCTGACACAAAAATACGAAACCAAAACATGTTGCGAGATCCAATTGCGGTACCCGTCCATGGACAGCTATAAGATTCCATTTTTTGTGAGAATCCAGGAAAAGGAAGCAAGCACAGGTGTAATCCAACACAATACGTACGTGTGATCAAAACCTTCCACAACGACCTGACAATCGGGATCAAACCTCGCATCACGGGGACGATATGTCTTGGCTTGATCATTCCATCGCCAGTCTTCTTCGACTGCATACTTGTGTCGATACAATATCCCCGGGTCACGACAAGCAATCATAGCCAAGGCAAAGTTTGCGACAAAGACACACAAACCATAGGTGGCCATCACAACCACGGAAGTGTCGTCTGTTGCATTCCTCCAAATTACCCACGTGGGAATTCCCAACAACATAGGAAAAGTAAAAAACATATTGAAATACCAAAAAGGGCCCACAACGCAAAGGAGTTTGGGTCGTTCCCGCTGTGATCGGGTTCGATCACCTGTCTCAACATCGACCTCCACGTGTTCGTAGGACTCTGTTGTTTGTGCCAACACGGCCATATTCCCCACTCTTCCAGCTCCTATACAACCACAGACATAAGCTGAAAACATGCTATCCTTGTGGCGGGGAATATATTTGCATTCCTTAGGCCGGAACCATTTTCGGTCATCTTTCCAATGGATATTGACACAACCTACTGCAAATGGACTTTTCTGCCAGTGATCGTTCTTTCGTCGATAGGCATCAGCTCCAACAAAATCGTCAACAGCATCGTCAACTTCTCCATCGGGGGCAGTGCCTTCATCGTCATCCGATTCTGCACCATCTTCAACAGCGAGAGATGCTGCGACTAGCTCCTCGGGTTCAGGAGGCTCTTCTTTCATCTCATGATCAAAATTTCCCTCATTGGTTGCCTCATTTGGTTCTTGGACTTTAGGGATGGTCATGGTGCTCCTTTTTTGTCGTTTTAGACTTTCGAGGGACCCAAGTGGAGCTGCCGGGGTATTACCCAACTGCTCAAGAGTGCTGCAGTAGTTGTGGTCAGTCTTGGAGGTCTCCTGCTTTCTTTGGATTCCAACGAGTCGTCCCCAACGACTCGAAATGATGACGTCAATCGTCTTGGAGTGCGCGCACAAAATACATGTGGGTTGGCAGGCGTCACTGTGTACTGAATTCACGTAGAGGTGGTGTAGAGGGACTCGCTGCAGCAGTCGGACGGTTGAGCAAAGGAAGGGGCGAGGAGGAGGACACGTTGGCGTATGCTGACCACGATCCCATCATCATAGGCACATCCTTTTCCAATATTTTTGTCCCCCCTCTCGTCACTGTCAAAGCAATTTCATCATCGTTTGTACCAGTGAAGAGCTCATCTGGAGACAGTGTTGAAATACGCAAGGCTAGAGGAGCACCGAAATCGAATTCACATTGACCGTTCTTCTTCTCTGAAGTGATTCCTCCCTACGACCAACATCACTACAGGAATAGTCGCTGCAGTATGGCCAAGTATTCCTCTGTAGCCGAGGACTTCAGCGAAGATACCAGTTCCAATTTGGATACCTTGTCTCTTGCCAGTTCTAGGAGTAAACGGCGGTTTGGACACAAACGGATTAACTCGGAACTTTCGGAACCCTTGACCGCTGCGGGCGGAGATTCTTTTGTGGACGAAGAGTTGGGCTCCACCAGCAGCGGCGACCCGTATTTTGTATTTCGAAAGGATCTAAGAAGCCAGCTTGAACTCGTTGATGAGACGCTTGCCGAGTTTCTCCGCATTGTTCATGAAACGGTGCGTATTTTTCTCTGTTTTCAAGTCGCATTGCGTTTGATCACAGCTCTAACATTTTGACTGAAACGTTTGGGTCGTCGGTAGGATACGGCTGTTAATACGCATGAGTTCAAAGATGCAAAGAAACAGTTGAAACGTCATTTTAAAAATGCAGAATCCACGCTCCGTGATGTCCTCACTACTGTGCAAGTTGTCGAGAATGACCGAAAGAAGTTTCCACACATTGACGATGCCCAATTGTTTGAACGACAGTCTCTTGTTAACACGGCCAAAGAGCGCATCAGGAAGGCAAAGGATGAGATGAATTCGGAGGCTGTCAAGCTGAAGCAGCTGGAAGATGAGCGAAACAAGGCCATTCGACGGTCGGGAGATGGATTGTTGGGGGCAAAAACGGATGCGGAACGACACAATACTGATTTTATTCTGGATAGCCAAGCTCAAACTTCGCTATTGATGGAGACTCAGGACGAAACGCTAGATGAGCTAGGGGAGGCGGTGCATCGGGTAGGCGAACTTGCTGAGGGTATTGCGGAAGAAATTGGTCAACAGAACAAAATGCTGGACGAACTTGACGAAGACCTTACGAATGTCGAAGAGGAATTGGGGATGGTCATGGGGAAATTGGCAAAGTTCCTGAAAACGAAAGATCGATGGCAACTTCGGTTCATCCTGACCCTCTCCCTGGTTGCTTTCGTGCTTTTCTTCATGGTTCTCTACACGTGAAACCTTCTAGTACAACCTGTATTCTACTCTATCGTTCTTGCTCTTTCTTTGGGGTATACTGCATGTTATATTTTGTTAGATTAAGGAGTGAGGAGACAGTGGTCAGTGTCAATGAACGGAAAACGATTCATCATAAATCATAAGTGTACGAGTTGTTGATGAACCCAGTACAGCACAGTACGTACTATGGTTACGTATGTCGGCAGGAGATTCCAATGTCGAGGTTGCAATCGTGACAGAGGAATCTTCTTCGTATCCTTGCTTCTGTTTCAGACGTCTTTCACGCACAACGCGCCAGAAATCAAATTCTATGAAACCCTCCTACCCCAATCCAACGGGTTTGGGTTTGGCATTGTTGGGTTGCTTGGCAACTGCTCCGAGAAGTTTGCTCACAAAACAACTCAGGTCTTTTTCGACTAAAGTTGGAAGAAAGAGCAGTTTTACGTACTACGAAAATCGCTGGACACTGGCCCCGATTCAACTCACCAACACCATGTTGGACCCTCGTGCAAAGCGAGTGATCCCCGTGGTCTCCCCAGAGAAACAGGTATGAGACTGTATGGTTTTCCTTTGAAGTTCATGATTGATTCCTCGCCAGCTTGTTCAGAATGGTTTGCGTCGTCAGTGGGACTGGGTTGGCATGTGATTTCTGTAGATCATTGGTGTCAAATGCCGTCTCATCCTTCGTCTACATTCACGGTTTGATGCAGAATGGAAACATTGAATACAAGCGACAGTTGCACAAGTGCACTCTAACTCGCCTCGAGAAACTCAAGACGCAAATGTCCTACCGTTTGGATGAAGGCAATGGCATCTGCCACTATTGGATTGGTGTTGAGGATGATGGTTGCCATTCTCTCATGGACTACAATATGTGCTATGAAACAGCAAAGGTGCTAGAGCGCATTGCACGTAGTCTCAACGCCATTGTCGTCGAACGTCGATTCATTCAAGGTGAAATCTCCCGAACCGGTAGTGGTAACTTTGTGTCCACGTCTGGGAATCCCGTCTCAGTCATGGAGCCTGCTTTGTTCGATCGTTCTAATGTAATGTCCAAAGAGGGCTTCATGGATTCCACCATTGGAAAACTCCAACTGATCAAGGAAAATGGAGTATTCACACGAGCTGAAATCACCATTCAGAGAGTGGAAACTCATGAACTTGAGCCTTCAGCCTCCACCTTCCTGGCTGAACACGAAGCGAACATCAGCAAGGTACACCCAGCCAGTGGTATTTCAAAGGCTCCAAATGCAGTTGTACCCTCTGTAACTGAAACTCTTGCCTCTCGCAATCTCCGTGTGGCTGTTGTGGGCAATGTCGATGCTGGAAAGAGTACTTTGATCGGAACTTTGACTTCATCTCTCCTTGACGATGGACGTGGAAGCAGCCGAACGACAATTATGAAGCATCGCCATGAAATCGAGAGTGGTAGAACCTCCACGGCTACTTCACACATTATGGGATTCAAGGAGTCAGGAGAAGCTATTGCTGGCCGTGATAGTTTGCGTACCAATCGTCAAAAGGGCGAGGATGAGGTTGCCAAGGCGTCGCACAAGATCATTACCCTGATGGATCTTGCTGGGCATGAGAAGTACTTGAAAACAACGTACGTATCCTTTTCCTTCTAACTGCAACTTTGAAGCCCCCATCTCACACATGCTCTTGATAGTATTCACGGCGTAGCTTCCGGAATGGCGGACTATGCGTTGATTCTCGTCAATAGCCGCCAGCCACCAACACATATGACCCATCACCATTTGAACCTCTGCGTCAGCTTTGGAATTCAAATCATCATTGTCTTCACGAAGGTGGATGGATGCTCTAGCCATGCCTTCAAGACCTCCAAGGAGGAGGTATATAAGATGCTGCGACTTCCAGATGTTGGCAAGCGCCCTTTTGAGGTTCGAACTGAGAAGGATTTGGAAACCTGCATTGGCAAACTCAACACACTTGCCCCTGTAATTTCTACCTCTTGTGTGACTGGTGAAGGCATCGACTTGCTGAAGAAGTTGCTCTTTACTTTCCCTAAACGTCGAAAGCACGAGAAGAAGAAGGAACGTCCTTTCGAATTCTTGGTGGATGACACTTTCAATGTACCAGGGGTAGGCCCAGTGGTGTCGGGATTTGTGAATGCGGGAAGCCTAACTGTTGGGGCAAACTCCAATGTCTATGTGGGACCACTTGAGGATGGTTCCTTCATCAAAACAGTTGCGAAGAGTGCCCATGTCTCCAGAATCAGCACCAGCATTGTGACATCAGGTCAATCTGCTTGCATTGCACTGGCATTGAGCAAGGATTTACGCAAGAAACTCCGACGTGGCATGGTGGTTTCCAAGGAGCCTCCACAGTCTACGAAGGAGTTCGAGGCGGAAATCTGCGTGTTGAAGGGTGAGGGAACAACCATTCGACAGTCATACCAGGCGTATGTACACATCTTGAACGTCCGTCAGAGTGCCATTGCAAGGAAGATTGAGATTGTAAACAAGGAGGCGACAGCCTTGGAGTCAACGCACAGTACGTTGTATGGCGAAGAGAATGAGTTCGTGTTGCGTCCAGGGTGCAGGGCCAAAGTTCGTTTCGAGTTTGCACAGCGTCCAGTAAGTACTTGTTGTAGAGTTTTGTGAACAGTGAGGTTCAATGGCTTACTCGTGTCTTTCGTTACGAAACAGGAGTATGTGCGACCTGGTATGAGGATGCTTTTTCGCGATGGTCGCGTTCGTGGTGTGGGTCTGATCACTGGAATCCCAGGTGTTGACGCAGTCGGCTAGCTCCTCTCTTGGAGTATCCCCTCTTGATTCCTCGGAGACGTGCTCCAAGGTTTCCAGTGATTTTGCTTGCCATTGCCATTACATGTTCACTTACATTTTAAAATACATACATATCACCGTAGATGTTTTCTAGTTGAACATTAGATCAGGCAAAGGATCATCCTGTCCCCTCTTCTTGAGAAAGGGATTGGGTAGCTGAGCTTGTATCGCTTCTCTGTCTGCCCTCTTGTCACTCGATTTGTCCACGCACTCGGCAAGCAAGAAAATCCATGTCAATTATTCCTCCTACAAACCAAGCTTTTTGCCCTTTCCTTTTCTTCTTGACTTCAATGCCCTGCTAACAGACTCCTTGGCGGCATCCGCTCGAGGTGCTGGATCCACGAATTTGCTCAGAAAGGCTGGGGCCTTCAACCAGTCTTCGCCGCCAACCTTGGGCCAGATGAAACGATGGAAATGGAAGAAATGACCCGAGATGATTCCGAGAATATGGGGAACGGCAGCGCCAGCACTCTGTGCCTGTAGTACATCCGTTGCCATGAGTCCATAGGGAAGTGACCAGTATGGAACCGTGAAAATCAACCACCGGACCTGTTGCTTGGGCATGGCCCGACTGAGCACGTGAAGCATGGCAGTGATCATGGACCTGGCAAAGAAAGGTTGACCAAAAAGGATACTCAATATAGACAAGATAGCAAGTTGCGAGAGCAAAAAGACAACATATTGTGCTGCACCATAAGCTTGTTCCAGAGAGGAACCATACTGCAGGAGATAGTACGAATCCAGAAGCCATGTAACGGATGGTGTTCCCAAATAGGAAGCTGCCGTGAAGAACCTCCAAATTTCGCCACCAGCCAGGGTTCGTAGGGGATCCAACGCCAATATCGACTGGGAAAGCTCTTCTCCTAGTACAACACCAAGCAAGGTGCATACTCCAATTGCAGTGATGTACGCTCTTGTGTATGGAAGAACTTTGCGGTAGTTCTCTAGAAGCTGGGATACTGGTGACTTTTTCTCTGCTTTCAATTTGTCACCAACCTTTTTCTTTCCTGTTACAGTTTTCGCTGTTTTGATGCTTGATCCTCTCTTTTTGGCTCCCCCTCTCAATTCAAGTACAGAGCTTGACAGCGATTCCACCCCTGTGAATGTCCTGCCAATTGGTGTACTCGAAGGAACAAAGAGACCTTGGACGTCACATCCGTTTTCACATAGCAGCACCAGAGCAGCAAAGAATGCCACCAGTCCAGTTTTCATTTTATGTTGTGTTGTGTAGCACACGGCTTCTTGGTACTCGTACTGTAGAGGGCGACAAGTAGCAGTGATGACAATCACAACCTCCCTCCAATGAAGAATGAAGTCGTCGGGCGAATGTATGTGGAGTTGGTTGGTCCACGTTGCCTCGATCTTTTGCCTCCACGTGGATCCTTCCATGCCGATAACCTATTCACCACGTGGTCTGGGGGGCATATACTTTGTCGGATTTCTTTTGCCAACTCAATCATTTCCATCATCATCGTCGTCGTTGCGAAAGCCACCCATCCAACACAGTCTCTAGCTAGCCATCGGCAGGAGAACCACGGAATCACACAATCTTACAATCACCATGAATCTTACCAAACTCCTTGCCAGTTGTTTCCTGATGCTTCCTACCAGTTTTCTCTGCACGGCATTTGTTCTCATCGGGTGTCTCCCTCGTGGCGGATCTTCTGCTCTGAATGATGCCCAAACGATTGCCATTTTTGGAGCTTCGGGTCGGACAGCATCCGAATGTATCTATCAGGCTCTTCAAGACGGAGATCAAATTGTCGGACTTACCAGGAATCCAAGCAAGTTGACGATTCCTGTTGGAAGTGGTGGTGACCAGGCTGGTCAACCATTTACCGATTCCAAGTTGACTATTTTTGCCGGTGATGTCACGAAAAAAGAGGATGTGGACAAAGTTTTTGCACATGCCGACATTGACAGTGTGATTGTTGCCATGGGCGGTAAAACCAGTGAGGTTGGTGAAACCATGCTGACAGACGGAACAAAGAACATCATCGCTGCCATGAAAGAAAAAGGCGTCAAGCGATTGGCAGTCATCACATCCATTGGAGCTGGAGATTCCAAGTCTCAAGCCCCGTTCTCGTTCCGTGTATTAATGTCCACAGTATTGACAAAAGTCTTCCGTGACAAGAACAACCAAGAAGAGGCTGTCATGAATAGTGGATTGGACTACACCATTATTCGCCCCGGCAGTCTCACTCTTGACCCCCCAACTGGTATTGTCAACGTAATTGACGGAAAAGCTGGGTCTATTGCCCGATCGGATGTTGCCAAATTCTGCCTTGACGCAGTTCGCATGGCCAACTTTCCTTACCTTGGCAAGGCAGCGTGCATCAGCTCTGTGGGAGGAACATCTTGGACCAGAGAGGGCGCTCCTAACGACTCGAAAGACCTGTAGTTTAACGCGTGCTAGAAGGAAATAAACACAGGCTAGATTCATTTGGGTTGCCAAGTTCTTGCAATACAAGAAATAATATAACTTGCCGCCTCATTGTAGTTGACAGATGAAAGATACCACCACGTCACAGTGCGACGAGTGGTCGGCCAGACTATGAGTCAAATGATTCCAATCTTCTCGCTGGACCGAAGACGAGAACACCACCACAAAATCTTTCATCGCGAACCAGCGCCAGAAATTCTCAGGTGTTCACAACATGAAACACACAGCACGGATACTACTAGGTTTTGCCTTGCTCGCCGTCTCTCAAGCATTTGCTTCACCTTTCCTTCTGAAAAGCTCTCTTAGAACGTTTTCTAGAGGAGTTCCTACTGCATTGAACATGAAAACGATCGCTGTGTTTGGAGCCTCTGGCCTCACTGCTTCGGAATGCATCTATCAAGCCCTTCAAGATGGAGATAAAATTGTTGGTTTGACCAGAAATCCAGATAAGTTGAAGGTTCCAAAGGGAAGCGGTGGCGAGAAGGCGGACCAACCCTTGACGGATGAAAAGTTGACTGTGATTGCTGGAGACGTCACAAAGAAAGATGATGTTGACAAAGTCTTTGCAGAGAACAGCATTGACAGCGTTATTGTCGCCCTTGGAGGAAAAACAAGCGATGTTGGCGCTACAATGTTGACGGATGGAACCAAAAATATTATTGATGCAATGAAAGAGAAGGGAGTGAAGCGTCTAGCTGTCGTCTCCGCCATTGGAGTGGGGGATTCCTACGACAAGGCGCCTTTCTACTTTCGGATTCTAATCTCTACTGTCATGTCCAAAATTTTCAAAGACAAGAACAACCAAGAAGAACTCATTCGAAGCAGTGATTTGGACTACGTAATTATTCGCCCTGGAGGCCTTACTGTTGATCCTCCGACCGGAGTGGTCAATATTATGGACGGAACTGGTGGCAACATGGCTAGAGCTGACGTTGCCAAGTTCTGCCTTGATGCGGCTCGAATGGACGACTTCCCCTATATCAAGCAATCTCCTTGTATCAGCTCTGTAAGCGGAACCTCATGGATTAAGGATAGGTCAAAGGCAGCTCGAGGTGAAATGTAGGCATTTCCGGTGCCCCGGAGCTTCAAGTTCATTGCCACGAAACATTTGCATTAGTTCCACTTGTTTATACGTCAAGGTCTACCAGTTTACATGCCCCTCTAGTATGCAACAGTTCCTTGTTCTATATCCTTCATACGACATCTGCTGTATTTTGCAATAACATCACCCCCACCCCCTGAAGCGGTGATAAAACTTTGTCTACGAATGTCGTGTTTGTACTAGTATGTAGGAGTTCATTCTACCTTCGCGTTCTTTTGTCGGTTTATTCCACCTTTTCATCATCCCATCCTACCATGATGCCTTTCATTGGTTCTAGGGACTTGGGAATCACCAAGTCAACACAGTCAGAAATGTCGAGGAAAGTCAACTGCGTGAGTTGCCCGATGGAGTCTGGAAGTGTCTCAAGACGCTTGCAAGTGCGCAGATCCAAACTCTTCAGACTCTTCAAGTTTCCAATTTGCTTCGGCAAGTTTGTTAGCTTCTTGCATGCACGCAAGTCCAACATACAAACATTCTTCAAATCGCATATGCTGTCAGGAAGCGTAGTGAGGCCTTTGCATTTGTTCAACGTCAAATCCTCGACAGACTCCCACTGTCCTATTGCTGGAGGCAGACTCGTCAGCCCCATGCACTTCGACAACGACACTTCGACCAAACTCTTCAGATTACCAATGGATGGTGGAAGTTCTTTTACTTCCTTACACTCCCTCATCAACAGCTGCCGAAGTCGCGTAAGATTACCGATGTTCTGAGGCAGCGATTCAAGGGCTTTGCATTTGTCAAGAATCAACACTTCCAGTTTGATCAAATTTCCTAGTGTGCTTGGTAGAGCTTTCAAAACCTTATTTCCAGATCCACTGTTGCCACCAATGCTCAAGGTTCGAAGGCTGTCAATGATGAGAAACAAAAAGCACAATAAACATAGTTTGGATAGCAGCATGAAACGTACTTCGTCAACTCTCCCAAACTTTCCGGGAGAGAAGCTATGTTGGAGGCATCAGTCAAGTCAAGCTAAAAGGTAGTTTGACAAACAAAACAATAAGTGCACATATCGAAAAAAGGGACTAGGTCACCAGAAAAAGTCTCTCACCTCACAAAGCCCCTTTAGCTGTCCAATTTCTTCAGGGATTTTGGTCAACCCTTCACAGCGAGTCAGTATCAACGTTGACAAGCTGGAAAATCCAAACACAGATGGGTGCAAATCACGAATATATCGGCACTTATGCAAGTCCAATTCAATCAAATCCTTGTATTCCTCCAACGAAGGCATCGAAATCCATCTGTCACCATCTAGACAATTCCTGGCACTGATAGCGACAACAGCACCACTGGCTTTGTCAGTGCCAAGTGCGATACCCTTTTGATCACCGCTTTCAACTCTCGTCCATGTTGATTCCTTGCCCACTACCTCAAAAGGCAAATCCTCAGAATTTTCGTCAACTTCTCCAATTTTTCGTTTCATCCTGCTTGCTGATACCTGCCTCTAACTTACTTGAGTAACAGGATCCTCTTCTGACCTCGGAGATAGAGATTGGCGCTTTCTTTGCTTACAGAAAAATATATGGCAAGCAGCAACGACGACGACGACGACGGGGTTGGTTTGTGTTTCGCGTGGCAACTTTCAAAGATATTGTCGTTCTAACAAAAGTACGTGATAAGTGATAATAACCGTCGTAGAGCAGCATTGATCACGGTTCAAGGCGCGCGTAGGAGGTCTACTATGTTGTTTTCTTATGCTAAGTTAGTAGAAATTGGTATCTTTGCAACCCAGTAAAGGGCTGGAGGCACGTGCCTTTTATCCGAGTCCAAGCGTTCAACGAGCATTTCAATGCGAGGTGCTTGTCGTACGGTTCGGTACTTATAAGAGATACGAGGACGTACTGCACTCGTCGTAGCTGGCTCTAGCTAGAGGAGTAGAGTTGCCGGTGGTACTTTCTAGAAAATTTAGTGCTATTCTTCTCCCGATCAAAAAGTTGCTGCGTCGTGCTAACGTTAGTAGTACTACGTTAGTAACATTAACGTTGATACCATAAGCTTGTACCTATCCCAGGCTGTTACACACTCTAGCTTGTTACTGGCAAAACTAGATGGCGCAATGCATCTGGGGCAATGTGCTCTGTAGAGTGCGAGAAGTGAACAGAGCAACTCGATGGAATGGGTACTCGTAGCACCTCTAGCCGTTGCTCTGATAATTGCCGATGCCAGATAAACATGGGAGGGACAACCATCTTTTTTTGTTTTTGCAGGTGAATCAAGTTGTCCTTCGTTTTTTTATTTTCCTTGGACTAAAGGATGAGTGAGAACAATCCAAACAGCGCAACTTGTTCATTCAAGGTTCGACAAAAGATCTTTGAGCTGAAATCCATTCGATGGATCCACCTTGAAAGACTTCCTGACGCCACAATGGTCAATGCAATCTGATATCACGACTTCCGTATCATCGAAGAACAGGATCTCTGACGATTCAACTTTGAACTTTTCTTGTAATTGCCTCATGTGATATCTTTTGACCTTGTTCAATTCTGGATCAGCATCGTGGTGTACTCGAGGATTGTATGCTACTATGAAAAAAGCCTCATGAATTGAAGGCACGAAGCACTTTTCCAAAAGAGCATTTACAAGCTCTTCACCAAGAATATGAGTATCTCGCCGTACAGTATCATTAAACTGGGCCTCGTCGGAGTGGGTGGCAATTCCCAGGTAGAATCCATGTTCATAAAGCCGAGGGACCAATGCTAGAAACGCTGGTGAAACTTGGTTGATGTACTCTTCCAACTTTGTTCGTAGGAGATTACCACGGCTGTGTGCTGCCACAGCTGTGAAGTCCATGTCGAAGGCTACAAGCTTGACCTTGTGCTTGCGCAAACGAGTAATGCATTCATCGATGTCTTCTTCACACATCGTACCAGTGGATGGTGGTGTTGTGTTGTGGTGGTTTGCAATCCAACAAAAAGAGTCATTTGAGTCAATCGTGTCGCATGGGTCAACAACATTATTTGCTACACCATCAAACAGGACAGTAAACTACGGAAGACGAAACAGACAAGTCGTCTTCCTAAGATGTTCACTAAATTCACTCTACTAGATGATATTGATTGATCGCTCTTTCTTGGAACATCTCTTTGCGAGAAGCTATTCGTAGATGGGACAAAACGTCCCCATTCCCCCTTCACAGAATTCTCCAGGGTCGTTGTAGCGCTTGTTCTTGTTTAGTGATTTGATCTGCTTCATTTCTTCCTCAGACAAGGTGAAATCAAACACGCTTCTGTTCTCAGTCATCCTTTCTTTCTTGCACGTCTTGGTCAAGGGGAACGTATTACGCTGCAATGCCCAACGAATCAGCACCTGACCCGGAAGTTTGTTGTGAGCCGACGCAATGCTCACAATCGTGGGGTCTTTCATTAGAAGTTCACTATCAGTGGCCATGTTTAACTCCAAATAGGACGAGGCTCCAAGGGTGGAAAACCCTGTTACTTTCATCCCTTGTTCGTGGGCAAAGCGGACCAATCGTTCTTGTGAATTGTGAGGATGCAGCTCGATTTGCAAGGTTGCAGGTCGAATTTTGCAAGTACTGAATATTTGACGAAGGAGCTGAGTCGTAAAGTTACACACTCCAATGGATTTTGCCATTCCAGCACCAACAAGGCCTTCCATGGCTGCCCAAGTGGCGCACATGTCCTGGTGCACTAGAACCATTTTCCCTTCCATATTCGTCCATTCTGGTGGATATTTTGCCTCGAATGGGACGAATTCCATTGAGATTGGGAAGTGAATGAGATATTCGTCTAGGTAAGAAAGCTGGAGGTCGTCGAGGCTCCGCTTGCAAGCCTGTGGAACGTGTTCTGGCCTGTGATAGGTGTTCCACAATTTTGAGGTGATGAATAACTCCTCCCTCGTGCAGATACCGTCCTTCAAAGCTCGAGCGATACCTTCTCCTACCTCGGCTTCATTTCCATAGTCACAAGCACAATCCAAACGACGGTATCCAGCCCGAATGGCTTCAAAACAAACGTCAGCACAAGCGTCACGCGGAACTTTCCAGAAGCCGAAAACAAGAGGGTCCTCTGGAAGAACTGCTCCAGTGTAGTACTTCTTGGTATCTTCTTCTTGCATCGCTCCGCTGTCGAAAGGAACTATTGAAAGGAATTTGTGTCTGTGACGGTCGTCCTAAAGGGTGTGAGAATCCCAAGCGGAGAATCGGGCAGCGAGGTGTCAAGAATTTTTATGTCGAGGTTCGCGCGATCATCACGGAGTTGACAGTCGTGTCTTTTGTACGAGAGAAAATTCGTTGCAAGTCCTCGTAGGATATTGAGACACCTTTCGTGTTTTTAGAGCGTCTTGGCTACTAGTAGTTGATAGCCTACGTCTACTATATCATCCACCACGTCAACTCCGTTGGCCTTGTTCTCAAAAGATACGGGGAAGTACTATTTGGGTTTTACTTGAAAGGCACGAACCGCCACACAAATCCCTTCTGACACTCCACTTTTTGGCCGCATCCCTCCTGGTGCCAAACCTCAGAACAAGTTCATTTTTTCTCATCAGATAACTATTTGAGGGAGAATGGCTCCAAACATTAGACAGATAGAACCAACTCCTCTCCGAGATGAGGACAATCGTATCCGATGTGGAATTTTGGGCTGCGGGATGGTATGTTCTTGTTCCCATTTCTATAGAATTTCATGTTCTGCGTCGTTGTGACCCATCTCACTCAAAAATGTTTCATTGCGTAGATGGGCCAGGAGCATATTTCCTATGTCATGGGATATTCAAGAGATATCAGAATTGATTTTCTTTGCGACCCTTGCGAAGAATCACTGGCCAAGGCCCAAAAAGTGATGAAAGAATTCCAAACTGGACCTTTCGCACCTCCAATAGACCCAATCATCTTCGAGGACGAAGCGATGATGTTCCAACACGCTGCGGAAATTGACCTCCTCGTAATTGCTTCGCCCAATTACATGCATACACCTACTCTTCTGCGATGGGGGAAACACGATATTTCCATCCTCTGTGAGAAACCAGTTGCTGTGTCTCAAGAACAGCATGACGCTCTCCTTGAGGCATCAAATCAAGAGGACTGGAAAGCGCGAATTTGGGTAGCAATGGAATATAGGTACATTCCAGCAGTTGCAAAGCTGATGTCACTTCTTCCCGAGATCGGCGATCTTAAGATGGTCACCATCCGCGAGAACCGATACCCATTTTTGCACAAAGTCGGAAATTGGAATCGCGATCAGAATAAGACGGGCGACACTCTTGTGGAAAAGTGCTGTCACTTCTTCGACTTGTTTCGCTTGATTACTGGGCAAGAAGGTGCTCTTTCCAGAGTCAGGGCTTTGGCACAACGAGGAATCAATTATGAAGATGAGGTTCCCCAGTCTGAAACTCCAATCATCGACTCGGCATATGTCACTATGCCATTTCAAAAGCGAGAGACGACATCTGACAAAGTGACCTGGGCCAACACCATCGGGTGTCTTGAACTGTGTATGTTTGCAGAAGGGAGCCGCCATCAGGAGGAAATTATTGTGACTGGAAGCAAGGTATGTCATGTCAGAATACTTTTGGAACTCGGTTGAATTTGGCATTTTCTGAACTTTTGTCAATCTTTAGGGTCGTCTCGAAGCCTTCATGCCTGAGAACAAGGTTTACATGTATAAACGTCCCACTGCATCCTCGTGGAAGGACAGGAGTGTACCACCACCCCCTGAGAGCATTGAGGAGACCATCTTTGATTGCTCAGATGTTAAGAGCGTCCATGGCATTGAATACGATATTCCTGAACACAACGGATACCATTACTGCAGTACGGCTGTTGAGTGGTATCATTTGTTAACTCAAATCGAAATTCACCGTCGAGGAGGAAAATTTGTTCCTCAAGTCTCGTTGACAGATGGCCTCCGCGCTGTGGAGCTCGGAGTTCATGCCACACGAGCTCTAGTCAACGACATCAGGGAGACCTAGAGTACATTTGTTCACTTGTAACGAACGTTTCCATGGGTTTTTGCCCAGTGTATATGAGAGCTCGAGAGGGAACGTTTTGTATAGTCCATTGTTTGCATCATCTAGCCAGTTTACAATCTAGCTTCGACGCCCTGAAACTTTGGTAGTCTCATATTCGATCAACTCATCGTCTGAAACAAAGGCATCCTTCCATTTCTTGTAGTGTGCCGTTTTCTTCCAGACATAATAAAAGTCAATGACCTCTCTGGTGTTCTTGGTCCCCACTTCCCTTGACACCTTGTGGAACTCCTTGCCATGATGCAACAAAGCAGCCTCAAAAAGAGCGACTTCATATGGGCTCCAACGCTCCGCTATGGTCGGCCGACGAAGCGGGCTTTTGAGGAACCCGAGAGCAGAAATGCCCTCCAGAGGGTATGCCCGGTTCTGAACATCAAATCCATAGGGTTTGAACTGAGTACCCGGGTACATCATTCTCCCCACAAAGTCAACGTAGTCCTCTGTAATTTGATGCACTGAGAAATCACAAAAGTGAGATAAATTCACGATCAATAGATGTTCACCACCTAGATGTGTGATGTGGAACTCTGCATTGGGATGACGTACCAATCCAGCGGTCATTCTCTATTCTAGTGCCGTAGGGATCAGATGGAGGATCCAATTGCTTGACCTTTCTGGCCACTTCAGGTTTTTCCGACTGTGAATCCTCGGCATCCACATCTGCAGAGTCTTGAGGTTCTTGCTTGGGTGTGCATGTGCTATCTTGAGTTTCCCCCTGTTGTGCGTCGTCATAACCGGCGAGGCCTCCCACCGGCAGTTGTGCTGTACCCGTATCCTCGATTTTTGCACGCTTGACATCAGGGTGAGACACAGATTCAGCCTGCAACGAATCATCTGAAGTCTTCGACTGGTTGTCTTCACGTTGACGCTTTTGGGTTGGCGTTTCACCGGTGGATGAGGAGCTGGGATCTTCTGGAAGCGTAGTAGCGGATGTTGGTGGCTCCGTGTTCATGATACCGGACGAAATTCGAATTGAATTAGACCAAAAATCAACAGATTGAGCTTGATAGAATGGTAGAAGATTTGAAGAGAGAGAACGCGGGGGAACGAGGCAGTCCTTGGGAAAGGATGAACAATGGACGCTGGATAGGACTGCAACTTCAGGTGTGAGCTCGACCGCTTGGCCTTTGTCCTAGTTTCGTCTGTCTGACTACCCTGCTGCGTCTCTTTGGAGAAACTAAGGAAGCCCTTCGTAGGGAACGGGACACGGGACTTGACACTCAACGGTCGCAATATGCTTATTTAGGAGATGGAGGGACTTGCCGACGCTACAGTTAGAAGTTGTTTAGGCAACGGAGTGCAGCTCGGAGGTTTCCCATTCCTCACAACAGCACGATAAAGCAATCGTTTGACAAGTCAATCGCGTTCTACAACAGGCACAGCCGCCCTTTTCGAATCCTAGGCTTCCTCACTGTTGAGCAGCAACCCATTTGTTCCCTATCCACCCCCCTCCAGCGAAATCCCTCACCTGAAAACTCTTCAATACCTATCAACTTTTGTTTATTGATCTCCATTTCTTCGTATTGGCATTATGAGTGGTGTAAACCCCGAGAGTCCTGGCCCTGTTTACGAATTCCATCGCACCGACATTCCTTCCAAAGAGCAGCTTCCTAGACCGCAATCCATGGATTATAGTTCTAACGCTGGCTCTGAGTCGTACTACCATCATGATGGCACCAATTCTTCCGTAACAGGGCATGCAGGAACCAACGCCAACAGAGATGATGCTACTGAGGTTGTACATGAAATGCACCTAGCCCTTCTATATCTGCTTTCTAATCCAGAGGAGTTTAAGAAAGCCATCCATTCACACCCTCCCCGAGGTGTTACAACTTTATCCGACTGGAATGCCGAATACGACGATGAAGAAGAATCTGTCCTCACTGCAACCACTGCCAATACGCCTTTGCCCTTTGTAGTCTTTGCCGATGATGCCGAGGTAGTATTGCCACAAGCACATACGGCCTCCCAACTCTTTGGTATTGAGCAAGTGGAAGGGATTGAATTGGAGGCAGCTGCAGGAATTCCTGCTCTTTCGCAACTGTTCCTTAGATGGTTGGGTAGGTATCTTATTGTTCTGGTATGTGAACACAGTTTTCTTTCGAGGATGAATCTCTAACATGGTGTATGTTGTTAGCCCTGATGCCTGGAGGTGATCACTTGAACATTATTGATCCACCTGGTCTTACAGTCATGAGAATTGCCGGAGGAAGATATAGGGTTACAGCCGCCCATCGAGTTGTTTGGACATGGATGAATGAATTTGCTTCCCTTGCAGAAGACACGGAAGGTTTTGGTGAAGGTGGTGTTGAGAAGCCCAACAAGCCTGCTCTTCAAGTGGGCGATTTAGTGACGCTAACTATCGTCGATGTCTTTGAAACTGACAATCAAGGAAAGCTGCTGTCATATTGTCCCACATTTGACAATCGTGCCGTAACAAAAACGAATCAGGCTACAGAAACCATTCGAAAGTCGTCGCATCAGTTGTTTTCCCTCATTGGACGAGCACAGAAGGCGGTGGTTAAATCCGAAGTGAACAAGAAGGCCAGTGCTCAACTTCAAAAGATGGGAATTATTGAAAGCGCGCGGCATATGGCAGAAAATGTAAAGCATCGAGTGGACGAAGCGGTCCAGCAAATGAACTCCCCGAGTCGAGCGTCACAGCCTAAACAAAGCGGTGCAGAAGAAGAATCACTGAAAGACGTCCAGGGTTTCGAACAGGCAATGAATGCTGCAGAAGCAGCTGTAACAGGGTCGTCAACTCAGCCTGGAGAATCGGATGTTGGCGCTACTGATGTGACTACTGCTGAAATTTAAATTGTGTATTCTTGTTGTCGTCTCTAAAGTAGCAATGTGTTAGCATTTCAATTGGGAAGTTATTGTAGAGGAGGGTACTCCTCAATACTAAACGAGACTACTCGTCCATTGTCGGGTTCTGCATCCACCTCAACGGGGGAGTCAAGAGACATCACATCAGCTTCTTGAACGACATGAGCATTCATGCTGTCAATGCTGGATGCTGGTGCGTCGTCAGCGTCAACATCGTCTTCCGCTTCAGACACAAACTCGCTTGGCGACTTCACGTCTACGTAGTCTTGACCAACCGTCACATCTCTTCGGCGGTAATACAGCACGTAAGCCGCTTCCGAAACAACGTCACTAATCGAGATGTCGTTCGTGACTCTGGAATCATCGTAGTGGCACCATGTTCCATCGTCACTGAGTGTGTATGCAGTGTAGTGACCTCCTCCAAGACCACCGTAGTGATTACTCACTGCGTAACAGTCGTAAATTGGCTCTTCGCCTGGTTTGAAATGGGACACAAGCCCAGTCAAGTCCAGTCCGACAAGTGGAAAGTCGATAAATGACGTGATTTTTTCGCGTCTGTGCGTACTTGCAGAGTAGTGAAATCTTTTCAAGTGGACGATCAGAATTGGAGGGGTTCGATACAGATGAAACTGTTTCCAGGCGCGAACGTGGTCTTTGCACCGGTTGCAGTACCACATTTCAGTCTCCTCAAGCTGCTCCATTTGGCAATACTTCTTGATGCAATCGAGAACGTTGATCACCTTCTCCTCTTCAGCCTTCCTGGCTGCAACGACATTTTCGTCATCCAGACAATCACTGGATTCGAACTCTTCGTCATTGAAAACCTTGTCACCAAGTGCCACAGGCCACTCCACAAATATAGTACCCTTTGGTCCCATTCTTTTTGCAATGAGTTCCATCTCGGCTTCGTTACTTGGATCTGCCAGTACATCCCCTTGCCAGGTGCCCATAATGTCCGGTCTCTTGACCATTCCAAACGTTGTGTCTGCATTGGCTTTGGCGCCACTGTTCGTATCCTGGCTCCAAGCCAAAAACACTTGACGCATGACCATCATCTCAGGTGAGCATTGCATGTCATCACTAACCATATCACTCGAAGGGGAGATGGATCGAGAAAGACGAGCAGCCAACATTTCGCGCAAGTTATATACAGTCGTGCTCGTTGGGAATCTCATCACAAATGGCTGCACGAACTTGTCAATTTTGCCAGATGGTTGAGGGCGAGTCATAATAACATTCACTTCCACGCCATCCCTGCATGCTCCTTGTTTTTCAGTAATTTTGCGCAATGTGTACTGCCGCAGCTTTCTGAGGCAGAATTCTAGGATTGCAACATCATGTCGTGACCTCACATTCTTGAAGGTTGGTGAGTCATTGCAACAGTCCAAGAGTTCTGTAATTACTTCATCCATCATGTCATCAATCTCTGCTTCTGCTTCCACCTCAAAAACTTCACTTTCTGGTTCGGGTTGCTCCTCTTTCTCTTTTTCTTTCTCTGCCTCGTGTCTTGCAATTACACGGTGACATTGCTCGAGGAACGACACTACTTTCTTCGTAAGCTGCACACATTCCTCCACAGTGCCCCTTCTCGGATTGAAGGTGCTCAGAAGCATTGTGTATGGCTCCACGTAATGTTCCATTTCAGTTTGCCAATAGTCACTTCCATTGAGTCTTGTGAGAGTTGGTGTATCCAAAACATACTTGTGCGTTTCTAGGTCGGGCAAATCCGAAGGACTCCACGCCGAAATGACGTCTTTGGACTTTTCCTGAACATCCGCCAATGGTTCCATTTGAAAGACAAACGTCACGTCATCATTTCTGATAACATCGATATCGGTTGACAAACTGTATACTTTGTAAATTTGGCGGGAAAACACGTCAGCTGCGCATAGATCATGGAATGGCAATGCTTCTTGGATAACTCCATGTTTGACAAGTTCTCCGTTGAGCTTGGACAAAAGGGATCGTATCGTCGATGCCTTGTTGAGAGTCAAGGAAATGACTTTTCTCTTTACAGATGGATCCAGCGGGACAAACGTTACCTCAATCGTACGTTCAGTTGCCCCTGGAATTGGGACAGAAAGGTACATGAAGGGATCAAAGGTTGTCGAGACGCGGTTGCAACCTTCTCGGCAGCACTCCAAGCGACTCTTGACTTGGCCCATGAAACTCTCCAAAACGCGACTATCCTCTCTTTGCAAGTGCAAGGCCCAGGCTTTGTCAGCCGCCACCTCATCAGGCTCATCCTCGCCTTGTTCAGGTTTCTCAATGTAAGGCTTTTTCGTGACACGATTGGTATCTTCGTGCAAGGCATCAAGCAAATAGGTGGCCAACTCTTGAGAGTCGTGCTGGTCATAGCCCATGAATTGCTCCGCATGCCTTCCCAAGCAGACCTTGAAGCTGCGAGGGTAGATCGCCGAGGACGATGAATGGGCATAGCTGTTCTCTCCGACACCCATGACATTGCGTCGTTTGGACTGCACACCCCACATCTCACCGATGAGATCCGCAAACTGAGATGCCAGCTCACCTCCGGTACCCAGAGGGTTATCGCGGTTGAGATCGTTGGCATACTCTCCAGAGAGAAAGTATCGGCGGAGTGGAGTGGTATGAGCCAAACACTGGAGCGAAGAATTCATAAAGCATGTATTTCCCAGGTTACCAAGTCCTGATGCAAGACGCTTCCTTCCTGCCGACTGCCCATTGCTTCTTGACTCCACATCCATATCAGAACCATCGACGTTGGAAATCGGCGAAGTTGTGGATGGCGGAAGAAGGAGTACAGGAGGGTCTTGAGAAGACTGCAAGTCTTCCTCCTGATCATTGGTACCATCCCAAGGAGTAGGAACAAGAACAAAAGACGACTACATGGTAAGAAGGTATCAGACACAGGATAGAACATAGGTGCAATTGACGGGGCCGCCTTCCTGGATACATACCTCTGGGGTGGAATTATCTCCATTGGAAGCAGTTGTAGAACTACTCTGGGGGATTCCTTTGGTAATGACCATTTCGTATGGAAACCTACCGGAAGGAGGGATTTGGATGAATCGCGGAGTGCCCCCTTCGGACTCTTCCGCATGAAGACGAATGGCCATGCCATTGGACGTCTTGGTATCCACCGGAATGCAGGGACGCTTGAGTTCATATCCATCAAAATCGAACTTCTCCTTGACCAGCATCCAGGCGCTTGGACCTACAAAGAAGTAATCTTCCTTGTGCGTGAGATCCACCCGCATGGACTCCAGGGCGCGGTTGTTGCCACCTCGGTTGTGCAGCTGGTCAAACCGCTTACGTTGGACTTCAGCAACCCCGCCCCCAGCGGTTGAGGCAGGAACGTTATGAATTTCCGAGTCCGTATGGCTCAACAACTCGGCATTCGCAATGGGACCAATGGTGTCCCGCCAGTTTGCCGGGATTTCGGTAGAGCTTCTAGCAGTAAGAATTGGATATGCAGCACGGAACCAAGTAGCTGGAACAACATAGAAATAAAAATTGGCGTTTTGCGAAGCATCGGACATGGCATTCATCACCTTTCGAGTATCATCGTCCTGCAACACGAGATAAAAAACAGGTAAGGGTTGAGACTACTGTGGTACCAAGTAGTGGACTCGGAGTAGATGGGACCCTTTGGTCCAAAGGCTAACGTACCGACGCTGCTTGGAAAGCACTAGCAAGGTCCAAGGCATCCATCTGATCTTGTGTAACATCAGTTTGGTAGAGTAATTCCCCCATTTTGGTTTCTAGTGCTGGGCCCGGAAAGACAAGAGGAGGGCAAACACGAGGTAATGTCCTGGAGTCCAGCTGATGAACGACTCTTGCGCTGTGTGGTGTCCGTTCTTCAACGAGTACGAGTACGTGGTAGACTCACACGATTCAATGAAAGCAATATGCCCCAGGGTTGAATCGGCCCAGTCCACCGCCACAAGAAGGCGCACGGGCTGTTTTGGGTTTGGGAACGAAGCATGTTACTTTTTAGTGGAAGACGATGGAAGATCGGAATAGAAAGTTACTGTAGCAACACAACCCCATTACTACCGAAGTTTATCAGCAAGAGATACAAACACAAAATGGTTCCAGCGCAAAATAGTTTCCTATACTAGACGGTTCGAGGCTTGCACACGAATAATAACAATATTAATCCATGTCCATATCAAAAGTAGCTTCCGGCTCCGATGGAGGTACTACGGAAGATGGCGATGGCGCGACGGCATAGGTATACATGGGACGTAGCATGGTGGTGGTAGTAGTTGTTGTCATGGGACGGGATGCATTGGGTGCAGGCCGACCAGACGAATTGCCTAGTGAAAATGGCGGAACCCACCTTTGATCATTGGAGGCTGTTGTGACGGGAGATTGTACTTGTTGCAACGTATGACCGGGAAGCGGGCGTTGCAGCACATGTGGGGTTGGGTCCGACATGGACCTAGACAAGGGTTTGAAATGGCTGTCCTGACTTTCAGAAGCAATGGAAATTGCCTCCTTGTGCTGCAGCTGTTGTTGTAGCTGCTGCTCCACAAACCGTTGTGTATGATTCTGCTGATGCCCTGTAAGTGTTCCACCCTTGGACGAACGGAGAACTTCAAAAGCCGTCAAGGATGTAGACAACATGCTTGGAGAATCGTACTCCTTTTCTGACAACGAGTCACCAAAGGTAGACCGGTAGGGAACATGATGAATCAATGGCATGACTTTGACTGGGTCCGTAGGCTTGAACTCTGGCGTCTTGGAAGCCTCGTCCATCAATACAGATAATGACGAGGCTACCCCCGACTCTGCCGCGTTATTTTTTGCCTCTTGGAGAGAACGAGCCTGCTGTATACGTTCCCCAATGGACATCTGAGGCCTTGCATCGTTGGTTTGAAACCGAGTCCTATGCTCCAGCTGCCGAATTCTGCCAGAACTAGGCTCTCGGTAACTACTAGGTCCGTCCAAAAATCTCCGTTGTTGGTGTGACTCACGAAGCGACCCATAGCTGACAACTTCAGGAGGTTCCCCCAGCCCTCCTCTGATATCCCCCGACAAACTAATAGGCGGAAGACTCATGACGAATTCCGCGTTATTGAGAGAGCCCAGATAGGGCGCTCTCGGTGCCTGCTGTGTGGCTGCCCTTGGAGCAGCTCCTGCGTCTGCACCACCAAGGGCTGGTGGTGGACTGGAACCGGCATCAGTAGTGGCAGCAGTATGAATAGCAGACGTAGTGGCCGATGACGTGTTGTTGTTGTAGCCAAATTTTCTGCGGAGTCTCCGAGCATCACGCTCGACCACATCAATGACACTATCATCGTCGTCATCTGTATCATACACCATCGGCTCAATTGGGCGTTCCCCAGGAGGACGGACGATGGCAATGGGAGCCGATCGAGTGTTATTGGATGCCTGCCAAAGACTCTCATGCTGTGCCGATGGGTACCCAAAAGCATTGCGCTCATGGTGGAAGTGAGACATGTTGGAGGAACCTCGAGACCGACCAGAGGATTGCAAAGACCGTTCGGATACCTCTTGCTCTGCACTTGTCTGCATTGCTCCCTCGGTCGCTGGGCGCTCTGGAAACCAGGTACTCGGACACAACTACAAGCTACTCGTACGGACTGTCCAACCAACGCCACACAAACCACAGCAACACCAGCTTTCTGCTCTCTATCACAACTTCCGTTTTTCAATGGGAACTCACTCCAGTACGATGCGTACACTACACTACGACCAACATGGTCCTACTCGTACAGTACTGACCTGCGCTCGCTGCTGCGCTTCCCATGGACCGCTCACCTTCCCAACCTAGACCTCGTAGTCGATTTGTTCGAATCAACTACCCTCGACCTCCCAACTGCCACGTGGCTTGACCTGTGAAAATCCAAAACTCTACCAACAGCCAAAAAAAGTATTCCACATTGCCTCCATCAGGCAGTGTTGGCAGCAGCTAACAAACCCAAACAGAGCGAAAGCCCACCAGAGCATCCAACATGAAGACAAATAATGTTATTTCACCTACTGTGGCTTCCATTCTAGTTCTTTGGAGTTTAACTTCTTTGGGACAAGTCACTGCAATTCTCGGATCTCGTTCCATACCTTCAACTCGCCTCCCCTTTCTTCCCACAAAAACAACTACCAGTACATTAACATCAAGAACGGCAACGATATTGCGTTCTAGAGGTGGCCAATCTAGCAATGATCCATATCTTTCTAATTCCGATTCAAACTATCTGCCAAACCCCACTGACCCGAATGGATACTATCCCCAGGCTTACGAAAATGAGATGCCTTTCCAGCAGGAACCAATCCAACAACGAGTGGACCGATGGCGACAAGAGCAATTGTCCTATAGTCAAAGTATGACCCCTGAAGATGAAGCCAATCCAAGAGACGCCCAAGGACGCGTCAAGTTACTAGCTTCCGTATCGCGAGGTGGTCGAGCCCTCATTTTCTTTCTCCTCATGTGGCGAGATGTCCATCTCTTGGAAGTCGCAGATATGGCTCTCAAGGGCAAGTTGGGAGGTCGTCTGCGCATGTTTGGAGTTATTCCTCTTTCCCTTTTGTTCCTTGCCAATATGATTGGAGTGGTTTGTTCGCTCCAATTCCTCCAATTCAAAAAGGCTCACATGAAAGCCATTTTGAACCTTGACAAGACGGTTGAAATCCTTCTCTTGGTTTGGTACTTTATCCGAATGACGGTGTATCCTTCCAAGTATGTCCCACGAGAAAAGTTCATTTCCGATATGCTTCATTCTGTTTTCTTCCTCATTCAATGTCAGGCCTTTACACGAGTGACTTGGTAAGTAGTGTGCTATGATATGGTGTGCTTGGCGGCTCTATTGGACGTGTAAGTGCAGTGCAATCTCATCCTACACTCGTCGTACTCCACTTTTGCAGGGATGAAGTACGACCAGGGCAACCGTCGAGTCTGGGACAAGATCTACAGAGTCAAGCTGCTCCGTACGATTCCTACCGAGGCCCTCCACCGGGAGTATCGCAGTATTCAAGTAGAGGAACTTCCTATCAACAACAATACGGATCTAATTGAAATGCAATTGCACATTAACTACTAGATCGAACGGTACGGGACAATGTTTCACGCTGTAGTTACGATAAACCAATAATAGCAAGACAGTTAGTTAACTGGGGGGTCAGATCCTGTCTGGAGCAGTCTCCATGGTCTTGTGGTCGTCTGATGGAGGCGTGCCTACACTTTGGGCAGGCGAAGATGACTGTCCAGAAACAGGGCTTTGTCGCCCGTATTTGTTGGGGTTTCGAGGAAGCCCAATGGGTTCCTTGCGGTCATTGCCCAGGGCCACAATACCCTGAATCACCGACACATCCTTGGCATCTTCCATTGCCTGGCGGTTTTCTTTTTCCTTGGCATTCCTTTCTGCTGCCTTGTCCATCAGGTCGCGGACATCCATAGGAAGAGAGTTCCTCATCCTGGCCTCAGCAATCAGCTTTTGTTGGGCCAACTCGTGGGCCGCTCGAAGAGCCCCTAGTTTGGTTTCAAATGCACGAGAGAGCTTCTCGAGATCAGAAAGGAAGGCCTGGTCGCCAGAAAGAGCAGGATCAATATCGATGGCTGCAGGTGCATTGTAACGTCCCGAGTCAGGAGTGAAAACACGAGGCGACTGGCTGCCCATCGTCTCGCTATTTTGAAGTGGGCTGTCTCTGCCAGATTGCGAAGTCATAGCGACAGTTACTTGCTTGCTGAGATCAAGAGGACCGTTGGCCGTCTTGTTAGAAGCCAATGACCTAGCGCCATCAGACTCGGTAGTTCGAGACGTTCCGTCCTTGCTCTCTTCACCTCGCTTCTTCTTCACCTTTTCCAGCTTTCTTTTCATTCGCCCCATTTCCCTCCGGATAGCCAAAAGACCAGGCTGACGGTTCTGGGCATCGGCCAATTTTCGGTATTTTGCTCTAGCATCTGCTTGTGCTGTGGAGGTTTCGCCACGATGCATTGATCTAAGCGCAATAACCTCTGGTTTAATGAATGGATGAGAACTCAATAGCGCCGAATCGTGTCGTTGATTTGCATCTTTTTGGCAACAACACCTCAAGAAATCAAGCATTTCGGGGGACCAACTGTCAGGGTCAGCAAGGGTAGGAGCAGGTTTGGTTGGAATGACAAAGATTGCTCGGAGAGGATGCAAGTTGGCGTGTGGTGGAGCTCCGTCTGCCATCTCAATGAGAGTGATACCCAACGACCAAACATCTGCGCGTCCATCATAGTGGGATTCGCTGATAACTTCAGGAGCCATCCAATAAGGTGAACCAACCACCGTTTTGCGCTTATTGAGAGTATTAGTCAACTCAGCGGAGACTCCAAAATCGGCAAGTTTGACGTGTCCATCAGAGGTTAACAAAACATTCCCGCACTTGATGTCACGGTGACAAACGTTGGCAACACCATGCAAGTACTCAAGCCCCAAGACAATGGACGCACAGACAGCCCTGATACACTCTTCAGTCAGCAGGTAACCGGCATTGGCTTCAATTACATCACTCATACTTCCTCCTTCGCAAAACTCCATCACGATCCACATTTCGCCTGGTTTGTTAGTGGGTGGCCGAATGAAGCATTCACAATACCCAACGATATACGGAGAGTCACATCGACTCAAAATGTCGATTTCACCCTTAATCTTCTCTTCCTCCGATGCACTACTGCTGGCATTTGCAATAACTTTTACCGCAACAATTGCGTCAGTCGGTTTGTGCTGGGCTTTGTAGACTGCCCCGAAAGATCCTTCTCCAATCAGGTTGAGAATTTCAAGCTCATAGCTTCGATCAATAGAACTCTGACAAAACGAAAAAAGCAACTGAGAAGTTAGAATTTTCGCATCGGCGGAAAACATGGAATAGAAATAGAGGGTATCATCGACACAGAACAGACGGCAGGCCGAAAAAGAATTGTGACCGGTCACTCATGGCGGAATTCTGTTCAATCAAAAGGCGGAAACACTTCACCTCCCCTTCTACTCGTACAAGAGCGGAATCCTGTAACTCTCAACCATTCGTATCTTGATACTTCCGACGCACGTTAGGGAAACCCTCAAATGGATTCGCTATGCGCTACCTTCGCTTCCTTCGCTCCAGCGTCTCTTCATCTAACCTGCTCGTTTGCCTTCAACAACGTACCGTCATGATAACCGGACGACCGGGTCGCTCCTCCTTTCCTTTGAACTGCAATTGATGAAAGAGCGCAAGCTGTGGTGTTTCCTTCCGCAATCACAGATGGATGGGAAGGCAAGCAGTGTTTGTGCCTGTCGTCGACAGCCTCAATTCAAGTACACAAACCCCCGACTCCCGAACGTGTGAAGGCCGTCACCACCACCACCACGTCTATCCCTCCCACCAGGTTCTCGCCTGCCGGTAGTAGCCACCAGTCCTATGTTTCGCGCACGATCGACATAACTGAGACAAAAATCTGACTAAACACATGGGTAATCAATATACAAACACGGAGAGAATCAATGGCCAATAGATGCAGCGAAAAGTGCCCCAACGTGTAGTAGAGTTATTTGGAGGTTAAGTTGGTCGGTGAGAAGACAGTGATCGAAGACTACTACTGTACGACGGGAATGTTTCCAACTTGGTTTCCAGTTTCCAGTGTAACAGAGAGCTCGCCCTACTACTATGTAGATTCTTCATTTTGCTTGTGGAGCATTCGAGATCCGCATTCCAATTTTGTTTAGGTAGTTGCACTGAGTCGTTCATGACTACGAAATGGTTATAGTAGATTTAGAAAAGGCCGGCTTCAAACAATTGCGGTCTTTGCTGGTACTACTAGTAGTTGGTTAAGCCAGGAGCATCACCGAGATGGATAAACTGGTTGGTGTTGATCAGAAAGATGCGCATGTATCTGTTTCAGCAGGATAATAGGATCTTGGGGGTGGGCAATTGAGAACCGTATCTGGTGATGTTGGCAGGGAAAGATTACTTCTTTTGGAAGATAGATGCCCCGCGTAAGGAGCGTTGAAACTTCGGCGGGGAGGCTTGAGCTTGGGGATCATTCTCGTAGTAGGCCTCGATACCACAAACCCATGTTCGTCCAATGTCATGCTCCTAACAGCGACATCAATAGGTTCGTCATCTTCATCGAAGCGGAAGGGTGAAGTCTCAAAAGTTGACCATTCATCAAAGTTGGTCTTGAAAATACATTCCTCTTCTCTCCTTGGTTGATATTGGGGCACGTCGCGTTGTCCCTGGCTACGTGGAGACATTCGTTGCTCCTGTGGATTACGTTCCATTTGTTCCGCTGACACACTATCTGTCTGCTTTGCTGAGTTTGAAGTTGCCACTGAGCCATTGGTGTAAGGTCCCTGGCGACTGACAACGGCTGTACCCTCCTCCCATGAGAGAGACTCAAACGAATCAGCCTCCCCAAATTCAACCTTAGGAGGGAACTCATCCTCCGGGCCCAAAAGCTCAGTATAAATGTCTTCAACCGCCTTCACTACAGGTGGAGAAGGCGACTCCGCTTGACTAAGAGGAACAATCGACGAATTCACGGGGGTAATTTGGATCTCTTCCTCTTCTTCTTCGTCGTCGTCGTCGTCCTCCTCCTCCTCAGAATCAGGGAAAGTGACTGCAAGGTCGGGATCTTCGTAACATTCTTCGTCAGCTTCAAGACAATTGTCGGGGCTCTGAACTTCTTCTTCAGCGATGTCTGGAAGCATTATTTGACCTGATTTCGACTCAAGGGAGGCCAGATCCAAAGGTTGATCCAAATCCCTGAGAATGAACTCCACCGAAGTCGCACAGTCCTCTCTTGACTCTTGCACCATAGTTGTAGGGTTTCGACTACTTTCGGATACCGTTTGCATGATGAAATCACAAATCTCTTGTTCCAAGCTGTTTCCTCGTTTCCTCCTGTATCTTCTGCGTGCCTTCTGCTTGTTGCTCTTTTCTGTCGTCATTCTTGCCGCTCCCATGGATCCTTCACGTACTTTGATTTCGTCGAGAAGAGTGAGCTCTTCATCAGACTCTTCATCCACTACATTTCGGGACATACCTGGACGGTCGTAACTGTATTGAGATCCCTCATCGTTGGAGGTTTCCTCAGGGATCCGACGAAGCGAGTAATCCAACATTTCCTGTACTTCTGATGAGATCAGATGGAGCAATATCAGTAAGAAACAACGTAGGAGACACAATAGAAATACATGCAGGCAAGGATAGTTCACCTACCAGTTGTTGAATGCAAAATGTCGCCAAGCAGGCAGGGTTGTGAAAGCGATCGCTTTATGACGAACCAGAGACGTTCAACGATAGCTGATTGTACAGGATCTACCTAGGACTAAGGAGTTAGGCTACGTTGGAGGCGCACTGCAGCTTAGAAGCTGACCAATGGGTTGCCAGCGAAGGAGCCGATTGGATGCCTAACGCATTCAAAGTGCTCGAAAACGTGAGCTGGTTAGATTTCAAGTGTGAGTGCCAGGCGCTCTAATATGCCGTTGGTCGCAAAAACAGGTATTTTTTCGTTTTTGAATGCTATGTAATATTTGGTTGGTGGCGAGTTTCTGGTGAGGTGCGCAGAGTTTGGCGGTAAGAAATGAGACTGACCGGATGAAAACCTGTCCACCCGCATACCTGGGTGCGAAAACCTGGTCTGGAGAAAAACGGCAAAAACTATCAATCCCGGGTTTTCCAAGACTCCATCACGACCCAAATGGGTCAGCAAAATCAGTGCAAAAACGTCAGTAAAAAAAAGGGCCGTACCCTTCGCGCAGATCGCAGGTCACAACACAGCACAAAACCAGCAATGGCAACAACTACGATCGACCACAACAAGCAACCTACTATGTTACGCCACCATTACTACAACTAAGTTGGAGGGTCCCTTCTTCTTGTTCTTTGTTCTTCATCTTCTTGCTGCTGCTGGTGGTACCATGATGATCCTGCTGCTTGTTCTTGATGTTGATGTTGCCACTGCTGAGCCATTTGCCAAGTGTCATGCGATTGATGCCGGAACATCTGAAAATATTCCAGCTGCATGTTTCCAAGCAAGAATCCCGATGTGTTGTCAAATTGGTGTGGTTGCTGGTGGTAAAGGAGTGCTGCTGCTGTAACGTCGTGATGAGGCTCCTGGTGGTGTGGTGATTGTTGCAAAGGAGGAGGAGGGGGGACGCCATATCCCATTGTACGTTGGTCATGCTGTTGTTGCTGCGGTCGTGGTGGAGGTTCTGGGAGAAACAATGGGGTGGCGGTGTTGTGATCCTGCTGAAAAGGTTCTTGGTGTTCTTGTCCTCGTCCTCCCCCATGATCATTCTCGTCATTCCCATGATCTCCTTCTTGTTCTTGGTCCTCCGCAGCACCAGGAGTTTCATTTGACAATTGGTTGTTGTTCTTCGTCCGCCTGTTATTTTTGTTCTGACGAGATCGTCTCTTCTGTTCCCGTTCCAGCTTGTGCCTTTCCTGGACTTCAACAGAAGGAACAGCACATGTTTCATCTCGAAACGGTTCTGGGATAAACTCGCGCCATTTTGTCCCCAGTTCAATCTGCTTTATGATCGAAATACCAGGCTCTGGAATCTGGTTGGGGAAATTGTCACGCAGAATAGATTCTCTTGACGACGTAGCAGTAACATCAGTAGTATTACGACTGACTTCTCTTGCCATACTGAGTAGCTGGAATTGAGGCTGACGTCGTCCTTGTCCTCTTCTTACTGTAGTCGGAGAAGCATCATCGTTGCAGCATTTACTCACCAATGTTTGCCAGAACTGTTTGTACCACACATCATATTGGCCTTGTTGTTGTTGTGATGCCGTTGTTTGTGGTGCATTGGCATCGTCACAATCCACTGTCGCCGCCGAGGTGCACACTGCCATCATCTGTCCACCACCACCATTTACATACCTTGAACAGAAGAACAGGTGAGACTTGTGTACAATGCCAGTTGGAAAACGTTTATAAATTTTGTCAAAGTATGAATCCCAATCATAGAATTCAAACTCAGAAACGACAGTGATGGATTCATTTGCGTCAAGAACAGGAAGCAAACGTTGGAACGAAAACACGTCTGACTTCCTGTATGTCAGCTTCAGTTGGTTAAACATTTTGTCGCATGGGTTTTTTGTATGCCCGGCAACAAGGAAGACAAACTCAACTTGTTCAAAATACCCGAGTTCAACAAGGTAACACGCCATACGTAGAACCATTCGGTTTTTGTTTTGTCCCGAACAGTTGTCCATGACAATGGACAAAAACTTCCGCTCCCGCTGCCGCTGGACAAGGTATTCTTGCTGTTTCAAGTAATCATAAATCATAGAGGCGACGTTGTTTCCACCTTTCTTCCCTAGGCCTTCATGGTATACGTATGCATGGAGATGTTCCCTTCGGCAGTCGAAGATCCCAAACGTGAAGACATTCAACGGTGAGTAGTAGTAAGTAGCACCTGGTTGCTCACCGCCAAAATGAGGAACTCCCATGTTTTGGCAGAAGTCCATAACAAGGACTGTATGGTTGGGATTCATTTTGGCTACCCTTTGTAGGTGATTGAAGTAGAGACGTTGAGCGACACTTCGATCTAAGTGCAACTTTGCAAGAGCTAAGGTCCCTTCACACAAATAAAGGCGTTGATTGTTTGAGCTAGTATTAGTACTGCTACTACTACCACCATGATCATCGTCATTGTCGTTCCTCTGCTCTGGAGCTGATGTCTGTGCCGTTGTTGTGGTTGTGGATGTTCCTGACGGAGAAGTCACAGCGTACCGAAATTTATTTGCCAAAACGTAGCACTCATTGCAAACGTCTTCACGTGAGCGAGGTAGAACGAGTTTGGGGAAATGTTTTCGCCAGTATGCTTGGAACGTTGAGAGTGCACACTTGCCTTGTTGTTCTGTCCCTGCAATCGGTTCGAAATCTATCGCTCCTTTATTATTTTTCAACGAACACTTGTACCCCCTCGACTCGATCCACCTTGCATAAACTTGACGGCATGTCCAATGAGTTGGTAACTCTTGGACTTCATCATCGACATCCCGAAGGCCTGTAGCAGTTGAAGCCCCACCACTTGCCGACGAGATTCGAAGACGTACAACACGGGTTGCCCTCGGAGCAGCAAGGTTTGACAACTCTGTGAAAAATTCGAACAGAGACTCTTCTACTTCGGTTGAAAGGGCTCTGGAACCCTTCATTCCTTTCCTTCCATGGACCCGGGGTTGCAGATTGTCGTTTTTAACTTCCTCAGTCAATGTGGCAAAACGAACTCTTCCGACATCAAGAAATACAAACATTGCCCTGTGGCAAACTAAAGGAACAATATCGTTGTTTGTAGGTCTCCCAATTGAAGGGAGAGGGAACCTCGGCTTGTTCTTGTTGTTTTCCTCTCCTCGCAGAGGTGACAAATACAATTGCACAAAATGCTTTTGTGCCTGCTCCCGCTGTGAAACCGCTGAAAAACACATCTGCCGCATGTACTCGGCCAGAAAAGGTAACCAGCCCTGAATTTCATCGCCTTGCATGCATGTGCATCTGCTCAGGCGGCCCTTGTGGTCGGGGCATGATCCCTTTGATATCAACGTATCGTTGATGTAGTTCATGATGGCACTTCTTTGATTCTCTTCCGTCCTGAATGCCTGGTTGATACGTCTGTTGCGAAGTGTCCCAAACACATGAAGCTTCTTCCCCTTTCTGTTTGTTGAGTCCTCTGGTTGTGGTGCTGGTACTACAGCGGGTTGTTCTTCTTGTTCTTCCTGTTGTACTGGTGCTGGATGATCCATGGTGGAATGGTGGTCGATGAGGAGGAGGACGAGGTCACAGGTTTTGATTCAATCAGCGATTTTGAAACCTGGGCGGACCAGGTTTTGTTTCAATCAGCGATTTTGAAACCTGGTCAGACCAGGTTTTGTTTCAATCAGCGATTTGAAAACCTGGTCAGACCAGGTTTTGCCTGAATCAGCGATTTGTAAACCTGGCCAGACGCACTATCCGGCATGCGATTGGCGATAACAAAGATCTTTAGGCATGCTGTCATGCATACTTGAGTCACGAGTACGCCATGTCTTGGCATTGCTTTTGTGGAGCTTCTGAGACCATAACTTTGGAAGGAAACCTCGCCCAATCACAACCAAATTATCCACGGAAAGCCCTGGACTAGCTCTTTCATACTGTACTATACCCTAATTTTATGTAAAATTGAGTCTAGGAAGTCATTGCCCAGGTTTTTATCCGGTCAGTCTCAAATGATGAGGGTTTGTCGCCAGCACGACCTTGTTACGTTCGTGGTACTTAGTACTAGTGCCTCGTGTAGGGGTGGGGGCCCTCGTGGTCCCCCAGTGCCCACGTGGTCCCCGTAGAAGACATCGTTTGTTTGGTACTGTAATACTTGATAGACTTGTAGTACGATGAAGTGCATGGGCTCTATCGAAACCTCTATTCTTAAAGAGTGCTCCGAGATAGTCATACATCGGAAACGACCCGTTGTGGGATCTCTGGAACAAGTTGAAAATTGTAGTTTCACCGGTAAAACGCCCCTTTTGCAAAATTCGCGCATGCGCATTTTGCGGGGGGTCCGACGTGGACCCCTGGTAGCCCCCAGTACAAATCCCACGAGCAAGGAGTCAAAATCATGGGGGACCAAACTTCGACAGAGGCCATCTTTTGAACTACCTAATATCAATTGCTCCTACCTTATACTTCCACCCTGGTATTAACATAGAAGGGAGAACAGGAGTTTCGCGCCAAAAAAGAGACATGTAGAATGCTGTAACGTAGCTACAAAATAACAAGACTGACTCATGACTGCCAACAATTTATCGAACGATTCACTCATTATCACCATGCCCAGTGATCTTCGGATTGGTTGTAGAGTCAGTGGGGCTGTGGGTCCACTCCTTGATGCTCCCAGTAACCCAGGTGAAGGAGCAGTTTCCACAAATTCAGGAAGTGGAACAACTACTACAGGAAACACCAGGCAGAGGGCACCGAGACGACACAGACAACGATTCCATGGAACAGTCCTGAAATCTGTTTCTACAGGCTACTGGACAGTCTTCTGGGATGAAGTCAGTAAAGCAGCGGACCACTTCAGCAACAAACTAAAGTTTGAAAGTGCAGCCACAAGGGAATGGTCCCAAGATGAAATAGAGCTTCTATTGCGAGATTCCTACCTAGGGAATCAACAAGATTTCAATGCCTATGTTGAACAACGATCTCACCAGGCCAGCAGTGTAGTTCCTACAGCTATCACTCCTATCAACACTGTGAATGGTGGTGCTGATGAAGAACAAACTGGGGAAAGAGGAGGAGGACGAGAAGAAGAAGGTATGGACGAAGAACAAGAAAACGTAGCTCCACGACCACCAGGACAACAACAAGATGACATCCGGGAATCTCAGGAATCCCCCCCTCACATCGTGTCTGAGGAGGAAGAGGCTTCTGAGACTGATGAGGAAGTTATAGAAGAGAACTATGACCCTCAGTCTATTATTCAAGAAATCCTACTTGAAGAACGTCAAGGAAATTGTCCCCACTCTGATGCCTGGAGTCGCTACTTGGCTCGAAAGGAAGAATTAATTGGTGAGACAGTGATGTTGCAATCACCAAGAGGAGCAACCAGATGCACTTGGCTAGTTCGGTCTGATATAAGAGCTGGTGACATTGAGCAGCCTGCTCCAACACAAGTGGAACGTGCATCCATGTCCAACCGAACGAAGGGGGGCATCGTAAATTTTGATTTCCATCCCGACAACAAAGAAAATACTGTGCCAACACCAAATAAAAAGAGCAGTCGCCTCAACACTCTTAAGCTACTGATGCATCTTTGGCCTGGTGATTGGGAAAAGCAACTGCAAAGTCTCAACATTCGAATCATTGATGACAATGAAAGTAGGAAAGCTGCATCCCGAAACCCATCTACTATCAGAACATGCCGACCTATATCACCTCAAGAATTTTGGCGTTTCTTTGGTTTGTTGGTGGTGGCTAGACTTGAGGGAGTCAAAGGAGATCTCTGGGAATCATCTAATCCGGAAGGGTATGGCCATGCCGTTGACATGAGTCCGTACATGTCTGCAAATCGTTTCAAACAAATACGTTCATGGGTCCCTCTTCTTTGGGCTGATGATGAAAAGAAGGGAACTGGAGACAGGTGGTGGCAAATCAGTTCTGTTATTGAGTTGTTCAATGAGAATAGAAGAAAAACTGTGAGGTCCCCTGTGAACGAGTTTGTACTCGATGAAACAATGTCAGCCTTCCGCCCACAGACAACAAAGACAGGTAACTTGCCTCATTTGAGTTTCATTGTCCGCAAGCCTGAGCCACTTGGCACAGAATTCAAAGTCATAGCAGATCCAACAACGAAGATGTTCTTGTACCTTGAACTACAACGTGGCAAAGATGATCCAATCCAGCAAGCATCTGAGTACAATGATCAAATGATCAAGACCGCTGCATGCACTGTGAGACTTGCAAAGCACAGTCAGAACAATTTCATTGGAGAGAATGAGATGAAAACTTACTTTGGCGATGCGTGGTTTGGATCGGTAGACACCGTCGTGAATATTGCCAAACATTGTGCAAACTCGAAATTCATTGGCGTTGTGAAGAACAACTGTAGCCGCTACCCAAAGAAGTGGTTAAATGAGACAATGGCTGATTGGCCTGCTGGAAGCCATCTTGTCCTTGAGTCTCGCATTGATGGTGTCGACATTGTTGCACTTGGATACAAGTACAATCGTAGGAAAGTAATCCACTTTGTATTTACCAAAGGGGCAGGTCACACAGAGCCTGGGCAACCCTATGAAGCAAAATGGAAGGATGAGCATCTTAACACTTGAACAAGAAACATTCCAAGACCCGATGTTGCAGCCAGGTACTTTTCACAATCCAACGTAATTGATGTTGGAAATCAATGTCGGCAACATGAGCTTCGTCTTGAGAAACATTGGATCACAGAAAATGGGTACTTCAGGATCTTGACAACCATTTTCGGGTTGATTGTCACAGATGCTTGGAGGGGGTATCGTTACCACCTCCATCGCAAGCACAGGCACCATGAGTGCAGCTTGCAGGACTTTTCTTCGTTTGTGGCAAAAGACTTGCTCGACAATGAGTGCTCAAACACTCCAAACACTGGAGAAGCAATCTTCTCTCTATTCATTCGTCAGGATGCAGCTGCTGGTACTGTGATAGGAGGAGGGAGGACTACATTGTCCTCACTTTCTTCCCCGTCTCATCCTCCGAATAGTACCTCCATCAGGAACCATGACCAAGACCACGATACAAATCTTGTTCATGCAACCCCACCACATCGCAATCATCCTGAGCAAGTAGTACCAACCCCAGAAATGGAAGCTTCCAAAGCAGTAGAGAAGCACTTCTTGAAGAGGACTACTGAGTTGACAGCATACACTGTTACTGAACAGGATGGCACAGTCCGAACAGGCAAACGTATCAGGCGAAACAAATGCTTGTTCTGTGGTAAGAAAACGTCACACTTTTGCACTGCATGCGCTGCCCCTGACAAGTGTAAGGCTTTCTGGGTATGTGTGGACACAACAAGAACATGTTTGTTAGAACACAAGAAAGATGTAAAGGAAGAAATCATGTCATCATTCAGCACAACAACAAGCACGTACAATCAGCAGGGCTAACCACAATGACTGCACTGTTCCCACCCAAAAATCAAACAAAAAAAATAAAAATGCACTAGCCTCACCTTTATGTTATTCTTTACATCATGGTGTAGTGTGGTTTATTGTTGTGTTCACAAATGGTAATCTGGGGGCTCCGCAGTTGCATGTTGCCATCGTTGTTGTTGTTGTGACACAATGGTTTTACGGTGTTGTGGTACTATGTTTACAGGGTCATTCCATGCGCGAGATTTGCTCCGCGCAGGGACCACGTGGTCCGAGGACCCCGGGGACCCCCACCCCTACACGAGGCACTAGTACTAAAATGACATCTGACTACCTGGCCGTCCTATCATCTCACTCCAATCCTCTCATCACACAACTACTACTACTAGTACCTGGTAACAGCCCAACACGGATTTGACTCCTTGTCCTCCATGACCCCCAATGCATGTCAACTTGAGTCTCGTCCTGGGGGTCTTTTGCATGAATAATGAAGCATCTTGTCAATGTGCTCGTAGAGGTGTTCATAAACCCTGCTGTAACATCTTTTTAGTCTGTTTGATCTCGTACTAGTATTTGCTGCTTAGGTACAAGTAGTGTGTACGACTCCCAAGTTCTTGTATCTGATCATCCAACTCTTGGTTCAATTGGTTGGCAAATTCTGCTGCTTGTGCTTCGTATGCTGTCGCTGCCTCTTTTAACATCTGATACCAATATTTGACCACTCTCGTATCGTCATCACTCTGTGGAGTCCAGAGTGGAGCTCACCTTTGCGATGTAGTAGTATATGCGAGTCGAACCGCCGGATGATGTGTTTATACGTGCGGAACAAGGACTCGAGAATGACTTCAGCGGTGTAATAAAAACACATATCTACAAGCAAACTCCAAAGATTTTTGTGTACTAGAAATGGAAATTTATGAAGTGAGCCTATCCGTCCGCGTAAGAACTCTAGTGCCTCGTGTAGGGGTGGGGGTCCCCGGGGTCCTCGGACCACGTGGTCCCTGCGCGGAGCAAATCTCGCGCATGGAATGACCCTGTAAACATAGTACCACAACACCGTAAAACCATTGTGTCACAACAACAACAACGATGGCAACATGCAACTGCGGAGCCCCCAGATTACCATTTGTGAACACAACAATAAACCACACTACACCATGATGTAAAGAATAACATAAAGGTGAGGCTAGTGCATTTTTATTTTTTTTGTTTGATTTTTGGGTGGGAACAGTGCAGTCATTGTGGTTAGCCCTGCTGATTGTACGTGCTTGTTGTTGTGCTGAATGATGACATGATTTCTTCCTTTACATCTTTCTTGTGTTCTAACAAACATGTTCTTGTTGTGTCCACACATACCCAGAAAGCCTTACACTTGTCAGGGGCAGCGCATGCAGTGCAAAAGTGTGACGTTTTCTTACCACAGAACAAGCATTTGTTTCGCCTGATACGTTTGCCTGTTCGGACTGTGCCATCCTGTTCAGTAACAGTGTATGCTGTCAACTCAGTAGTCCTCTTCAAGAAGTGCTTCTCTACTGCTTTGGAAGCTTCCATTTCTGGGGTTGGTACTACTTGCTCAGGATGATTGCGATGTGGTGGGGTTGCATGAACAAGATTTGTATCGTGGTCTTGGTCATGGTTCCTGATGGAGGTACTATTCGGAGGATGAGACGGGGAAGAAAGTGAGGACAATGTAGTCCTCCCTCCTCCTATCACAGTACCAGCAGCTGCATCCTGACGAATGAATAGAGAGAAGATTGCTTCTCCAGTGTTTGGAGTGTTTGAGCACTCATTGTCGAGCAAGTCTTTTGCCACAAACGAAGAAAAGTCCTGCAAGCTGCACTCATGGTGCCTGTGCTTGCGATGGAGGTGGTAACGATACCCCCTCCAAGCATCTGTGACAATCAACCCGAAAATGGTTGTCAAGATCCTGAAGTACCCATTTTCTGTGATCCAATGTTTCTCAAGACGAAGCTCATGTTGCCGACATTGATTTCCAACATCAATTACGTTGGATTGTGAAAAGTACCTGGCTGCAACATCGGGTCTTGGAATGTTTCTTGTTCAAGTGTTAAGATGCTCATCCTTCCATTTTGCTTCATAGGGTTGCCCAGGCTCTGTGTGACCTGCCCCTTTGGTAAATACAAAGTGGATTACTTTCCTACGATTGTACTTGTATCCAAGTGCAACAATGTCGACACCATCAATGCGAGACTCAAGGACAAGATGGCTTCCAGCAGGCCAATCAGCCATTGTCTCATTTAACCACTTCTTTGGGTAGCGGCTACAGTTGTTCTTCACAACGCCAATGAATTTCGAGTTTGCACAATGTTTGGCAATATTCACGACGGTGTCTACCGATCCAAACCACGCATCGCCAAAGTAAGTTTTCATCTCATTCTCTCCAATGAAATTGTTCTGACTGTGCTTTGCAAGTCTCACAGTGCATGCAGCGGTCTTGATCATTTGATCATTGTACTCAGATGCTTGCTGGATTGGATCATCTTTGCCACGTTGTAGTTCAAGGTACAAGAACATCTTCGTTGTTGGATCTGCTATGACTTTGAATTCTGTGCCAAGTGGCTCAGGCTTGCGGACAATGAAACTCAAATGAGGCAAGTTACCTGTCTTTGTTGTCTGTGGGCGGAAGGCTGACATTGTTTCATCGAGTACAAACTCGTTCACAGGGGACCTCACAGTTTTTCTTCTATTCTCATTGAACAACTCAATAACAGAACTGATTTGCCACCACCTGTCTCCAGTTCCCTTCTTTTCATCATCAGCCCAAAGAAGAGGGACCCATGAACGTATTTGTTTGAAACGATTTGCAGACATGTACGGACTCATGTCAACGGCATGGCCATACCCTTCCGGATTAGATGATTCCCAGAGATCTCCTTTGACTCCCTCAAGTCTAGCCACCACCAACAAACCAAAGAAACGCCAAAATTCTTGAGGTGATATAGGTCGGCATGTTCTGATAGTAGATGGGTTTCGGGATGCAGCTTTCCTACTTTCATTGTCATCAATGATTCGAATGTTGAGACTTTGCAGTTGCTTTTCCCAATCACCAGGCCAAAGATGCATCAGTAGCTTAAGAGTGTTGAGGCGACTGCTCTTTTTATTTGGTGTTGGCACAGTATTTTCTTTGTTGTCGGGATGGAAATCAAAATTTACGATGCCCCCCTTCGTTCGGTTGGACATGGATGCACGTTCCACTTGTGTTGGAGCAGGCTGCTCAATGTCACCAGCTCTTATATCAGACCGAACTAGCCAAGTGCATCTGGTTGCTCCTCTTGGTGATTGCAACATCACTGTCTCACCAATTAATTCTTCCTTTCGAGCCAAGTAGCGACTCCAGGCATCAGAGTGGGGACAATTTCCTTGACGTTCTTCAAGTAGGATTTCTTGAATAATAGACTGAGGGTCATAGTTCTCTTCTATAACTTCCTCATCAGTCTCAGAAGCCTCTTCCTCCTCAGACACGATGTGAGGGGGGGATTCCTGAGATTCCCGGATGTCATCTTGTTGTTGTCCTGGTGGTCGTGGAGCTACGTTTTCTTGTTCTTCGTCCATACCTTCTTCTTCTCGTCCTCCTCCTCTTTCCCCAGTTTGTTCTTCATCAGCACCACCATTCACAGTGTTGATAGGAGTGATAGCTGTAGGAACTACACTGCTGGCCTGGTGAGATCGTTGTTCAACATAGGCATTGAAATCTTGTTGATTCCCTAGGTAGGAATCTCGCAATAGAAGCTCTATTTCATCTTGGGACCATTCCCTTGTGGCTGCACTTTCAAACTTTAGTTTGTTGCTGAAGTGGTCCGCTGCTTTACTGACTTCATCCCAGAAGACTGTCCAGTAGCCTGTAGAAACAGATTTCAGGACTGTTCCATGGAATCGTTGTCTGTGTCGTCTCGGTGCCCTCTGCCTGGTGTTTCCTGTAGTAGTTGTTCCACTTCCTGAATTTGTGGAAACTGCTCCTTCACCTGGGTTACTGGGAGCATCAAGGAGTGGACCCACAGCCCCACTGACTCTACAACCAATCCGAAGATCACTGGGCATGGTGATAATGAGTGAATCGTTCGATAAATTGTTGGCAGTCATGAGTCAGTCTTGTTATTTTGTAGCTACGTTACAGCATTCTACATGTCTCTTTTTTGGCGCGAAACTCCTGTTCTCCCTTCTATGTTAATACCAGGGTGGAAGTATAAGGTAGGAGCAATTGATATTAGGTAGTTCAAAAGATGGCCTCTGTCGAAGTTTGGTCCCCCATGATTTTGACTCCTTGCTCGTGGGATTTGTACTGGGGGCTACCAGGGGTCCACGTCGGACCCCCCGCAAAATGCGCATGCGCGAATTTTGCAAAAGGGGCGTTTTACCGGTGAAACTACAATTTTCAACTTGTTCCAGAGATCCCACAACGGGTCGTTTCCGATGTATGACTATCTCGGAGCACTCTTTAAGAATAGAGGTTTCGATAGAGCCCATGCACTTCATCGTACTACAAGTCTATCAAGTATTACAGTACCAAACAAACGATGTCTTCTACGGGGACCACGTGGGCACTGGGGGACCACGAGGGCCCCCACCCCTACACGAGGCACTAGTCTTCTAGTTGAACCAGTGGCGCTGGCTGAATATTCAAGCGCCGTCGCAAATCCACAAGGGGAGTGTCCAACTCTTCTTCATAGTAGACATTGAGCAGCATGGTAGAAAGGTTTTGATTTTGTTGCTTGGCCCAAGGAAGATACTGATCGAGAAGAATGGCTCTCTCGTGCGAACTGAGGCGAAGGGCACCCACGGTAGATGCCAAGGCTGCCATGGGAAGTCCGGTTTGGAATAATTCGAGCCACTTCAAACCCAATTCTCCCAAAACAGAGGGAGGAAGCCCAGTCAATGTATGCCAGTAGTCATGGCACTATTTGTTTGGGAGAACGCGGAAAGTGAGAAACACAATGTCAAAATCGAAATCAGTGCAAGAAATGCACCCAAACAACTATCGTACCTGACGGTATCGCAACATAATGTACGCCAACTCTTCGTCGTCCACAAATTTTACTTCATCTCGCTCATCGGGGTCAAAATCATGCGACTTCAAAAAGAATCCATATGCCTGCCCAAAGGTAGTTCCAGGTTCGTTGACATCATCGGGTGCTTCGGCAATGAGGCGATCGTAGGGAATAGTAGCCTTGGAAACAATGGGACGATCTTGCAAAATGCGTTTGCCGTCAGGGTGTGCCTTCATTTGTTGTCGGAGTCGTTCGAGGGTGAGAGGACCCGTAATTTCTCCCAAGGCAGCCACAGCATCGGCTCGGATAGGATCCGCAAAGGCAGTGGTTGCGTAGTGAACTGCAATCGAAACGCGGTTTCGGATAGAGCGTGGTTCGGAGCCTGGGGAAGGTCGGGGTTTACCGTAAAAGGGTTCCTCTTCTGCAGACGCAGTGGACAAGGGGCGGGTGTTCCATGTAGGAGGAGCGGAGGCAGCTGCTCCATGTCTCCACAAACCGAGTTTGTTGGTGGCGGACGATCTCAAGATTTGAACGGACTTCATGGTGTTGGATACAGAATAATGCAAAAGCTGTAGGAGTGATTGAAACTAGCTAGCTTCAAAGGGTCGAGTGTGGCGCAAGACTTCCTTACAAGTGCAAGCAACAGTAGCAAGGGCAATGATGATGATGATGATACCTGGTCTTCTGGTTGTTGTTTGGATTTGGATTTCCCATAATCCGAACTTGTGTCACTCCCGAATCAATCATTAATGATGACATCACATTGGAGATGGGCTGGCAACCTCCGTCAGCGATTGGCAACTTCACAAGGTGAACCTCAACACTCAACAGTCAACACAACGCCCGGTAGATTGTGTGTGGACATTATACTATTGTCCCGTTGGAATCACCATGAGTAGTGGCAACGAGAGCCAAATGGCCACCAAGGACCCTCCCAAGTCCAGCGAAGACTCAGAGGACAAGATTTCCAAGGCCATTCGACTATGGAAACATCCTGTGTTGCGTGATATTCCCTTGGAACAAAAGAGAGCTTTCCTTCATGGCAAAGGTGTCACCGATGACCAAATCCATTTGGCATGGGATCGCATCATGAATGAGGATGAATCTGTTCCTCCTGCTGCAAAGCCGCAGCCAGGTCCTCCCATGCCCCCCACCACGACACCCGGGAATCCCTATGCAGCCCCCTCGTATCCCCAACCTCAACAGCCGTATTCTGACTACTCTAGACCCATGTACCCACCTCCCATGTACGACGAAGAGGAAGGTCACGGGCCCTTTGTACAGGGAGCTTCGTTGGTTGCTGTGGGTGGTCTACTAGGTCTTACTGCAGCTGCAGCTCTTCGTTGGCTCAATGGTGGCGAGTTTCAATTGCTTCCTCCACCCTCCAATAACCAACCAGTGGAATCCAAGCATCTCATCTTGCAGGAACCTCAGGATGATCAGGGAGACGATCAAGTAGATGACGAGCCAGAAGAGGAGGAAGACGAATATTTGGATGAGGAACCAGAAGAATTGGTCCCACAAGTACAGGAGAAAATGTTGGAACAGGTCGAGTCCTTGTCCAAGAGCTTCAAGGATCATGTCGCCGTTCAAGAAAAGATTCTGCAGAAATTGACAACCCAAGGATCAGCTGTAACCAACCAATCTATGGACTTGCTTCGAAACAAAGGAAAAGTGGACGTTCCTCCCATGGAACGACTTCAGCTCTGGTCGCAATTGGTCGAGATCAAGGCAGAGCTCCGGGGTTTGCAAGCATCCACTTCGGGCAATGACAAGAAAGCTGCCTGGGAAGACAAACTCACTAGTACTCTTTCACGGCTAGACACATGTATGTCCACTTTGGAGACGACCTTGTCCATGCGAGATACAACCGTCTCCACTAGCCCGGCGTCGCCAGCTACCGAGTCGCCAACCAAAAGTAAACCAGTGGCCTCGCCTCTTGTCCCTGATCCCTCCACGGACGCCTCTCCAGTTGAGTCCACTCTTGTCCCCCCTAGCAAACCTCCTGCCAAGGTAGATTCGTCCATGCATAAACTCTCCTTGCGACAGTCCGTCAAGAAGTTGGCGGAAGAAAACGATGCCAAGACGCTCAAGGTGGGCACGCAGTTGTTGTACCTCTACATTGTTAACCTCAGCGGAAACCCTGCCAATCCGCGGTATCGAAAGATTTTTACCAGTTCCGAGAGTTTTGAGCGTGTCGAGTCTTTGAAGGGTGGCAAAGACCTCTTGCTTGCTGTCGGTTTTGAAGAAAAGTCTGGATGTTTGGAATGGCTGGCCAGCGATCCATCCCCAGAACGTGAAGGGTTGTTCTCGCTGAAATTGCAACAAGCCGCCTCTGTCCTGGGGATGCTCAAAGGAGCCAAACCATCGAGAGAATTGACCGAGTCTGTTCTAGCCGTGGTACCGCCTGACCCAGATGTACAGTTGATTGTGCCACCAGGTCCTACTCCTCCCCCTGAGGACCAAGAGTGGGTAGCCACCACAGAACCTGTTTAATATTATCTAACGATGATTACTACACAACATTGCTTTTCTTGTACCCCGGAGTCCCCATTATTTATCGCAATCGCTTCATCAACCTCTGTCGAGCAGTTGAGCTTGCACTTGGCTTTGCTTTGGGTGCGGCAGCACTCGGTGCTTTGGAGCGGGCACCACTGCTCGTTGTCTTGTTGGGTGTTGGTGTTTGCCTGGCATTGCTCTTCTTGTTGGCTCCGCCTCCCCCTGGTATCCATTCGTCTTCTACCGTCAAGCCCTCATCAAACCATTCCGTGTCCTCACGTTGCTGACGAGACCTTGGTGTTGTTGGGGCTGCCGCATTCAACTTGGACGACGATACCACAATGCGAAATTTGTCGGTTTCTTGTTGTTTGGGCGCCTTGAGAGACAATCGAAGCTTCGAAGTTGTTGAAGGTGCTGGGGCTGGTGAAAAAGACACGACAACAGGCGGTCCTTTGGATAGATTGGGTGTGATGCCTTCTTTCTGCACGCGAACAGTTTCGGTTTCCAACGCTACCAAAAACTCTTCCACACTTGCGCATTGATTCTGTTTGGCCGCAGTTTGCGCAGCATTGATGATGGCTGTAGAAGAGCCATTTTTGTGTACTTTCCACCATTCTCCAAGTGTTTCTGCCAACTCCAACAATCCATCCACTTCACGTTGGACTATCTGTCCAGAGCGAAGCTTGGTCAAATACCACCCACCGGAATAAAAGTGGAGTGGAATAAAGTGTGGGAAGCGAAACTTTTCCTGAACACGTGTTCTGGCTTCAATGCAATGGACTTCTAATTGCAAGGGCATGTCAAGTCCATGCATAAAGTTGCCTCCGAAGACAAGTGAGTCCGATGGTGTATAAACTGCATGAATCCATGCGGTGGGGATTATCAAGGTTTGTGAGGTAGCCAAGGAGATCCGAAGCACTTCTTGTTTATTGGGAATCATGTCTGGGAGGAAGATGGATGCTTGATCTGGTCGGCAGAGCCACTCTTCGTAGATTGCCAAATTTTCGGGGGTGGGAGGGATGAGACAAAAATCTTTTTCTCCGCTGAGAATGTGGTACCAGACAGCCGTCCCTCCGAAATCAATATGAAAATCCGTAAAGCACCCTGACGCTGATGTCAAACAGTAATATTGGACATTTGGATAAACTTCGTCGATATTCTCGGCCAAGTTGCCTTTTGTATCTCGTTGACGGGGCCATGCATTGTCAATCCAATCAATATCTCGTACAAATTGAGGGGATTGAACTTGTTGGCGCATGGGTGTTTTGGAAAATTCAAGCGAGATTTGATTCAAAACACGAGGCCTTTGTAAGGTTGCCTGATTAAGGCATTTTTCTGCGGCTTTGCGTCTGCGTTTGGATGCATGTCTGCGTTGGGTTTCATGGAACTCTCGTTGGTGTTGTTGAAGCAAACGTTCCTCATCCTCAAAGTACTCAACCAAATCGGTCAATGTCCAGCCATCTAGTTCTTCTTGATGTTCGACGTCAATGACATGAACAGGATAATGGTGACCCAGGATATTGGCAACATCGCGGACTGAGAAGGGACGACCTTTCTTTTTGGGTAGTTTCATTCCGATGGATTCCGGTGTGTCGTACACAAGTATGGGCTTGGTCAAAGTCAAATCTGCATTGTTTTCCAGTATCCGAGAAGAGTTGAGCCTAGGACCATTCCGAATGATTTGAACCCGAGGGTGACTATCGTCGATTTGCGGGAGAGCAAGGAACTTAGGAACATGTCGGTTGGAGTACCCATTTTTGTTTGGTTGCTAAAAAAACGACAAGAAGAGGTGAGCTGAACTACATCACGGCATACCCTTTGGCACCGGCAACCAATTGTCCCTACCTCGCTATTGTCCTCGTGTCCCATCTCTACTTGGTCTCTACTGGTATTCATGGAGGTTGGAGGCTCGTGTTGCTCTCTAATTTGAAGCAACAGATTCAAGAGCGAATCCGAAGAGTTGAGGTTTGTGTGAGATGGAGTGATGATGGCCGATACTCGTACAGTATTCTTCGACAAACGCTTCCAGTCCACTAGTTCCAGTCCCGCTACGGACTAAATCGACTACGCGTAATGGATAGAAACAAGAATAACACGTACACAACTGGAAATTCTATTTGAAGGGATCAAACTGATGAGAAACACTGGGTTGCGGAGCTTGTGGTGGCTGAGAGGCCGCATATGGACCAGCAGGAGCTTGTTGACCCGCATATGGAGCTCCTTGCTGGGCTTGGGCCGGGTAATACACCTGCGCAGGGACAGGGGGTCCGCCGTATCCTTGCGATTGAGGATGATGAGCCACTGGGGCTCCAGTTGCTGGATATCCCTGCTGCGGATAGGGGGCATAGTTACCAGGGGCTCCGCCTTGGGGATGGGGTTGCGGTGTGGCTTGTGGTTGGTAAGCAACGTTTCCGTAAGCTGGAGCACCAGGTGCCCCGGGATGTGCTGCAGGGTATGCGTTCTGTTGGTACTGTTGAGGGGGTACTTGAGCAGGTGCCTGTCCTGGGTAGGGTTGTTGGTATTGTTGGTGCTGTTGACCCTGATATGGAGCAGGGGCAACTTGTTGTTGTTGCGGAGGGAACTGGTTTGGCTGTCCCTGTTGATATCCTTGGACAGGCGCAGGTGCGGCAGCTGGGGGAACTTGAGCTGCCTGATTTGCAAATGGATCGTGAGCAGCAGGAGCAGGCGTAGGAGCGGAGTCAAATGGGTTGGAAGCCGAAACTGAGCCGGTAGTATTCTGTTCACTGCCACCAATAGAAGCTTGGGCTCCAAACAATCCGGCCAAGTCATCAGCAGCACTGCTAGATGCAGCAGGAGGTGGCGCCGCTGCGAATCCAAATGGATCATGGCCTTGTGATGCGGGTACTGGAGCGACTTGGGCAGGGGTATTGAAGTCAATAAGCCCTTGTTCTGCAGCAAACTGAGGACGGACAGGGGCGGCACCAGGTACTTTGGCAGCATCCATTGTGGTTGGGCTGAACGCTCGATGCATAGCATGGAACGGAGTTGTAGCTCTTGCTCGACTATCCCTCGTCAACTGCGGAACAATGAGTGAGTCTAGTTGTCATGACTTTACAGAGACACAAACCACAGAAGGATACTCACTGGTGCTAGGTTCAACCGCATGGTTCGTCGCTTGTTGATGCAAAGACGACGAATGGCAAATAGCTTGGAGCGGTCCACCAACAAGTTGTACACTTGGGAGGCCACTTGACGAATTTGAGTACAAATTTGAGACCTCATATTGTCGTTGTAGAACTTCATGACACGGATCTTGTCGAGTCCATCAGTAGCTTCTGCGATGGCTGCCAAAGGACCATGGTACAACAGATTCCGAAGAATTTGCAAGGCTTGGAATCCATGTTTCCAGTGGAGCCCCTTGCAATCTCGCAAACGCACCCAAACCACGGACATGACATCACAAAGCACCGAGTTGCACTCACGACACTGTTCTACCAAGGTGGCGACAGCTCGGTTGTAATCCCCTTCATACGTCTTGTTTGACGTCAACAACATGGCAGTTCGACGAGCCTTCGTTTGCAAAATATCTCTGGAGGGGCTGTTTTGAGCAACTTGTCTGGCAACCCTGCGGACACTCTCAAGACTGAAGTCAATATTGTGCATCAAATGGTAGTTTGTGCATTGGGTGAAAAGGGGAGAGTCCGAAGTAACTGGCTGAGAAGTGCGAATCTCCTCCACACGGGCTTTGGCAAACTCTTCCAACATTTGTGTTTGGCAGAAATTCTCCAACAAAGGCCAAATGGCTGTGTTCTCGCCATCCCCCATACTCCTTTTTTGCTGCAGGAATCGCTGACGATCCAAATGTGGCATTTTTCCAGGAGTCACGGAAAGGTACCAACGCATGTTTCCAAACAAGCTCAGGAAGAATGAAGCAAAGGCAATACGGGCCTCCTCTTCTGTCGCTTCATTGAGAACACCTTGCGTGTAGATAAAATCAGGTAGAAAGGTATCCTGCTCACGAGCATCCCCGCCAGTTTCAGCAGTGTTCGCTGCGGCATTGTCGAATTCTTCCTCTTCTCCGAGACTACTGCCGGATCGACTCTGCAAGAACTTCCGTCCCTTCTCCTTGAGCTTCAAAAACCCAGTTTTGACCGCCTTGGATGCCTTGGCGGCTGTTTCCGAGACATTGCTCAACGTAGACTCGCCATATATACTACGTTTGTCAACCTTGAGCAAATCCACTAAATCTTGCGCCAAATACTCTGCGGATGACATGGGAGATGGAGGCGCCCCAGGTTCTTGCACACTGGCACGGAACAAATCAGGAATCTTCCGCGCCACATCAGAGGGATGAATACCCCTAGTTTCCATCTGTGCTGTATCCAAATGAATAATAATCATTTCTCCCAAGCCTTCGGGTCTAGACTGCTCAAGGCGAGGCATCATGCTGGTGAGCATACCAATGAGGTAGGGCACTGGTGCAGCGAGGTATTGGAAGAGATGAGGCGGGAGGACAGGAATGAACAGATGCTGCCAGTTGAGCAGACCTTGTGACAAGATGGACAAAGTGGCTCTGGCACACTGAGCGAGGCGCGTAGGGCTCACAGACGTCAAGAGTATTCTACTCTCACTGACCATTCCCGAGAGGAGACGAAGGGTGTTTTGCACACCAAGGACGCGCAACAAGGGGAGGATGGGCGACGACGCCATGGACTCGGCGGGATTGCTGGATACAGGACCAAGGAGCGAAGTGGGAACAAGAAACCTTGAGTTGTCGACAAGCTCAATGGCGGGGATGGGCTTTGGGCCTACTTCCACGGTGGAGACGGTAAGAACCATAGGCTTCTTGTTTTGCCTGGGAAGCGACGCAAACGTAGCACAGAGGTGTCTATGCTGATCGAAGAGAGCATGAAGGAACCAGTGATCGGGCTGATCCCCATGGGGTTGAAGGGACAGCTCCATGGCAGTTTTTTGCGAAGCTACAGCATCCAGAGTTCTACAAACAAAAACGTGTAAGTCTCGTACTTGTACTCTTTTGGCATGGCACTGTCAATCCCACTGCATACATGGACGCATACATGAACACATCCATAGACAAAACAAACTCACCTCAAAATGGCCGCATACATGGCATCCCCACCATTGGCCCGGGTAAGCAAGACAAGTGCACGCTCCCCTCGCCTTCCCACATCGTACCGCGACTTGGCGATAGGATGAAGCGGCAAGTAACGTCTCACATGACCATGAACTCGAACCCCCGACTGCAATTGCAGAGAGAAGGTGTAATGCTGAAACGACTTGGGTTGCATGGCGTATTGACTAAAGCGATTTAGCTCAGAGTCTCGTGGGATGTTTTGCGCCGTGGCATCTTCAAACTCTGGAAAGGCGAATCGGCCAATCCTGGATAGATTGGATTGAAGCTCTTGCAGCATTTCCGGAGCCGTGGAAGGAGCCCCAAAGACACGAGGCGGATCGTTCATGGTGGCTGCAGCCGGATGCGGCAGGTCCAGAAACATGTCAAAGAGCGGCAAGGCTGGTCGCTGAAGCGGTAATCCTCCCGTCATGGTGGCCTAGAGTTCTCGTGGTGTCGACGAGGAAAAGGAGTGACGAAACTGCGATGACACAGCAACTAGCTATCGGGAGCTAGTTTTCTTGTTGAACAGGGGTTTGACAGCAACTCTAGAGTGCTGCACAAGTACAACAAGAGGCAATACCAACGTCGGACTTGAATGGATCTTGTTATCAGCCTTCAACGTTCCAATGTCAAATGTCTCCCGACGTGCGTTGCGCCATGGGATTTCGATTCGTGGAAACCCCGTGGTCACGAGTAATGCGTCGCTCGCCATAGTCAGTCACCATGATGGGTCATGTAGTCATGTTGGTCATTTGGTGGACCTCTGGCACATTTTGGACCGTTGCGAGAACGAGCACGATACAATACGGTATTACACGCTCCACGCTAATATTTCACTTGCTCAATAGGTTGCATCCCATTCGCCAGAACGTGATCGAGAGCAGGACCAAGGTATTGACTTTGTTGGAAACAGAAAGCTTTACAGTGTTGGTGCAATCATGCAAGAAGTTTCTCTTTCTGAAGAGGAACCTTCACCCAATGACTCACCGCAGGAAAACTCCCACCAAGACGAGAATGTTTCCAACCAATCTTCTCCAACACCAACACCTTCCAATCCACTGCCATCACCGACATCATCCAACCCGGTCTCTGGAAAGGAGCCTGTGACAGAGAACGTGGGTGCTCCACTCCCAGGTGTTGCAGCAAAGACAGAGAAGCCTCCCCCAGGAAACTCAAACTCAGCAAAATTGCAACCACAACAGCCTACAAAACCAAAACCGATTCCAAAACCCTCTCAATCCAAGCCACCCACCCGAATACAAACAACTGCTAATCGTACTACTCAGCAACCCACTCGGTCCACTCAATCAACTCAACCACCCAACCCGAGAAGACAGGCCCAGTCCAATCCACAATCGCCTCCCCACAATCCCTCTCGAATTGCTGAAGATCCCGACGTGCAAGAGCAGGAGCGTTTGGACTTGGAATACGTCAAGAACTTTTGGACTGTCTACGATGATATTATCATGCTATCCCTGTGTACACAACTAGGGATTATGTGCCGTCTTGGCATGGCCCATTGGCTGAGAATTTTTGATGGAGTCTTTACCAATGGTTCTGCTCTCTTTGCCAATCTTCCCCTCAACTGTTTCAGTTGCTTTGTCTTGGGGCTGTTGTGCAGTGGAGAGTCTCTCATGGAAATCATTGCTACTCGATTTACTCCTACGAAACTGCAATACGATTTGCAATCGCCCACCTCTGCCTCCAATACATTGGGGATTCGGCAAACAAACTCCACCGATAGCTTTCAGGATTTGGAAGCTTCCGCGTCGGCATCCTCGCCTCCCTCGATTCTTCGGCAGCGTCGGCAACAACGACAGCCAGCAACACCAAACAGTGCTCGCTCGCGACCTGAACCCGACTTTGTTACCGAGCTCCGGGAAGTCCAACTCTTGGCTCTAGAACGCCGCATTCGGTTGTCTCCCTGCCTTGTGCTTTTCCCCGTTAAAAAAGAAGATGTCGATGTCGTCGAAAACTACTTTCATGAGGGATATCGCAAGAACAGCGAAGACGACGAGATACAAATGAATACTCCTCCGAGAGATCTTCCATCTAGGACCAGCAGGGACGACTATTCCCTTGACAGTCAAGGAGGGTTCTCTTGGGACAATCACGATTTGGCATTGGAGGAAGAAGGCTGGGAAGATGAGGAGCAACCACCACCACCACAACCAAGGACTCCAACCCCAACCTTGCGTCCTTCCATGCATCATCAAGAGACGCCTTCTTCCGTTTCGTCTCGAACCCCTCTTCATGTTTCCACGGAAAACGGCGTTGCGTCATTGGAAGGAGTCGACGAAGAAGCCGATGAGACATCAGAGACAGGTCAAGCCTATGCCCGACGAGATCACCGCTCACGTCTCCGAGCTCGGCCCTATGGACAATTGGATGGGGGGAACATTGTGGACTACGGAACACAGGAGCACCCAGATTTGGACCAGATCATTACCAATGTGGCAACTGACGTTTCCCGTCAGATTTCTCGCATTCGTCGAGTCAGTTTGGCTGCTGGTTGGGATGTGGGTACGTCACCAGAAGAATCCAGCGAAGATCTTATGTTGGGTCTACGGGATGGCCTCTGTGGAGCCCTGTCATCGTTCAGTTCTTGGATTAGTTCGATGGTTACCCTCCTGACTACGGGAAATATAGGCCAAGCCTTTGTCGGACTTATTCTGGGAATTCAGCTGCCTTTGATTGCCTATCGCTTTGGGCAGCATGTTGCTGTCTACATTTTTGTCTGGAGATGTCGCCGTGAAACACGCCGAGACGAACGACGAGGGTATGGAATCCGGCTCAACATGGATGATGGCGACGACTCTGACGATGACGAAGAACCTCGAGGCATTTCCAGCGCTCCTTCTGGTGACTCCGAACAACGTGCTGCTCGGGCCAAGGGGAGACGTGTTCAGGTCGAAGAAGATGACGACTCCGAGACACCTTCCGTTCGAGCCATTATTACAGCTATTTTCATCATGTCATTGGTGGCGCAAGTCACCGCACTTAACTTCTTCTACGAGCCACAGGATCGGCTGGTTGCTTTGAGTCTATTGTTTTCTCCTCTTGGTGTCATCACCAGGTGGAGATTGTCTCGGCTGAACAGTTGGAGGCCAAGCTTCCCTATTGGAACTTTTATCTGCAACATTGCCGCCTGTGCTCTATCCGGATCTCTTGGAAGTTTGCTTGCTGGAAACCCTGGCCCTCGGGAGCGTATTACTTTGGTTGCTATCATTGCTGGTTTTGGTGGAACTCTTAGTTCGGTGGCCCGCTTCATTGTCGAGATCTTGATCGGGACCGACCCAATCTTGCTACGCGTGGATGGAATTTATTATGGAGTAAGTTCCGTCTTTTGGGGGCTGTTGGTGAGTTACCTCTTCACTGCATCAGGGGATTGGGCCGATACTGTGAACTAGCAGGTCTAAATCATAAAATCATAGACATTATCATCTCTCGAACAGTCGTTAGTAGTTGGTATGTTTTTGTGTTCGATCCACGTGCAATGAGCTACCGGTATGTACACTCGTTGACTCCTCTGACTAAACCCGCACTTCACGACACAACAACCACCACATGGCAAATTTCCCATTGTTGTTTGTTTAACACAATAACACAAGGATGAGGAATATCATTGGTATTGTTGGCCTTCTCTGGCTCTACCTTGTTGTAGAAGTGGATGCTTGGGCACCCAACCGGTTCGGGCCTTCAAATTCCAGAGGAGCATCCGTTCCCCGGGGTTTCCAACCTCATCGCCACGGAATGGCTGGAGCTGCCCAACATCAACGCCCAGAGAAGAAATGGAACGATGTTTTCCGACCAGCGAGCCGACCTCCTAGAGTGGTTGTGTATGACGATATGGGTCCTCTGGCCAAGTCTATCTATGGTGCTTCACGTACATCTCTCCAACTTCTTGGAGAGTATGCCACGGGGTTTGCGGGAGGCTATGGCTTGGGATTGATGATGGGAGTTCCCAAGTTCATATTTGCCAGGTCAAACCCAGAAGCTACGGCTATGATAGAGCTGCGATCAAGGTTGGGAACTTTGAATGGAAATTCTTTGAAATGGGCCTACCAATTTGGAAGTTACGGGGTGATTTTTCGAGGATCCACTGTGGTCGTCGATTTCATCCTTCAAGATACCAAAGGTTCACCCCTGAACCAGATCCTAGCGAATTCGTTGGGAGGCGCCCTTTTGGCAAGAAAAGGTAAGGGTGCATACAATGCTTGCAAGAAATACCTCCACCGGGGTACTATGAATTTGAATTGCCGCCTAACTCGGTTTTTTCCTGCCGTTGATACAGAGGGACCTTCCAAGATGCTGATAGGTGCATTGTCATGGGCCGCCATTTCATATACTGGGTTTCTCCTATCTAATGCTTCATCTCGGGAAGCACGTGATCGCGATGAAGTCCTCTCGATAAGAAGGTAGCCATTTCTTTTGCTTGCATTTTGGCTGCAAATCGAAGATTAAGATACCTTGGTTTGCAGAGTAAACAATTCCCACTGAACTTGGAATGCGCCAACATGCGTGATAGTAGAAGCCATTTCAAAATGTGTTTAGTTTGTAACCTTTCTGTAGTAGTGGTGAACCTTTTTCTGTAGTAGAAGAATGGAACAAGCTACTCGTAGTGGTGTCCAACAACGGAGACATAAGCAGGGGGCAGCAGCGGGGGCGAATGTGCTGACCCCCATTTCAACGATTTTCATCGATCATGATCGTTGCGCCGGCACGACGATTGGGGCACATGGCAAATTGTCTTGGCATAAGTAAAAGCCACGCTTCAGGCTCTCTGTGGATCTGTGTAGATTGAGTACTGTGTTGCAGGAACTCTCCATCTACGTAAAAACTGCAGCACGCAAGAAGAGTCGAGACACCAAACTGAACTGAGCAACCTCGCAACAAACCAAAGCTTGATCCTTGGTTGTGATCCTACCTTGCGTCTACAGCAATAGGGCACTGTAAGGCTCAACCCTTTCCTGTCAATCATTCTCTGCTACGTACCAAATTGTGTTGCGTGTAGGTGGGGGAGTTGTTTTACGTAAGAAGCCTTCATTGTTTTGCGGAATCCTGAGATTGTCACACCTCGGCAATGCCTCTTTACTTGTGCAACCCTGGGGCCAACACCACGGAGCCTTGGAAATATGGCGTTCACGTCTATGAAGCCCCTTTTGAGATGAATGAAGTAGATTCTTCTATTGTGCATCACGGAGAAGAAGGAGAACCTCCTAGTCCACAACAAGGATCTACCGGTCCTTCTGGGACAACGGAACCAGGTAGTGGTCACTCGTTTGCAGCAACACCTGCTCGCACCAACTTGGAGACGCTGCACAGACCACCCATTCGTCGGTTGCGTCACTCAGAAGTTGTCATTGTTGACGATCTTTGTGTTGCTTTCAATCGACATTGGTTGAGGCTCCGATGGCCTGGAAGCAAAGGTGGCTTTGCAGGATACGTCGACTTGGGTAGTTGTACTACGCTCCCTCCAAGTCTCACTGCACAATTGACCACGGGTTCATCTCTAGGTAAGAAACTACGTTGTGCTTGTTTGGAGTTTGTTGTCGAATTATTTGTTCCTAACTCTTAACCATTGTTGGCTCTCCAGAAATCCAAGATATCCCTGGCATGCCCCCTGGTACTGGGTCGGTTGGGGAAGAAATCCGAGCCGCGAATGATTCCGTCGACAACGATGATCCTACAAGGGATGATGAGCCCCAAGAAAATGCTAGTGCCCGATCGTCCGAACCTGCCGAGTCCACATACTCATTGAAATGTCTACGTACTGGCTTGGTATTTCAGTCGTCCTCTGGCATGCTCCTCATGGATGAATATGACGACGGTCTAAACCCACCTGTCGTTGCAGCTCCTCTTCCGACTGAGTCGGTATTCTGTCGCATCTGCCGTGAGGGTATCCACGAAGATGCCGACGACGAACTCCCTTCACCTGCAATGGAAAACGAAGGAGAGGATCAAAACCCACGCCAGGGAAGTGGGATATCTGTCGATGATGTAGACCAAACTGACAACTATGACAGAGAACCCGAAGAGTCTGAACCACCTTCTGAGAGCAAGGGACCACTCTTGCCTCATCCAATCTACCATCCAAACGATCAAGCCCTTAAGAACCCCATGTTGGCACCATGTGAATGTGCAGGCTCCATGGCTTTTGTACACTACCTTTGCGTGGAACAATGGAGGTGGCGAGTGGCTCACCGCGGCGCTAACCGAGGACTCCAATGCGAGACTTGTGGCAAACCATATTCTCTCCCTCCCCCAACCCGTCCTGCTAATGCACCGGCGACGGAGGCCGAAGATTGGCTCGAGGCCATGCCACCTCATGTGGTTGCTGCCCTTCGCCAACCGCATTTCTGGTGGCGTGTCGGTACAGCTGTCGTACAGCGCCGTTGGTTGAGACCACTTGCCCCTGTTCTCATGTCCCCTATCGTATCGCTCTATTGTACTGCCCGGCGACTCCTCAAGAAGAAAAAAGTGTCTCGTAGACGATGGGCATGCAGTTTATGCCGACGACGTGCTCGCTGGAAGTGCGTCCGTTGCCTCCGAAGCTACTACTGCTCTCGCCAGTGCCAAAACGTCTCTTGGCACATTGTACACAAACATGTCTGCTACAAGAGAAGCCGGCTGTGGTGGTCCATGGTAGTCTATGGTGTCGCTACCCTCTTGGCGTTCCCCGGAATCGTACGCGACCCACTTCTATATGATCTGGGCCTGGGAGTTGTGGTAACCTCGTTTTTTATTATGGCAACCATCGGTGGAGGTATCGGCAATGCGGTGAAGAAATTTGCTGGCATCGACCTTCGGGGTCGTACTTTGGAGATCGTTGTACTCTTCTCGACCATCTGGCTTGTCGTTGTCAGCTGGGGCATCATCGGAGGTTTCTTTGGTGACAACAGTCAATGCCATGGTGTTTTGGGAACCCTCACGATGGACAGTGCAAGCTTCTCTTCCAAGCTCTTGAATCAGATCTCCACTTTTGTTTTGAAGCCAGCCTCGAGTTGGTTTCGAATGTGGGACAGCTTGGCACTGAACTCTGGTCCTTGGGGACGGTGGGCTTTGTGCATGGATCAAGAGGTTGGGTGTTTTGAACATGTCCACAAGGCCAACCCTGACTTCATCCTACCCGAACAAGGGGGCGAGAAGTGTGCTTCAGATTTGAAATTGGTGACACTTTTGTATTTGTCCTCTGGACTAGTCGCTTTTGCAAACCACGGTTGGAAGCAACGAGACCGACAAAGGAGAGCTGCTCGCCGTCCCCGCGGGGATGTTCACCTTCACCAAGACTAGTGTGTCAACTCTGAGTATATGACGGGCAGCGATACACAAAACGGAAAGAACAAAGACCAGTTTTTCCATACTACTATGAATAGCAATGTTTCTATGCAGCAGAGGTGATGTACGTAGTATCATCCACCGATTGGAAATCAACAGCTATTATAACGAAGCTACTAAAATTGTATTTTGAAGGCCAGGATAAGACTACCTTTAGATGATAGACGAGGAAATATTTCTAGGCACTTCCCCCTTGTCTGCATACCTTCTGTTTCCAATGCGCGGTTGGAGAAAGACCATGCTAATGATAATGTACGTTGTAGTAATGCTGTTATACAGCACTACCTCGTATAGTACGGTACTATCGTTGATGTAGCCGGCACACTTCGGATTCTTTTATAGGCTTTTTATGTGCAATGAATCTTGCCAAAAAGGGGGATGACCACGGAGAGAATTTAAGAGGGGAAATTGCACGCATTGGTGACCCCACTTGCTTGCCCTTTCAACGTACACTCTGTCAACTCCAGGTGTTGTCCTCCTGCGAAATTTGGGAGACTCATTCCTCGGTGTTGTTGTTGCTGCCGTTGTTGCTCCAGCCAACACTCTTGGGATTCTTTCTTGAAATCAAAGTTGCATTGCACGGTACTTCTGCACTCAACGTATCCTTGACAATCATGTCCACAGAATCTCTTCCCCCACTACGATCTCGTCCATCCACTCGGATTGAAATCCAAGGAGGATCGGGAGGCACCGAAACACAAAACAGTTTCAGTGCTGACTCCCCCTACTACAACTCCTATGTAGAAAATGAGCTCCGAACCATGGCCGTCATGCATGAGACCTTGCATGATATTGCAGGTAGAACCAAGACTTTTGGCAAGTGTGGTAATCTCATGTCTGAGGCCACACGTCGCCTGGCTTTGGCTTGTCAACTCAAGCGACCTATTGCAACAGAAGATGAGAAGGAGGCCGAACTTCATGAGCAAATGATGGATCGAGAAGTAGATGATCGCCGCCGAGCCTTGGGAGAGGAAATGACCAGTCTCCTTGGAGTTATGGCTCAGGTAGGAAGTGGAGAGTTTGTTTGTCCAATATTTGCAGTTACCACTTCGCAGTCTCACACTCACTTTTGTCAATTTGTTTTCGGTAGATGTTGGAGGAGATTGCTGATGCGCAAAATCAAATGTGCCAATCCTTTGAAGCGACCTTGGTCACCGCTCTAGAGCATTTTGCCGATGTCGAATACAGGAACGCCAAGTCTCTCCAGACTAGTGCCGTTCACTCCACTGAGTCTGCCGAGCAGCTGTTTGCCAAGTACTTGAATGGTCGACATGCTGCAGCTCTCAGCTCCAATCAGTCTGAAGGTGGAAACGACGCCTGGAACAAGTTTAGCGAACAAGTGGGAAATCACGGCAGCAATTTCTTGTCCAGATTTGCCAACCGGAAAAAGGAAGTCAAAACCAACTTGTCGCAAGGGAGAAGTACAGTGACCACTAAATCTTCCCATTCTTCTGAAGACCCTGCTTTGCAAGCAGCAGTGACGGCTGCAAACATGCGTCTTACACTAGAACAAGTCAGGTTGGCCCAAGCCACGGCTGAGCTCAAGCGTTTCCAACTCTTGCGCCACATTGTCGCTCACAAGCAACGCCGCAAGTTTGAAATTGGAGAGAATGTGTTGGCCTCGCTTCATGGTATTCGGGCCTACTTTCATCATTGCTCCGATCTTGTCACCGGACTTTTGCCGACTATGAATCGTTTCCAAATTGATCAAGAATCTGCTCGTTCATGCCTCGAGGAACAGCTGGCCCCGTCGTGGGCGGCCAGGGAACAGGAGATTGAGAAAACCATCGACGGACTCAAACAGGTAACTAAGAGCGCATCTAGCTTTGCCGAAGCACTAGCCAATGGAAATCGCAACTACATTGACAAGCAAGTCACAAGCTTGGATGATATTGAAGCTCAAGTCCAGATTTGGGAACTCCCAGGTCTGCTCGCCGACTCGACCAGATTGCAACGTGACCCCACCCCTGGTGTTTCTGTTGAAGGTTGGTTATACAAGAAGTCAACACAGCGCATTTCCTTGAATCCCTGGTCCAAACGATGGTTTATGATGGATAGTGATGGTATTTACTATTTCAGGTCACGAGATGAGGCAAAGAAGGGCCCAGACGATAATTCCCATTTGAACTCGCTGGAACGTGTGAAGATTTGTCCTGTCGTGCTATGTACCGTCAGGGAGGCTCCGAATGAGGGACCTAGATTCTGTTTTGAAGTTGTCACCCCCACACAAAAGCCATTAATGCTCCAGGCTCGTGGTCCAGCAGAGTTTGAAAAATGGGTCAGCGGCATTCGGCACGCGATTGAAATGCAGTTGGTGTTGGGAAGTCCTGGTGCAGTGGATGCACCACCGCCCGCAGCACCAATGAAAAAGTCTCTCTCCAGGAGTTCCTCGTACGAGGAGAGTGATGAAGTTAATATGCCTGCTTTCCATGACATTGACAATGAAAGAGCCCAATTCTCCATGGAAACGGCCAAAGCTGCTGAGGCACGCAGCAACTTGGTCCCTAAATTGATGGAAATCAACCAAACCTGCGTTGATTGTGGTGCCCCCAACCCCGACTGGGTTTCTTTGAACCTCGGTGTCTTGGTGTGCATTGAATGTAGTGGCATCCATCGCTCCCTTGGTGTGCACGTCAGTAAGGTATGTATTTCACGAAAAATTTTGCGGGTATCGAAATCATACAGTGTCTCACCCACAGTTTCCTGCACAGGTACGTTCCTTGAAATTGGATTCCTTGACAGAGAGTGAAGCTCGTGTGATCCTCGCCATTGGCAACGAAAGAGCCAACGCAATATGGGAGGCAGGAACTGCAAACCAAAAGGGTTGGGAGAAACCCGACCAAACCTCGTCAAGAAAGCAACGAGAGGAGTGGATCAAGAGCAAATATCTCTGGCGAGGATTCCTTGAATATAGCGAGGAAGATGGAAAGACGCACGTAGAGCGTGAAGAGAAATACTGCAAGGAATTGTACAAAGCTGCAAAGCAGTGCGATGTCCATGCTATTGCGACAGCATTGGCTCATGGGGCCGTTGCAAGTTGGAAAAACGAAGAAGAGGAAGGAAGAACTTCGTTGCATGTCTGCTCGCTCTACAAGGTAGGGGAGGGTGAAGACGCTTGGAAGGCAATTGAATGTGCCGAGCTTCTTTTGCAAAATGGAGCAAAGATTGATACGAAGGATCGTCTCGCTCACGGGGTTCTGGACTGCGCTCTCCTGGGAAACGCCGACAGAGAAATGATTGAATATCTGTCGAGCAAGGCGGCAGCGTTCAGTACCATTCGTTAACACTTCAATTTGACTTCCCAATGTCACAACCAAATTGTATTTTTAGAAAACTACGTAACTACGAGGCCGGCGCATTTAAACTAGGAACGTTCTAATCCTCATCTTCACTTTCAGAGTCCTCAACGTACTCCACTTCGATGGCAACTTCTTCTTCAATTGGACTTGGCTGTCGCTGGGGAATCACTCTGGCACTGAATACCTTTGCTCCCACCAACTTGTTCAACGAATCAGACGCCGCAGCCATCCCCTCATTTAGGTCAGTAGAAATCCTGTTGAAATCCACTCCAGTGAGGGAACTGGCTACTTCTTGATGAAGGTCACGCGCCATTTGACCAATACTCATAGCTTTTAGAGAGCTGGCAAAAGCCTCAACATTGTTCTCTGACTCGGCAACAAATTTGTCTGCGAGGAAAGAGTCTGCATGAGCGGCGAGTCCAGTCCCATTCAATACCATTCCACTGTTGCTTAGACTTTCAGAATTGGAATAACCACTGGAATCCATTGAAATGACATTCGAGGTCGAACTTTCAGAATCGAATGTGTTGTCCACAGCTCCAGACGAAGGGGCTTGTCTGCGACGAGAAGTAGAAGTAGGCGCATTGCCAGCAGGGTGTGTTGGCATTGACCCCATCAACTCATCTTGTGGATACGCATCACTGTCCAACGCGATATTTGACGGTGCAGTCACCTCAATATCATAGCCTTCAGCAGTTTCATTGGGCACAGATCCGTCAGGTTGCTGGTCATTTTCAACCTCATTATTTTCGCTTGATTCTTGCTCAACATCGTTCTGTTCCTCCTCCAATTGCCTATTTTTGTTGCGCTTTTCTCGCAAAGACTGTTGTGCTCTTTGAACAATTGATCCTTTGGACCTCGCGGAGACAGTCGATCCAATGGCTGACAGTTGGTCCTCTACGGAGGCTCCACCATCAGCACCGTCAGAGAGGACACTATTGATGATACTACCTGACAGGAGATGAGTGGAATCTTGCTTGCTGAACGAATCAGATACTTGTAGGGAACTGTACTCGGAATTCCCTCCATTCTGATTTGGCATGCCTAGCTCATTTTCAACGAAGTCGCTTTCATTCGCACCGTATGCCAACAAGTGGTTTAGCGACACAGTTGTGGGATCTTGTGGTGAGGGAACGTCTACTGGGCGTGTGTTGGCCAAGTTTTGCGACAAGGCTTCCCGTTGAGCATCGGTGCCAACATCCTGGAAGGCATCTGAAAGAGTATCAGAAATCTCTGCGTTGTCACTTGAAACAGGCTCTTCTGAGACAGGTTGAGGTTCAACGTTGTCATCATCTTCGTTCTCTGACGTCGGGTTCGACCTTTGTCTGTGCTTATCGAGCAACATCTTGCGCTGTGCAAACTTTCTCGGCGACAACCTTGGTGGTGATGCAGAATTCGCATACGATGCGGCTTTCTTAGCTCCGACACTAGGAGCGTTTGGTGTATTTGGAGCTGTACGGGCAGGCGACGCCGGAGTCGGTGCACTAGCTTCTGGAGCAGCAACCGGTATCTGCCCTGGTTCTTCCTCAACAGGAGGCTGTGCTGATGTTGCTGCTGCGGTACTTTTTGTGCCAACTCCATGACCCATCTTTCTCAGCTGCTCTTTTTTCAACATTGCCTGCCGGGCCCGTCTAACAGAAGTAGCATGCTGGTGTGCCTTGGATTGGGTAGTTACAGGAGCAGGTTCGATTTTGCTGTCCTTGGTTTCTGGTTCTTTTGCTGGTTTCTTTACGGCTTCTTTTGGAGCTGGGGCTGGAGCTGGTACCTCCGTTTTTACTTTGGACGGAACAGGCTTCGGCGCCTCCTGAGACTTGACCACCTTGGGGGAGGCTGCCATTGTAGGCGTTGCAGGTTGCGAAGGCGGACGATTGGGCTCTTGACGACTTTCTACATTTTCCACTCCGAATTTTGCCCATTTCGACTTCAAATCACTAAAAGCTGGCGAAGAGGGTGCCGCCGACTTTGGTGTACCAGAGCTTGCCTTGACTATTGGTGACGCCGGTGGAATTGAGGCGGGCGCTTCTGGGACATCAACGGTAGGGGTTGGTGTTGCATCAGATTCATCCTGAGCTTGAGCCCTTTTGTTCCACCTGTCCAGAACATTTCCTCGCGGTGTTTGGGATCCGGGGCCATTGGTACCTGATCCGAAACTTGAGGCACCTGGTAGCTCGGAAGCGCCAGTCGCTTCGCGCTGCTTCCAGATTGAACGCACCTTAGTCCTAGAGCCTGGTGTCCCATTTTCTTCTGGACGTTCCGCATCACCAGAAACCGACATAGCAGGAGATTCTGGCACATCATGACCGAAATCATTGGGCTTAATCACTTCTTTGTTTTTTGCTGGAGATGCGGCAGAATTAGTCCATCTGTTCTTCACGCTGGTTTGAACCGTCAATGGAGGTTTCTCGTCGCGAGTGGCTTCCTTCTTTTCCTCGAACTTGTAGCTTGGGGAACTTTCGGCTACAATTTGGGTGTTGTTTACACCAATGGGTGACAATGCAGCGACACCACCGGTTGATTTCCTGGGTGGAAGTGGCACTTTTTGAGGTGAAGTCACAGATTCTTCTCGTTTCCTCCACATGTCGATAACACTGGAGCGCTTAGGAGCTGTTGGCGCCTGTTGAATACTCTCAGCAACGGGCTCATCAGGTTGGTCATCGTCAGGAACTGCCTCCGTCGCCACAACCACATCAGCTTGGTCTGCAGCTGCCAGAGCCCGGATCCTGTCTTTAATAGATAACGACGACATGACAAAGTACAGTCACAATAGAAAACTTCGTTCACCGCAGCTCCAAAATGGAGGATATCAACACAGCAGACGTCCAATTCTTATCCAGAGCAATGATGAGGGGCTGTGCTTTTGGCTACCTACCACCACCGTCGTCGTTGCCATGGGTCTTGTTGACCTTCAGGCTTTCTGGCAGCATGATCGGCGAGGGCGCCTTCTAGGGTCAAAAACAAACCCTTCGTGTCTGTATATTTATTAATGATCCTATATAGTGTATGTGCAATCGCAGTTCTCATGGAAAGGCAATTGCCCCAAAACCTCACCTCTCTTCATTGGCCAGGAAGTTCTGGTGCCTTTCGTTTACTTAAAGCAGGGATCCAATGAATGAACCACGCATCCCTCCTACACGCCGGCCGAACCTTAGCTTCCCACCCAAAACAACAAGGGAGCAACCATTAAACCCGATCTACCTCCGAACGTTTTTCTCAATCCGCAACACTAACCTTATAGTCGAAAGCGTTATCTACGTATCACAATTTCGTTTATCCCTTCCCTCATTACGCCACATCAATACGTTGGCGTTTAGTAGAACCTTTTCCCTGATAAAAATCTGATAGAATCTTCTCCGTTACAGTTTCATCAATGCCTGCGAGCAATAAACCATGATTAGTCCAACGTTTACAATCATCCCCAAATTAACCGGTAAAACTTACCCAACTCCTTCATCTCCTCTTCAAGTCTTCGTTTCAAATTCTTCAAATCAGAACGCATTTCCGACACCAACTCGGTTGCACGGTTATACCGATCTTCGGAAGCGTTGTTTGTCTTTTCGTTCAGAAGCCTTATTCGCTTTTGTCTCACAAGAGCGTTCCTCAACTGAAGCGAACTAGCCTGAAGATGAATATACTCTTGTTCCACATCTTCCCACTCGCGGAAAGCTTCAGTCACCCCAGGGTTCGAAACCTGTCGACAATGTATCCATCAATTGTTAGACAATGCTTGTACAGAAGCGGAACAGCAAATCACAATTTTCTTACCTTTCCCAGTCCCAGGCCTTTCTTTGTGTTGAGGGCACTTTCGACAACAACTTCAAGATCATCAATAGACATGGAAGCAAGAAGGCTGCCTCGGCCTACAGAAGTGGGCAGAAGATTAGCAGTTGGAGGCATGTACCTGCCACTATCCTCGTCAGCCAAATTCTCATTGGATTCTGGGTCTTCCATATCCACATCGCCTTGACGAAGAATTTTGTCAAGTCTACTTTCCATAGAGCCAATGTGAACTCCCTCCACATCAATGGTAGATCCAACGGGAATGGCACTCTCGAGCATGTTCTGCCAACGCATAGCAAGCTTGCCATCAGAGAACTTGCATGGGTTTTCCAGGTTTGTGATGGCGTCAAGAGGGAAAAATCCCACACCGAAAGGAAGCTGAACAGAAACGCGAGGGGGAAGCAAGTGTGCCAAAGGGTTCCTTTTTCCTTTACCCTCTTGTTGCTTAATACCATCGGCGGAAGCTTCCTCTTTGGGAGCAGTGGTGTCACTTTTGGTTTCGGCAGTTACACTATCAGGGGGCAAAAGCTTCAAGACAGTACCCTTCCCATAAGGGGTATCTACGAGATCACCGGGAACAGTCCAGGCAGCTGCCAAGCTCTCTTCTTGGAAAACAGTTTGCCGGTTCCAATCAGTGAAGGATGCGGGTGCCAATCCACCGAAACCGGGCTTCTTGACTGGATTAACGACGGCGTCGGCGTTGGATGTCTCCATGGCCTCTGTCTTTTCTTCTGCCTTGCTCTTTAGAACACCCATCACATCCCGCATTACAATGCTTGCCTTTCCGGCTCCGCGACTGCGAGTTCGGGAAGTCAAGAGGTCGGCAGCCTTGACGCATTCTTGCTGAACGATACCAATCTCTTCATTGAGCAAAGAATATTCCTCATTCATTAAATTGAGCAAATTCAAATAATTCCACCGCAATTGTGCATCCATTGTTTCTAGACGCGTGTACTCAGCCTCGACCATGTTGAGTTCTTGACGAGTCTTCTGAACCGTCTTTTTGTACTTGTTGAGATCTACTTCGACATCCTCAGGGCGGCGTTCCCAACGCAACATTCGGTGTTTCTTTTTGGCACCAATAGACTCAGGTGGTCTGGGAGGGTTGAATGCTGTAACAGCCTCTACCTTGCTTGGTGGTTGCAATCCATTTCCAACGTGGGTGGCAGGGCCTTGCATAGAGTTACTATCAACAAGTCCTGGGTCTTCTTCGGGCGCCACAAAAACGTTGGAAGGTAGAACCAGCTCTCTGGTAGCAAATGGCACAACCTTGGCACCACTGCGTGTGCTGTCAGGTTGGGCATCATCTTCTGGGGAACCACTTTCATCATCATCAACATCCATTCCATCACCCTTCTTTCCTTTTTGTCGGGAAGAACTAGAAGCAGCAGCGGCTAGGGCCCTGGCCATTGCCAAGTCCTCCCTGACCTCAGTCTTTCGAAGCGAGTGCATACCTTCGACGTCAGGAATGAATCGGGTCCTAGTGTGACGGTCCTCCTCGCTAATGGCGTCAAGGAACGAAGCTCCCATGGTGGCTGGTGCCTCTTTGACACGGCCAATCTCTTCTAGTGTTTCCTTGGCAGAAAATCCTTGCTCCGAACCACTTTTGTCATCCTTATCGGTGCTGCGGCCCCTAGTACTGTATGGAAGGTCCTTGGACGCAACAGACATGGTATCTGTAGCAGTGTCACGTGTTTCGGATCCTTGGTCATCTCCCTCATCAGACTTTTCTGCCTGGGATGCATTGGTTCCAGAATCCTGATTGTTGGCGGCATCAGCAGGACCTCCTGCTGGTTCACTGTCTGAAGGCCCGACGCCTGTGCCACTCTTGTCCTGAGAACCTTGGTCGCTGGGGACAGGTGCAGAAGATGGGGTATTTTCTGCTTTGGCTTCAGAAGACCCCTCTGAAGCAGCGGACTGCGTTGTTTCCTCTGGAACTTGTCCTTCTTCTGTTGTTTCGGATTTCATGGCTGCCTCACTTGGGTCTGTGGTCATGCTGAGGTTCAATTATGGCGGCGGCACTGGGTGATGTGAGCGGAGCATCCAACAATCATTTCTAACTCAGACAAAGGGACATTGCTCCATAGAAAGCTATTGATAATTCCTGCAAACAAGATTGTAATTCCCGTAGTAATCTTCTTGACACGTACCTCTTTGTTGTCTTCCCCGTCGGCAGCTCAGTAGTGGCAAATGGCAAACAACCAAGTGAGCTTCAGACTACATGGGAAGGCCGTCGTGGCAGCAGGACCAACAGCCATTGGCTGCCGGGTGACGTAGGGAGATACATTTCACCCGGAGGTTGAGTCTTTTCGAAGGAGATGTCTGAAGGATGTCACAAAACTTCACTGTTTTTCTCAAGAATTCCAACATTGCCAATGCTGGGTATGTTATGGTGTCTGTATATGTCCTGCGTATGCTTACTACTACCATTCTCAGAGCAAAAAGCTGATGTCTGCAAAGGATTCAGAACGGAAATGACAGAGCGAGTAGAGAGGCCTACATATGTGAAACAAAGCATTTCTAGAGTAAGTATTTTAATAGGGAAAGGTGAGCTTTGGTTTTGGGTTTGACGATAGATTTGTTCAGCTAACTTTGATTTCGTCCCATTGTCGCAATCATTGATGAATGGTCTGGAACGAAATCCGGTTAGTCAGCTAGAGCGATTTCCCTTTTTTGAGAGCTTCCGGAGGACTTTCTTATACAGAGCGCTTTTGGTTGTTATGTAAATGCTGGAGAAATACCAATTTGTGGGTGGCACGTCACGTTTTGACTGTTCGGCAAAGCGCTCGGCGTCAGCGTGGACGAAGGTTCTCGTTGGAATTTCCGTAGGGCGAAGCGGAATTCGGTTGCTGGCCAGGCCTGACGTACAACTCCGGTACAGAAAAAAGGGTTCGGCTTACTATCCGAAAAACGTCAGCCACCAAAAACTTGGTAGCGAAGGACAATAATGCGAATCTCGTGAAGATACCCTTTCACCCTCAAGATACTTTTTGAGTTTTCCATCAGCGCTTGTCTCGGCACGAATACGCTAAGCTCACACAGAAGCATTTGCTGCCAATTGCCAATCGAGAAACAAGCTTATAAAACAAAACCTTCCACCATGCTAGACCCCCGAGAAACACCCGAACAATTGGTAGATTCACTGAAACATGAGAAGCTCACGTTATCAACTGAGTTTCCTCATGGCATCAATTCTGTTGACGTCGAGGCGTCACCACTCAGTGTGCTGAGTCCCACTCCCTCGCCGCCACCTCCTGGCTCGGTCCACCGAACAGGACGATGGACCCCAGATGAAAAAATTCTCTTTCTCTATGGACTCAAGAGATTTGGAAAGGGACGATGGAAAAAGATGAGCATTTATCTTCCTTTCAGGTATGTTACCAGCATTGCGCTATTGCGCGATTGGAAAAGCGCAAGTTCGCATTTACATGTTCTCATGTTTTTCTTTCTTCCTATTTGATCTTCAGGTCCCTTGTTCAAATCAAGAGTCATGCACAGAAGGTACTCAAGCGCATCGAAGCTGGCGAAAACGTCTTCCGCAGACTGGAAGAAAACTGTAACATCATTGATAGTCTTATTGTACAAGCAGCCAAGCAACGCGATGCACTCAGCCACTGCCCTCCACAGCCCAAGAGCGTTACTGCTAAGCGTAAACTTGGCAACAAGCCTGCAGTTGTATCTCCAGTTCCTGCAACAATGATGACTGGCTACTCTGTAGAGAGCTCACCGGTGGACGTTGATGTAGCTGCCTTGGCCGCATCAGCTCTATGCCAGCTATCATCATTATGAAGCCCCACCCACCCTTTGTCAATCTTTTATTATATCGGGCTGTCCTTGGGAACTGTAAATTGAAAGGAGCCGCAGATAATACTTTTGCTAGTATAGAGCCTTACCCAAAAGATAGAAGGTATTGCTCGATTCAATCTTGACATTCACCAACTTCCCTCTCAATTCCTCTATGTCACCATCAAAGAACACGGTACATCCCTGTCGGGATCGACCTTTCACTTGTGTAGGTCGTTTAACGTTTTGCTCCTCTACCAGAACTTCTACTACTTGTCCTACCATCTCCTTCCGCCGCTCCTCGGCATGTACCTTCACCAGCTCGTTGATTCTATAGAGTCTGTCAACTTTCACCTCTTCTGGAACTTGGTTTTCCCACTCAGCTGCCGGGGTGTTGGGACGTGGGGAGTATGCTGCTGTATTTACAGTGTCAAACCGAACTTGTTCCATCAACCTTAGAGTATCTTGGAAATCTTCTTCCGTTTCACCAGGGAAGCCAACAAAGGCATCGGACGTGATGGATGCATCGGGTATTTTCTATGAACAAACACAAGTTAGCAACAGACACTCGAACTCTCGTCCATCGGCGCTGAAGTTGCGTACGGGTACTCACCGATCGAATGTGGTCAATGATACTCAAGTACTTTTTTACAGTGTGCCCACGGCCCATTTTGGACAGAATCTCGTTGGATCCACTCTGGAATGGGATATGGAAATATTCACAGGCTGAAGGGGTTTCCGCAACGGCGTCAACGACATCAGGAGTAATATAGCGGGGGTGTGAGGTCACGAAACGAAGCCGCTTCAATCCAGGAACGTTGCCGACGATACGGATCAAATCAGAAAACTTTCGTTTTGGCTTCATATCACGACCATAGGCACTGGAAGGGGGAATGTGAGCTGATATCAGACATTCATGAAACAAAGCACTTTCTTGACTTACTCAATGTTCTGGCCAAGCAAGGTGACCTCTTGATAGCCTGATGCGACAAGTTCCTTAACTTCGTCAACAATACTCTGGACGGGGCGAGATTGCTCGACGCCTCTGGTTGTTGGAACAATACAATAGGTACATCTTTCATTGCATCCGTAAATAACATTCACCCAAGCTGTAACTGTAGAACCTCGACGCGGCTTGGTGTAGTCTTCCATGATGTGACTCATCTCCGTAGCAACAACCTGGTTTCCCAACGAAACGTCTTCAAGTAGATCAGCAACTCTGTTGGCATATTGTGGTCCCAAGACAAGGTCAACTTCGGGGACTCGTCGGAGCAAGGCTTCGCCTTCTTGCTGCGCAACACACCCAGCAACTACAATGGTAACATCTTCACCTCTTCTTTTTCTTTTCGCATGGGGTCCAAGGGCAGCAAACAATTTCGATTCGGCACGTTCCCGGATGGAACAGGTGTTGAGAACTACTACATCAGGTTGGGTCGCCGTATCGTTACTTCCCAATGGCATGATGCCAAGACTTTGCAGTTGACCTTCGATTCGTTCAGAGTCAGCAGTATTCATTTGACATCCCATTGTTTCAATTTTGTAAGTGAGGCCCACATTGTCAGGGTCCTCCAGCGCCCCCGCCAAAATCCCCTTGCGTTTCTCTAAATCCTTCTCCTTTCTGTTCTTTCTTCGAACTCGAATGCGTGCCATTTTCCGTACATCGGCCATGATATCAACCACCTGCACAAGATGAAATCCAACATCCGACGGAATCATGAATACGTCACCTGGCTTGGTCGACGAGGCCACAGCCCGCTCTCTTGCTTCACGTGGGAACACTCGGTCAAGATGAGCGTTCTTCGCACCGGAAGGATCGTCTAGATGAACCCAACCTAACGATCCACCCCCTTCTCTGGTTGCAGAACAAAGACTTATTTGACTAGCCAGGTCTTCAAAGGATACTTTGGCAGCACGGATATCTTTGAGACTCAGCTGGGCAAGCTCTTGAGTCGCAAACAAAATATGTGAAAGGCGGACATCTGTCAGGTGTTCCCGACCAGCTCTTGTAGCGATAATCTTTCGTGAATCAATCTCTGTGCCTCTACGTGTCGGAAATGGCGAAGTACTCGTACTGTCGAGTTGTGTTGATGCCAAAAGTTGGGTGGGTGCGAAAGTTCTAGCCAATGGCGGTACAAAGAGGAAGCCATAGGCTTGTTGACAAGCCAGCAAAACTGATATGGGTATTCTAGTCTTCATTCCTTTGGCCACGATGGAAATGAAACAAAGAGCAACAAAGATATTGTACCCTGCTTCCTCTTCCAGGAAATTGGTCCCCAACCGCACGCAGTTTCGTGCAATGAAATGGTTTGTTGGGAAGAATTGATGTTGTGTTGTCGTTGTGACTTGTGGCCGCCGGTCGACAGCAGACGGATTCGAGCCGAACGACTTCGCGGCATGGCGAACAAAACAATCGACTCGGCTGACTTCCGTATCCTCCGATAGCCATCCATCAGTTCGAAGTTCACTCCACATCATAATACGTCTCTGACACCATTTCCTTGTTGTGATTGTCATCAGACCCCAAGATGCAAGCTGTTGCCGCGAAGTTGTCTCCCGTCCTCCACCCAACGATAGCATCGTTCAGGGCTCTCCGAAGGTCTCTCCCGGCTAACATGAAGATTGGATTTGTTCCAACTATGGGAGCCTTGCATGAAGGCCATTTGTCGCTTGTGAAGGAGGCCGTTGCCCACAATGATTTGGTGGTTGCCTCCGTTTTTGTTAATCCCACTCAATTTGGAGAAGGAGAGGACCTGGATCGTTATCCCCGTCAGCTGGAGAGAGATGCCGAAATGCTAGCAGAGTACGGAGTGGTAAGAAAATTCTTTGTTGATTTCTGGAATTGACGCGGTATTTCTCCTAACGCTGGAATTTGGACTGTTTGGATAGGACCATCTTTTTGCACCTATAGCTGATGAGATGTATGGAAAGAATCATGTTTCGTACGTTGTGCCTGAGGGATTTGATGACATTCCAGAAGGAGTATCCCGGCCAGGTCACTTTCGCGGTGTGGCGACCGTCGTCACAAAGCTATTCAATATTGTACAACCAACAAATGCATACTTTGGACAAAAGGATGCTGCTCAATGTAGTCTTATTCGAAGAATCGTTGAGGACTTGAACATGGATGTCAACGTTCAGGTCCAAGACACGATTCGAGAGGCAGATGGCCTTGCGCTTTCCAGTCGGAATGCCTATCTCACGCCTGAGGAGCGTCAGGCTGCCCCTATTCTCTATCGGGCTCTGTGCTCTGCTCGTGAAGTATTCCACAACAATCCCAATGTTTCCCGGGATGAATTGATTTCTATTGTGACAGGGATCATGTCATCGGAGCCTTTGGTAGCGGAGATTCAGTATGTATCCATCGACAATAAAGCGACCATGCGCCCTGTAGAGAGCATGGCCGAAGAGGCCGTGATTTCGTTGGCATGCAAAGTTGGGAACGTACGATTGATTGACAACATTGTTCTTTGAGCAGTTGACGATGAAAATGGGTGCGAAACCCCTTTCATATCTGCTCCCCCGGGCTCCACGTCTAACCGGCGGCACGACTCTTGAGTTGTCAACTCCTTGGTTCATCCGTTTCTGATGAAACACAATGCATTTCCTTATTACATATTTTTACCACTACTACAGTAGCACTGATGAGCATTTCTAACAACCGAAGGTCTCTAGCAGCTAGACTCCCAACTAGCACTATACCATAACGTACATTTTACATGTACATGTTAGCTACAGTGTGCACCGATAGTACCTCAATTGATCATGGTGGATTAGGCCTTTTATAGATTTTATTTTTTGTTAAAGGCCTCGCTGATCGCACGTTTATACTCCACCTACGTCGTAGTGCTCGTACACGACGCGTACTTCCCTGTCACCACCATTAAATCTTGCGAAGATCTGCTGAAAAATGGGACTTCTGTCAAGAACAAACGTAGCAAAAAGCGTTCCGACGCGTTTGAGCATTATTCTTCTTCTTTCGAACCCTTGACACTTTGCGAAAAGTACGCCATACTGCAACCACATCTTTTTGAAAAATGATATCGACTTTGCAACCCTTTTCCCATAGGCTTTTGGCCAATGTTTCTCGTCCTGCTAGGCAGCAAATGCAGCGCTTATCTACTTCAGTGCTTCCATTGACGTCTAGCTTCAATGGGTTGTACAGTCCAAACGGGGATACCTCTCACCAGCCATTTGACCATGTTGTGCAAGTCGAACCTCACATCAAACTCCTCCCGACATCCTATGATCCTTCCTTGACAGTAAAGGCGGAGGACGACTACCTGGGCAAAATCTTGAACTCTCGAGTGTATGACATTGTTGCCGTCGAGACACAGCTTCAAAAGGCTCACAACTTGAGTACAGTAAGTTTCTCGATACCAATGTTGCATTCGTTTTCTTCTGTCGTGACTAACGGAAGTTTGCCCGCAGTTTCTGGACAATGAAGTCCATTTGAAACGTGAAGACACCCAGCCAGCCTTTTCGTTCAAAGTGCATGGGGCCTACAACAAAATGGTCCACCTCTCTGAAGAGGCATTGAATCGTGGCGTGGTGGCTTGTTCTGCTGGGAATCACGCTCAAGGAGTCGCACTCGCTGCCAAGAAGTTGGGTTGCAGGGCAACCATTGTAATGCCAACAACGGCACCAACTATTAAGGTTGAAGCTGTGAAAGCCCATGGAGGACCTACGGTAGAGATTCGGAGAGTAGGTGATACTTTTGATGAAGCGGCCGCAGAAGCTCATCGGCTACAAGATACCGAGGGGTTGACTTTGATCCACCCGTTCGATGATCCTCATGTCATTGCAGGCCAAGGGACTATTGGACATGAGATTCTGAAGTCGTTTGTTGGCCGCCCGCTTGACGCCATTTTCGTTAGCTGTGGTGGTGGTGGGATGCTGGCAGGGATCGCAGCATACGTGAAGAGTGTTCGCCCGGAGGTGAAAGTGATTGGTGTAGAGGCTTTTGATGCTGCTGGAATGACTTCCTCTCTTCTAGAAGGGAAAGTTGTATCGTTGTCCCGGGTGGGACTCTTCGCAGATGGAGCTGCTGTGAAGACTATCGGGAATGAGACATTTCGCTTGTGCAGACAGCATGTCGATGCCATGATTAATGTTGATACTGATGAAATTTGTAATGCAATCAAATTGAGTTACAATGATGCGTAAGTACCAACCAAGCGAATGGCCCCCCTGCTATGACATATAACGAACACTGTGCCTAACATGCTATCTTGATCCACAGTCGAGTTCTACTTGAACCAGCCGGCGCTCTCGCAGTGGCAGGAATGAAGAAGTATGTTGAAATGAATACCTGCAGTGGAAAGAGTTTTGTGGCCGTTACTTCTGGAGCCAATATGGACTTTGATAGACTCCGCTTCGTATCTGAAAGAGCAGATAGATCGGAGAAGACCCTGGCTGCAACCATACCTGAGTCCCCGGGGACATTGAGAGCATTGTATTCTTTGATTTGGCCCCGCACGGTCACCGAGTTTACATACAGGTTTGGAAATGATGGAAATGCCCAAGTGTTGATTTCCTTCCAACCACATGCTGGTGATGACCGTGATTTCGAAGGAGTGCTGACAAACATCCAAGCCTATGGGTTCCCATGCCTTGATATGTCCAACAATGACCTTACAAAAGGACACATTAGACACCTGGCAGGAGGTAGATCAAGTGTCCCAGAGGAGAGAATCTTCCGCTTTGACTTTCCCGAGTCTCCTGGTGCCTTGCGGAGGTTCTTGTTGAGTTTGGATTTCGAATGGAACCTATCATTGTTTCACTACCGAAACCACGGAGATGACATTGGCCGGGTGCTGGTTGGAATTCAAGTTCCAGCTGATGCAGGAGACAAGATCAATCACTTCCTAGACGATTTCGGGTATCAGTATGTCGAAGAGACATCGAACCCCATCTATCACCTCTTTCTCCGAAGCGAAAAATGAGGAGGAGAACAAAGTGAGACATATTCCCAACAAGAACAAACATACTGTTGCAATCTCAGCAAGGCTTCGTCATGGGGGCATGCCCAGACATCAGAATTTGGTTGATTGCATCCCTGATTTTGCTCGGTAACAATTCAAATACATTTGTGGAGTAGAAGAATAAACTACAACTTGCATGTTGCGTTTCACTTTCTCGTGTATGTCATCATTCTCCACTACTGGTAGAATTTCCATACCTGGTACGGTACTGCAGTGAGCAAGGTTTACATATGATACATGTATACTACTATATATGGATAAAGAGGTACAGAATATTATTTTTTCGATTCCATGCCTTCCTTCTTTCATGACTCCCAACCCAAGTCGTGTTTTGATGTTTGCCGTCAGCACGTTTCGTTTTACTTTGAACAGTCCCATTCCATTGCTTCTGTTGCTAAAAGACGAGTGCATCGGACAAAGATGAAGCTGTGGTCACGAAAATCATCATCTGTTTCAGACACAAAGGAATCAGACTCCTCCAAGAATGATCATGGGTTGGTTCCTGGAGATCACATTCTGCGATGGACGAACATTTTTGTGGTTCCTATCCAAGTGCACGGGATAGTTGTCAGCGCCGGGCCAAACTTGGTGACAATCGTGGACTTTGGTTATTCTTCTTCTCAACAAACAGAAGATATTGAAATTGAAGAGTTAGGCACAACAGTGAAACGAGACAATCGATTGAATATCGTGGTGATGTCCGACCCAAATGAGATCAAACGATGGAAGAAAGTCCACTATGGGGAGCCTGTGACCTCTCCAGGGGTGTGGGAAAATCTGAAAAGCATGTTCCGTGATCCCCCTGTTACGGAAGAAATCGATCTTCCCAAGGAAGCTACCCAAACGCTATCAGTTGTTGACAAAGGCAACCCCAAGGGGCAAATTCAAACACAAGTAGGAGCTCAGGAACCAGAGTTGGCGAACAACAAAGTCGATGCTTCAAAGGAAAACTGTACAAATTCAATTGTTTCAGAATTGAATGATTCAACAACAGCATGTAGCTCTGATGATTCAGAGACCCTCAATTGTAACAAAACAAGCAAACCCGCGACTAGGACGTTTTTTTGAAGGAATGAGACCAAAAAGGCCCCAGCAGAATTGCCAAAGCTCCCCAAGTCTGACCCACCCTCGATAGTATTATCCAGAGTGCGGTTTTTACTGGAAGAAGAAGGACAAGCTGCTCTTCCCAAACACCACTTGCTATTTGCCAATAGTGAGTGCATAGCTGTATGGTGTAAGACGGGGCGGTTCTCCACCCTACAATCACAAGTTTTCCTGCATTCTACCGCGGTAGGAAACGCCAAATCTGCAGCTACAGTTGCACTTGTCACTGGGGCACAGACAGTCACTGTCTCCTCTACAGTTCCAGCAGCTGGAGTAATGGGTTGGATTGGATTCACTACGACTACTACATCCCAAGTTGGACTGCTCACAGTATGTCCTTGGCTCGTTCCATTGCTCATAGGCTATGGGGTCGCTGCTGTAGGAACTCCATACCTAGTACTCCTCCGTGGTCAGCAAAAGTGGAATCAAGCTACTCAAGAACTGAATGACAAGTTCTGGCAGAATGCCAGCTCTGACGTATATGTAGATGCCATCCACAACTGGAGTGGGCTCCGGTGGTAAAGTGAATTCATACTAGGTACCTACTACTGTAGCAGCCTTTTCCCCGAGTACTACTGGTAGCCTTGCTGCATGACCAACGTTACCAGTAGTGGTCGTGCAGTACTGGAGCCTTATTATGTTGGGTTAATGACAAATGAGTGAAGAAAATTGACGATGGAGTCTACTACCTAAGATCCGATTTGCCGATGAGGAGTGAACTTGGCAGAAAGTGTTCAAGTACTAGAAAACTTGGATTTGCACAGCATCCTTTTCCTTTAATGGTTTGTTGCTACTAGTACTCTAGTAGTTGCTGGGAAGTAAGAGTTCGTTCCATAGCACAGATATGGTATTGCATGGGACCCAGAAGCTCGAGTACGACAGGAGGAGGGCAATCTACTAAAACTCCCTCCCAAGGAAGAGACTACGAGTACTCGGTTGCCATGATGGTGGTTGTCCCTCCTCCTCTATCAACCGTCAGGTGTACCTACCTATGGTAGGTGGTTGTGAATGTACCTGTATTAGTAGCTACTCTATACCAAAAATATACATAAACTCATTATATGTGGAATCCTAGTGGTCTTCCGTAGCTCAGTCGGTTAGAGCTGCACTGATCAGATGTGTGGTCCTGGGTTCGAGTCCCAGCGGTAGCACCATTTTGGATTACCCTTTGACAGATTAACAGTCGCAGATAGCATACCTACTGAGCATATAGTGTGGTCGTATAGGTATCATGGTAGATACAGCCGAGTAGTGTTGATCCTATCATCGTCCCACACCTGGTATTAGGGCAATAGGCACGTAGTGTCACAGTAAGACCGCTCAGTGTGGATTTGGGGGATATGGGGAGCTCACTCCACCTGGCCCTATATGAGGGACTATTTGATGGTTGGAGGTGGTCTGTTAATCTTCCTGATTTAGGGGAGCATCTACCAATGAGTGCACATTCAGGGGAGTATCAACCGTCAGGTGTACCTACCTATGGTAGGTGGTTGTGAATGTACCTGTATTAGTAGCTACTCTATACCAAAAATATACATATACTCATTATATGTGGAATCCAAGTGGTCTTCCGTAGCTCAGTCGGTTAGAGCTGCACTGATCAGATGTGTGGTCCTGGGTTCGAGTCCCAGCGGTAGCACCATTTTGGATTACCCTTTGTCATCCTCACAGTAGTAGTCTCATAGATAGTGTTCTGACCTGAATCGCGGAGCGATATTTCAGGAAAATGTTTCAGGTTACTGGGTTTCAGGTATCAGGTACCTGAAAAGATCAGGAGAGGAATTATGGGGAAGAACAAGAAGGGGGAATTCTTTGTCCTCCCCATAACACCGAAAATTCTAACCACAAACGCAAAACCCTCAACCACCACTTGCAATTGCAGTTTGTTGCTGCTTCTTCATCCATTCATTTCTTTTCTCTCTTTTGTCACTGCTATGTTGATCAATGATTGCCTGGGAAGAGATGGGATAAGCCTCATCCTTGTACTCCTCAGGTACATAATCTCGCCATTTTGTCCCCAATTGAATTTGTTTTATTGGGTGGATGCCCAATGATTCTGGAATCAAATCAGGGAGTTCCATCAAGAATTGCTCTCGTTGTGATGGAGAAAGCCCTTCAGTCCTTCTCATCATGTACCCCCTTGGTGGTCTTGTGGGTAAATCATGGCTGTTGGCGGTACTGGTGTCATCGTCATTGACATTCCTTTTCTGTTTCTTTTCGTCGTTGTTGTTCTTCTTCCGTGCTGCACCACCACCAAATGCCTCTGCCAGAATGTCCCTTGTAAGTACATTAATCCAAAAATATTTGTGCCAACACAGTCGTTTCTTAGCCAACCATTTTGCTCTTTCATTCTTGTTGTTGTTCAGTGCAGCTGTGGTGGAGTCAGTTATGTCTTCGTTTTGGTGGGCTGTGATCGTGGGTCTGCTGTCAACAGTGGTAGTACTTGCTGGTTCCTGTTCTTCTTGACAGTCCTGCTGCTCCTCCTCATCACTAGTTTCTGTGTGGTCGCCCTCCAACAAAGAAGAACTGCAAGAACAAGAACCTCCTGCTCATCATCATCTTCCTCTGTCCACCAGCTAGATTTTGGTAAGTCAATGTTTGCTGCTGAGTTGCAAATGAACATAATGTGTCCATCAGACCCGTCATAACCTCGATCCACCATGAAGAGGTGTCCATCATGAATGACACCGGACAGGAATCTGGAATAGAGCTTGTCAAAATATCCATCCCAGTCTCGGAATTTGAAATCAGATATGATGGTGGTGTGTTCATTCTTTGCCAGCAAGATGTCAACAAGCTGATTGAATGTGAAAACGTTCGACTCTCTCTGTACTTAACTAGTTTTAACAAATCAAACATGTGGTCACACAAGCGTTTCATATGCCCAGCAACCAAAAACACAAACTCCACTTGCATGAAGTACTTACATTCCACCAAGTACAATGCCATCTGAAGCACCATCCTGTTTTTGCTTTGTCCAGCACAAACATCCATCATAATAGATAGATGCCATCCTGCCCCCCTGGTGCAGGCAGTAAAGATAAGTCCTCAAAGAACGAATGCAGAGACTCCTGTACAGAGGGATTCAGGGCATTATTGCTAACACGCCCGGCAAGGTTCCCAACTTTCATGTTGTGCCGTTGTCTTGCAATTTTGTCCCGGCCAACATCAAGCAAATGGAACAATGTCCAGTGGCACACATTCGGAACTCCACCATCCACCAGCTGGTGACACACCACTTGGCCTCCCTATAGTTGGCAATGGGAAGACTTTTTGGCTTAGTGAAGAAATGCTGTGGATATGGATGTGGATGTAATGCATTTCCTCTGCCTTCTGGTGCACTGGAGAAGAGAAGCAGTGGTCGTGCAAAATCTCAGCAAGGTAAGTACCCCAGCCTTCCTCATGCCACACAGATGTCATGCATTTGCATGTTGTTGGATCACCATACAAGTTGAAACACACTGGATCATCTTTTACAAACTTCCAGTAGAGGAAACTCTGGATCTCATTGAGTTTCATCTCTTTTGTGACTCTAGCCTTGTCTCTTATCCTTTTCCAACTCCGAAGCACCAAGGCAAACACATGATCCTTCTTGCCTTTTATCTTTGTACTAGCAATACTAGTAGCATCTCACTCCTACTTGGACACTTCTCAGATCCACCAGGATTTTCACTGTACACCACAAGAGTTAACAAGAAGGGAGAACCAATCTTGAATTCATATGGTTTTGAAACATTGCAATGCAGTCGTGGGACCAATGATGTTCTTGAAAGCATTCACAAAAGCCTTTTGACAATCTTTGGTACTTGGCATGTTGGCCTTGAAATGTCTGATTGCCTACTCCGAGAACGGAGGCACCGGCATAATCAGAAATGTTCTGAGCAGCGAAGGTTGAACTATCCTGTTATTGGTCACTATGATACATGGTTGGTTGATAAGATCCAGTTGCTTGTACAAGCAAACCACCATGTTTTGCTATATCCAAATTGGGTAAACGCTAGTGACTACAAGAACACAAAAGAAAGTTTTGGTACTGTTGTCCTCCATGATGAGAACCTGGCAAAAGCAGTGAAGGCCCTTCCCATTGTTCTTACTGACGATGCCGCTATTGTTCGCAAAGGTCTATCCCGGGATATGAAATATCAATGTGATATGATGGACTCTCCACTTCCATTCCTACCTGTCCATGGTAAAGATGAATGTGAATTGTTTGCAAAGCTCATTTTACATTCAAGAATGAAAAGTGTTGAAGACATGGCTAAAGAGTGGTTGAAATTTGTTGATGGAAAGTCCATATTCCCAAAGCTTCCTGTGCACCTTCGAAGCCACAAGAAGCTGTTTGACAGAAACGTTCGTGCACAGCAGGCATTCAACAAGCGGGCCAAAAAACAACTTCAATTGATGGCTGAGTTAAATTTGGCACTTTGTCCCCGTCGCATCAGTCGCATGTCATCTCCTTCTCCAGCACCCACAATGACAACCACCACCACAGATCTACCACCACCAGAACCCAATTGTGGCAATGACAATCATGTTCCAAAGTCAGACAGTGTAGTTGGGAGGAGCTCGTTGATGGGGACCTTTCAATGGCCTTGTCCCCTTCAGAGTTTGCAACCAATGATTCGACCAGCCCCAAGATCCATGCATGCACGACCTATATCTAGCTATTGTTGCAGGTACTTCAATTGAACATTTCCCAGATAGTGGTAGCCAACCTCCTGATGGAGGACAATGGTGGAGTGCTGGTGCTGGTGGTATCAACATGAAGAGAAAGAGAAAGCAGCGGAAAAAAGAGGACAAACCTAGGATTGGACGGAAATGCAAAAGATGCATTGTGCACAATGTTGCATGTGAGCTGGCACAAACCTGCAAGGGCAGGTGGAGAGATATCTATTGTGAACACATTGGTGGATGAAGGACACAGGAAATGGCTAGTAGTAGTAAATTAGATGAAACAGTTCCTAACTTAACATCTGGGACCCGTGGACCCCCCTGGTTTATCAAAAAACTAATTTTAACAAGCCCAACAGTCACAATTTCCTCAATAGATTAGAATAAACATCATATTTAGTCACCCACCAAATAAGTTTCGTCACTCCTGACCATCTTTCCTCAATCACCCACTACGTTTCATAATCGGGCTAATGTTTTTATCACTCAATGGGGAGTTGATACAATCCAATGACAAAACGTCCCCACGGAGAAACATTTCCGGCAATGCCGTTAACATATTTATTACTTAAAAGAAACGTTACAATCATTAACGAATACATACTGACATTATGTTTCCAACAAGAATGACATTTAAACAATACTCGGAATGTGACAATCACACCAAGTTCGACTTGAACTTCCCACGAAAAGCACCTAAGCGCTTACGCCAAACAAAGGCGTTAGTCAAACCTGAAAAAGAAGTTGATGTGACACAAAAAAGAACTTCACAGAACTAAAATAACCTCGCAATAACAAAATAATTCGTTACTGATTAACAAACTGTAGTCACCCAGACTGTAAACAAGACTGTGACCTGATAATGCCATTTCACATTACGATGTTTTCCCTGAAGCTGGCACCTTATTGCAACGAAAAAGGCAAGCCTGCCTGCATCACAACGGTCGATACTATGAATAGAACGAAGTGTTGCCAACCTATATCTACAAAAATCATGTAAATAAGAGCATGACAGACTAAGTCCCACAAAAATTCCGTGTCACCACCAGGATCCAAATGGCACATGACCCAGTACTAATACGCTGTAGAACCACAGTAGCGACAAAAAAAACACCACCGACACACAGAATCGACACACAGAACCGACACACAGAACCGACACACAGCACCGACACAACAACCAACACAACAACAACGATGCATCCCACCACGACAAAATCCCCTCGTAAGCGTGGCAAACGAGGTGGCCGTTCGAACCGAGAAAAGGTGCAACGGTTGGCAGCTGCAGCAGCTCAGCAAGAACCACCTCCTGCTGCAGCTCCTGCACAAATTCCTACTACTGCTGGTGAAGAAATTCCTACTATTACTGTTGTTCCAAGAAATCCCAGCGCCATCCAGGCTGCTGTTGTTCCAAGAAATCCCAGCGCCATCCATGCTCCCATCGTTGCAAATCCCAGCGCCATCCAGGCTCCTGTTGTTCCAAGAAATCCCAGCGCCATTCAGGCTGCCATTGTTGCAAATCCCAGCGCCATACAGGCTGCTGTTGCCAATCCCGGCGCCATTCAGGCTGCCAACGTTGCAAATCCCAGCGCCATCCAGGCTGCCGTTGTTGCAAATCCCAGCGCCATCCAGGCTGCTGTTGTTGCAAATCCCAGCGCCATCCAGGCTGCTGTTGCAAATCCCAGCGCCATCCAGGCTGCTGTTGTTGCCAATCCCGGCGCCATTCAGGCTGCCAACGTTGCAAATCCCAGCGCCATCCAGGCTGCCGTTGTTGCAAATCCCAGCGCCATCCAGGCTGCTGTTGTTGCAAATCCCAGCGCCATCCAGGCTGCTGTTGCCAATCCCAGCGCCATTCAGGCTGCCAACGTTGCAAATCCCAGCGCCATCCAGGCTGCTGTTGTTGCAAATCCCAGCGCCATCCAGGCTGCTGTTGCCAATCCCAGCGCCATCCAGGCTGCCGTTGTTGCAAATCCCAGCGCCATCCAGGCTGCTGTTGCCAATCCCAGCGCCATCCAGGCTGCTGTTGTTGCAAATCCCAGCGCCATGCAGGCTGCCGTCGTTGCAAATCCCAGCGCCATCCACCAGGCTGCTGTCGTTGCAAATTCAAGCGAAGATACAAATCCACGAAGCGCGAAAAAGCGAAAGTACATAAATATTCATGAGCCGTCATCACCCAGCCCCGAATTGGATGCTATACTTGACATATCAAGAATTGGAGACGAGGAGACTATTGCAACCTTGGATCATGCAATCCCAGATAGAGTATGGGTGGATTTACCTGTGGAGGGACGACGAGATAGTACTACTACAAGTGGAGGTGGTGGTCCTAAAGGAGGTGCAGGCCGTGGGCATTCGAGGGGAGGCCATGGAGGACAAGGCAGAGGTAGTGGTGCTGGCAGGGGCAGGGGCAGGGGCAGGGGACGAGCTACTGGCAGCAGAAGCAGTGGTGGCAGGAACAAAGACTTTTCGTGCACCACTGCTTCCCTGAGCAACTGGCGCTTCGTCCGTGACCCAAACTTCCATAGCCCAATTGTTCTGCAAAATCGATACAAAGAAGAAGGCATTCTAGATTGCCACGAAGTTATACAAGACTGGGAGGTTCTGTTTGGTATTGCTTCGGGTTGCCATGCCGCATCAAACCGAAACATGGTGTGGGTCTATGAAATCCCACGGGAGTTGTGCAATGTCGACAAGAAAGATACCAACAACCACAAATATGATATTGAATTGGATGAGGAAGTCGAACAAACTTCATGCTCTGTGTTCACGAAGAAACATCTTTTCCATGCTGGAAAGGACAAAAAGGATGACCCAATATCAGAGCATCGCATGGAACAAAAGATCGGTCATGTTTACGTGATTGCACAAGATGAAATCCAGCTTGGATGGGCGGCTGACCTTGCCCAGGTCCCTCACTTCACAACAGATATTTACTCGTACTGTGCAAGAATGAAAAGGTTCTTTATTGATCACCCAAAAGTTGCCTTTGGAGTGACTTTCATCGGTCTTAGCTCCAGCTACCGTGATCGGAACACTCTGGTGGTGAACACCAGGAAGGATAATCCGGTGTACCGCGACTTACCATGGGATTTGACAGGAAAGCAGCTACAGTTGTATGAAGAGAATGATGATAACGGGGAAAACCATACCCGCCAGAGACTTGCAGTCGATGTTGGATATACATCACAGTTATCTATGAGTGCCGGGACCCCCAACAGTATCTGTCCCTTGGGACTTGCAGCCCCCAACATCCTGAAAACTACCAAAACACCAATCGGCCAGGAGGTGGTACGAAATGTGTCAAGGTTCATAGAACCTTTCCGATGCATTCATGGTATTGACTTATTCAACGATGCCGAGAGAAATTCGAGATTCTCAGGAAAACTTGCGGATGGAAACGTAGTTGAGGCAACCCGTGCAGCATGTACGGACTACATCAACAGATGTGGAGTTCATCTAGATGTTCACAACGGTGTACAAGCGGGGTATAGATGTGTTACTTGGGCCTCCCAACGAAAAAAAAGACTAGGCGAAAGAGAAGAGCGGGAGAGTCAAATTATGTTCAGTCGTTATTCGGTTGAGAACTACATTGAAAGAGAAAAGTGTCTTGGTCCTTACATGCAGACGTTTCAAGAAAGATACGGGGGTTTTCGTGCACACCAGAGATTCTTCACAGGCCACACCTTGCAGAATGCAACTCCAATGCCAATGATCAAGGGATGGAAGCTGGGACAAGTGAAACCGAATGCGCAGTTCGATTGTCACATACAGCCATATCTATATCTTGCAGAAACGATTATCGAACAGTTCAAGCTGGTTGCATTGACGGATGTACTTGGTGTTATCTGGGTTCTATCTCTGAATCCATGCTGCGTGTTGTACCATGTTGCAGCAACCCATTTGCTGTTCACAACAGAATTCCCACTGGGAAAGGGTAAGAGTGTTCCATATCAATTTCTCCAAAAACTCATGGTTGTTGTTGAGAAAGGGTTGGGTCACATCTTCCCAACACCTGAAAACTTACAGGACGAGCAAGATACTTCTGATTGGAGAAACGCCACCCCTCTTCCTGGATGGCGTCAAACTCTTGGAAAGAAAGAAGACCTGATTACAGGTCAACAGTTGAAGGATGTGACATTACGCAAGTTCAAGAAAGGTATAAGGGATATACGAAATGCACTGGAGCCAGTTTTGTCAAAAGATTTTTGTAAACGTGAGGCATACAACAGCGTCATGTCACTGATCCGCCAAACATCTCTTCCTGTTTCTTGCGGTGACAGAGGTTACGACATGCTCATGGCACTACTCTCCATCATCGGTGTTGCACCGATATCTTGGTACAACTTCAGTCAGACCGATATAGCTAAGGAACAAACTTACGCTGTCTTTGTTTCGTGGTATCGTGAAGTCATTATGGAAGCTGAAATCTGGAAGAAGAACCTGGTCCACTCCATGAAGAAGTGGTGGTACAGTGTCGGAGGGTACGATGCAACCACAATCTTGTTACCCTATGGAAAAACCATCCATACTTTTTTCAAAACTGAGGATCGCTACATTCTGGGAGCAATTGATGCCGTTGGAGATGCATTGCTTGAAGAAACAAATGGAACGTCCAGTGATTTGATCATTATGAATGCTCCAAACTATGTGTTTGGAGGTGGAAACTTGTATGTATTCTATGGAAATAAAGTGGGTGAACATCACAGAATTGGGCCTAGAGGTATATACAATGTCGGGGAGTTTGATTCTGAAGGTATCAAAGATTTTGTGATATGTGACCATTGGTTGGAAGATTGCAAACCTGCAGACCTGAACAAGTTCGAACGTTGGAGAGCAACAAACTCTGCATCGGTCTATGTAACTGCACTTGAAACGCTCGAATCGGAAGATGATTGGATTCTACCATATTTAGTTTAATTCAATTCCCCTCTTGAAATTGCCACACACCAGTCGTAGAAGCACTGAACCCATTCCTGGCGGGGTAACACTGACACCACAGTGTCCAACCAAGAGCCTGGCTTGCTGAGTACTAGGTATTGTCCTACCAAGAACGGTGGTTATCCTACTAAGAACTGGAGGGATTTGCACCATTGATAAAACTTGTGCACCCACTCGGACCTAGGGGCCACCTCGATGATGGTGTCCTTTGGGCCTCTCGCACTAACCTTCATAGTGCTGGGGTTTACGGGAGTCTTGGAATTGTCCTTTGTTCCTCTTGTATACATGAGACGTTCATACACAAGCACGCCTTGCTGAATTGTATCCAAAGATACTTTTCGCAGAAGGGGACGCCCATCATTCCTTCTGTACTCCTTTTGCCATTCCGTAAAAAGGTAAGACTTTGGTCTTCCTTCTTTCCTGGGAATTGGCTCTGCTTCCACAGACTGCACAAGGCACCAAGCTTCACCATTGCAGTCCTCGTAAAACATTAGGAGTTTTCCAGGCACGTACATGTGTTTTTCTTTTCCCTCATTGTCTTCGTCTACAAAGTGGATTCTTGCCCAGTCATACCAAGAATTGGGCTTTCCTCCCAGAGATTCATTTCTTCTATACTTTGGTGTTGCGCGGAGCGTTGTAGTTCCATCAGATATCTCACTCCAGATGTTTATGACGCCTCCCTGCGACTCCCTCTCTAGTACCTGGAGGCATTCGAGTATTCTGGGCTGGAACAATTCCGTACAGTTACCACCAATTCTCCCATCCCGGTCCAGAGAAACCACCCTCCCGGTAGTAACATCTAAACGGAAATTGGCGACACTGCGGGCAAACTTGTAGCCTCCTCTCCCGGAAGAAGGATGCACACCTGCCAAGACATCTGCTGAATCTGGTGTCTTCGAGGACAAATTGCTCTCATTCAACATTTGGTTGGCTCTTGCCAAAATCAGATGGTCTGCAACACGACTTGCAGTCTGCGCATTGAAGACTGTTGCATTTTGGTTTCTTTGAGCAGTGTGAGATACATTCTTCGCCCAGTCTTTCAGACTACGCTCACAACTTCCAGCCTCACACTGACTAGGGGAACCGAAGTAGGCAATGTTATCACACGACCGAAGGTGACAGTGAAACTTACAAGTGGAAAAATCCAACGTATTGTCACCTCTGTAAAGCGTTTCGTTCACCTTTTGGGAAAACATTCGAGAACCATGACTCAGGACATCCAAATCCTTTCTCTTGTCCAGAGAAAGCTCGCCAGAATAGTGCAAATAGTCATGGTGTAAGAGTGATAACTCAAGTGTTTCACATAACTGGTCAATTGGACATAAAATGGCAGATGAGCTGCCATTGCCTTTCTTCTTTGGCTTTGCTTTGTTATGCTTTTTGAGATGGAATAGTCCGTTGTCTGATCGAGATGACAATTTCAAAGAATGTGCTTCAAGCATGGTCTGCGTATTGGTGTTGGTCACAACATCGTCCAAACTATTGCTCTTCTTTCTTGAGACCTTGCGGCGTTTGTTTGTTCCTGCCATTCTATCCATTCTTGGGTGGGGCTGTTGTTCCAATTTGATACTCCATGTGCTCATTGTGTGCACAGACTTTTCCTCAAAAGGCGTCTTTTGTCGAGGACAGGTGTCGTGTTCTTGCATCAAAGTTTCTGGTGGGATGTAGGTGAACAGACATTGCTCTTCGCCATGCTCGAGGTACTGCCACCATGCATTGAATTCACTTCTTGTTACTGTGTATTCTTGCTTGGGATATAAAAAGTCCTCATCCCTAGATTCACGCTGCTTGATCTTTTTCATTGGAACCTTTAGATCTTTTGTCAGTACATGGATTTGCAGCGCATCTAGTTCCAGGTTGAGGATTTCTGTTAGGTCATGCAACTTCAATGTTGTTGCAATAAAATCAACTGTAGGTTGATTGAGTCCGGTGGCAATGTCGTCACTCTTATTGAATGACTTGAAATGTTTCTGCATATTGTTTGGGATGTCATCTATTGTATGAAACGTTTTGTTGGTGATTGCAGTTTCGTCACTGTCCCTGGTGAATGTGATGTACTTTTGTTGCGATGCCAAGGCTGCATCATGCAATATGCCATTCCTTAACTCACAGTCACGGTCTACTTCTAGGGCAGTCACCAGGTTGAAAACCTGACCAACCTTCTCCCCTGCTGTCATCAAAGTCAAGTTTGTAAAACCATCTTTGAACATTCCGCGGGGATAGTCCTTTTTGATACTACAACGGACTCCTGTATCACATGTAGAACGAATAGCATTTTCAGTTTCTTTCCGCTGGCCCGGAGGAATGCAATTGTAAATGGAAGTAGCCAGGTAGACAAATAAGCCGCCTTGGTTGAAATGCATGAAATCATCTGGGGTGGCGGTGTGGATGCCCCCATCATTATGGCCAAACCACATGTCGTTGAAAGCATTTCTGATGGGATACAAGCTCAACACCCCTTCCAGTATTTTTGTGGCCATGTCAGCTCTTCTTAAGACCAAACGTTCCAGTTGTTTCATTTCTTTCACATTTCTGATACCAGCTTCTTCGAAACTGTCTTTGCTCATCAGAAGTTCTGCATCATGGATGGCACTGTATAGTTGCCTAACTGTGCGTGTAGGAAAAGGGCTACATGAGTGTTCAGTGTCAGTACATGTCAGATGTGAGCACATGCATGCACGGTGGGTACGGGTTGCTCCTCCCGTGCTTACAACCCGTTTGCCACACAGCATATCTTGGCTAGCTTGATCGCCGATCACAAAAGCAATTGGCAAGAAAACCCTGACTTTCCTCTTTATTCCTCCAAGGTTGACTTCCAAAACCGGAGGATTCTGTTGCAACTCTTTGAAATCCCTGAGTAAACTATCAAGGCAAATATGATAGTTTTGACATTTGGTGGCTGCATTGGTTTTATCACCATCCTCAAAATCTTCCGGATCTCCGCCATCAGTTTCGCAATCCTTCAAATTTGCTGAAGGGATGAAGCCTAAGTGACGCCAGGCATCCGCTTTACGCCTCACACTATTTCTCAACAGAGCAGTGGTAAACATGAATGGCTCCAGAGGGAAGCGCTGTTGGACATCAGTTCCAGTCTTGTCAACATACAGTATGATTGGCATAAGCAGATTGGGAATTGCAACATCTATGTCATCTGCTTGACTTGTGTATTCACAACATTGGCGATGCGTCCGGCTGTACCATTCACCTGCACAAACTTCGTTATATTGATCTTCCTCTTGAGCAACAAACATGGAAAAACGACTTTGTCTGTCTGGATTAACACACAGATTATGTATGTCATTGAAGTATGACATTTCGAGCAGATCTTCCAGTTGTTCCCTGATTCGAAACTTCGTTATGTGAATGTTGGTGCCCAAAATTCGTTCTGTTGTTGGCAGAGGGGTTTTTATTTTTTTGTGGAGTCTTTTCATCAGGGTTTCCCTTCTTGGAAGTTTGGCAAAATCTATATTCTTTTTCCTCTTCTTTTGAGTTCGTGTCAACAATTTTAACACTTCATCGAAGAAGTACAGAGGGGTGCCGGCACCCATACACAAGGTCAGTAACTCAAGAGAAACAGCTTCAGAATGGGTTATTTCTAATTCTTTCTCTGCTGCACAACTATAATCCCATATTTTTGAGCGGTTGAACAATGAATCTGCGAGGGTTTCATTATCTTCTTCATTGTCAATACTCAGGCTAGGATCTTCATCATCATTGCTACATTCACCGAAGCAAAAGTCATCCTCATTTTCTGTTGAGGATTTGTCCTGTGTGCTATCAATCACTCCGTCTTCTTGTTGTGCAATGTTATGTGTTGTTTTGAGAGTCACCAATGGAACTTCTGGATGCAAGTTCGGGTGTTGCAAAGTGTTTGATGTCATGGTACTTGTGATCTTAGAACGCTTCTTGTAAAATTTGGTGAAATTGTTTCCATTTCTGTGCCACATCAGTTGTTGGTTCATCTTAATGTGTGTCAATGCTACCTGAATGATTGTAAATCTCTTGGATTGATGAAAACAGCACTGTGCATGAGGAATTGATGTATGAATCTGCAATCTTGTCTGGCCTTCGATGGTCACCTCTGATTTTTTAAGCGCGCCGTAATTTGGATGGAGTCCCAAGGCCGCGCCAGAAATTTTTGGCACTAGGCCTTAGTACAATCCCTACATAAAATCACCACCCAAATACTCCCCCTGTCCCAAATCGCATTCCAGGTACAGTATCCTCAATCAGAAGTCAAGATGTCAACCACTCCTCAACAACAAGGTCGTCCCAGAGTAAATAACCCTGCCTATTACGATGATCCAAGTCTCTTGATAACAGATAAGTTACACAAGGAGATTCTTAAGAATGACAAAAAAATTCTGATGCAATACGTCAAAGATTCCTTGTTTTGTTGCCTGAAGTTTCTTGAGAACCCAAAAGAGAAACTCTCACCTGTTGCAAGAAACGGCAATCTTCCAAAGATTTACAACAATTACCTCCTGGAATGTAAATCGAAATTGCAAGGGTGTAACGTATTGCAAACCGAACACCAAAAGAATGAATACTGCCTTCAATTGTGGCTACACGCACTGGAAGTGAGGTTGATACAAGATTCTCTGAGTCTTAAACGTAGTGGTGTTTATACTGTCATGCAGCACAGGTTCAATTGTAAGTGCTTCGTCGTGTAATATGTGCATTTGTTTGTATTCTAATGCAGTGATGTTGCTAGTACTTTGTAAGATTTGTGCTGATACAGAATCGTATTTGATTGCTTTTGAGTGCTTCGAGAGGCGATGGAGGTGTCCCAAGGCTTATCACCTCTTCTATGAGTTTTTCTACAAGGCAGCTGTAGGTGACAAACAGTGGAAAGAAGCCCTTCACACTGGCAATGACTTTTGCTATCCAAACACTGAAGCCTTTGCCCTGATGGTACTGAAAAACAATTACCATGCATGGATTGCCCAAGCCAGCACTGGGCTGACTTTTGAAACTCAATACAGTATTGAGCGGAGAAGGCGTGAAGAGAAAAATAACCTTCTTTATCCTGAAAAACCCAGTATATTGGAGTACGTGTTTGAGCATATGTATTACACAGAGGTCAAGAATGATGAGAGTGACAATGAATCAGATATTGATGATGATGATGATGATGATGATAAAGTACTACAGAATGACGATAGTACTCACAGTACTAGTACTGATGATGATGAGGACGAGGAGGAGGAGAATGAAGAGACTAATGTAGGTAATGGTCTTGCAATTTTTTCACGCAAGAAGAGGAAGCGGGTTCTCAGAAATGCCTCAAAGAAGAAAGGTGCTGCTGGTAGTGGTGGGGCACCTAACAAAAAGAAGCTCAAGCATGCCTCCACCACTGAGGAGGAATCCACCACATGGAAAATTGTATATCCACGTGATGGTTCTCTTTTCACAAAGGCTGAGCGACAACACAAAGATGCATTGCTCGAGGTTCAACAGAATCTTCGTCAAGCTGAGCTTGACAAGAATGCAAATGGCATTCATCAAATTCGTTTGCTAGCTGAGTTGAAGTCCCAACAAGAGGGGCATATTGAAGACAACAATGTTGATGGTGGCAATTCACACCGCCTCAGCCTGGGTGGTGTTCTTCCAGGAGGGACTAAGGGACGACGGAGAAAGAGTCTGGTGGGAGGAGGAGATGATACTACTGAAAGGCCTGTCTCTGAAGTGGATAGGCAAATGCGCCAACTTCTGAAGGAATTAAAACTCTACACCAAACGCGGCGCAAATAAGAAAAGGAAGAAGGATTCCAAGAAACCCCCTGGTTTGGAGTACTTGGCAAGAATGAAGATTTGTATAGAACGTGAGAGGCCTACTGAGAAAACATTTGATGACCTGTATAGGTCATACACCAAACATATTCATTCCCAGATGACTGGGGGTGGCGGGGAAGAAGAGTCAGAAGGAGGAGATGGAGACCCATTTGATGAAGAGGATGCTTGGGATGGACTGTGAGCTCCTAATGCCGCAATGTATTTAATTACTTTATCCCTGTTCCTTCGAAATTGATTTTGTTGTTTCAGTAGAATGAAGACACATCTGTAGAAGAACATGGTGCATCCCATTTTGACTAATCATTTTCATCAATAATGAGTACTCTTACTGGCGAAATGGCTTTTACTGTTTAGTGCTACAGGGAAAGACGTTTTTTGTTTTGAGGAATATGTTCACGTGTGTTACAAACTATTTTAAATCCTTTGTTCCGATTTATTGACATATTTACAGTTTGCTTTTTGAGGTATTTATTATGGATTGAGGAATCAGAGTGTCGATTGAGGAAGGATTGGCACAATTGATGAACCCAATTAGTGAATGAGGCTTGGATTCTTAATTGAGTTTGTCACATAAATATTATGAATAACCTGTTTGATGAGGAATTGTATCATCAATTGATTATGTGGATCGGGTCCCAGATGAAGTTGGTCGAGCTATAGTGCTCTGTAGTTTGTGCAGTAGTGCAGCATTTGAATATGTTGCCAAGTTGACAACACATTGAGGTACATTCTTGGAGTCATCTTGCTTTTGGAGGCCACTACCACCACAGATTGACCCTCTCCCATCTTGTTGTTGACAGTGACTCAACAGATGCGGACTGAAGTAAACCATTTTCCCAACCTTCATTGGAATCTGAAGAGAGACATCATTGTTCAGTTGGAAGTTGAACGTGGGATGGTGAGTTGACTTGGACTGGGCTGGAACAACAAGCAAAGTGTAAGACATGTCATTTTCGGAGTGAAAAATCTTCATTGAAGCATTCACACAGACAAAAGTAGAGGTGAAATGGTTCTCCTTGTTGTTCATAAAAAAATGGATGTGTTTCGAGAGATTGACCTTGACTTCCTTTTTCTTGTGCGCTGCCTTGATGCCTTCTTGGAGTATCAAGAATCCCCGTTGCACCACAGTTGCATGGTGGAAGTACGAGTTCAAGCACTTCGTTGCAAACTGTAGGTGCTCAGTGATGGACTGTTCTACCCAATCAATGGTCTCTGCTCAGTGCCCTCCTTGTTGGCATACTTGAGAACAGTGGAACCATCTAGCTCATCAAATGCTCCATGACATCCAAAGGAGTATGTTTCCCCCATTGAGCCAAAATGCGCCCCTGGTTTCACTGATGTTGTTACCTTGAATGATTTGATGGAAGCAACCAAAGACCCATCAAAGCTTTGTAACGTTCCCTTTGGGACTTTGTAAAGTGGTTTTCCACACCATTGAGCCAGCAGAATGTAATAATTTTCTTCCACAGAGGTGGAGGGGCAATTGGGAATGTAGCAGTACTAGTTCACATTCTTCATCCCACATTTTTCCTGAAAACGTTCAAACGAAGCCAATGGCGACAGAATTACACCACATGTGTTTTGGCAGAACTTTCCACCTCGAGACACTTGTTCCTTCCAATGGAACCGATGACTTTTCCTAGATTTGCTTTTGGCTGAGCACTGTGTAGGGTGTACAATGCTCACAAACGCCAACATTGATGACATTTCTTGTTTTGATACAATGACCAAGGGAACTAAGTTGTTGCACACTGAAGGATCCAGAATGGATCGCTTTTCAAAGTATGCCGCCACTGTACGTTCAGTTTGCTTTTTGAGTTTTTTTGCCGCCCGACCCGCCCTCGGTCTTTTCCGTTTTTTCTCAGCTCCAGCACTAGTAGCATCGCCACCAGGACCTGGATCCTTTCCAGGAGTGGCCAAGTGGTGACTGTTGTCGTCATGGTGTTGGTTGCTGTGGTTGGCTGGATTGTCTTTTGGAGAGGGGGAGCCTTGCAAGGAATTGCCAGAGGCTGCACACAATCTCCCAGTAAGACAAACCACACCACACCCAGCACCAGGACCAGAACCCAATGAAGTCTCAGGCAAACATGAATCCCTTCCAGGAGTGGCCGAGTGGTGATTGTTGTTGTCATGGTGTTGGTCGCTGTGGTTGGCTGGATTGTCTTTTGGAGAGGGGGAGCCTTGCAAGGAATTGCCAGAGGCTGCACACAATCTCCCAGTAAGACAAACCTCACCACACCCAGCACCACCACAACTCTCACAACCATTCCTCTTGCATTCTTGTGGGATCTTGGTGCTCATTTGGCTGGTTGTTGGTGACAAAATGGACAATGACAGCAACAACAACACCAAATGTGAGATTTTTTTCCATATGCAAGTATCAACAGCTGTAACAAATAAAAACAACTTACTGGATATGATAGAGCCAAATGAGAGCTCTAGATTGGTGCAAAAATTATTAGAATTGTCCAGTTGGAAGTGGAGATATGGCACTTGCAATGATGTTGATGCTGGCCTCGAAGTTGTGAGTTTTGATGGTTCGCTCGAGTGTGACCTACAGGAATTTCTACGGATTTCTTGTACTAGGGGCTTTCTCTGGATCGAGTTTAATCTACAGGAATCTCTACGGATTATTTTGTACTGGGGCATCCTCCGCATGTAGTGTATGCAACTGCATTTCCTACATAATTTTGCTACTAACGCCTGTTCGTCACGCAGTCGCTTCGCTCCGGCGCACCGGAGTTTAATTTTTCTCCACCAGCATGGTGGTATAAAAGCCTCAGGTACAGTACGTACTCGTACCTGATCGATTCAGGCACCTGAATCCATCAGATCAAATCACTGGTACTCACAGAACATTCGAGCCAAAGGTGGTGAGTCATAAAAATTGCAGTCATTCTATGCAGCACTACGACCATCTACTTCTGTGGAACCTTATTTCAAATATTGACATCTTAAGCGTGAACACAAATAAGCGGAGGCCGGATTCCTGTTGCACTTCAACCAAGCGAGGTGCCTTTGCCTGTCGCAAAAGAGTCTGAGTATAGTCGTTACCTGAGCGTGAAGAGCCACGCCCCACGTGACCAGCCGTGAAGTTTCTACTGAATCGTATATTTCTACCAACGTTACTTACTTGAGTGCCGTAGGGGCAGTACACTGTACTGCACTACTACTGCACCCAACCGAATCTCCCACGGAGAATGCTGTAAAGGAGAAATTTCGTGTTGTGGGCGGAGGAGGATTGGTTAACGCTGCTGCTGCTTGCCAGTGCAGGAGGGTGAAGTTGCCAACGATTATTCTCGTATCTGAACGCCTTGTTGACCTCTATTCAGTATTGCTCCCCCAATCAGGTGAAACTCGTAGATAGTAGAAATGGAGGAAGTGATACAATCGAATGACGACCTGTCGTCTCGACATGGCCCTGTACATTCCATTCTGATGAACGGTTCTGAAAGTGGCAGGAAGGAGCCATCCATGCTTGACTTGAGCCTCACCAAATGTCTGGAATCAATACAAACAGCTGCTGTCCAATCACAGCAGTCATCCGCTACAAGAGAAAACAGTGCAGCGATAGTGGAGGTTACGAGAGATCTTGCTTCGTCAATAGTGGGCAATCAAATAGAGGAGGATGTCAGAACCAGCTGTTCAGACTCAGACGAGGCCAACGTTACGTCGCCGCTGGAACAGGAAGTCTGCCGCTTGCGAGTTGTAAAGAGTTATCTCGGAGTGCTGGACTCAGACCATGGTATCAAGTTTGAACGGCTTACCGCCTTGGCTTGTAGAATTTTCCGGACACCCATGGCGCTCGTTACCATTGCTGATTTAGACAAAGTGTATTGCATTTCGAGTCGGGGTTTTGATTTTCAACCCACGACTACAAGACAGTCCCCATTTTGTTCACATGCTCTGTTGGCGGACTGTGATATGCTGGTTGTCATTGATGCGTGGATAGACAAACGATTTGCAGATATGGGACCTTCTCCTGGCTGTCCACCTATCCGGTTTTATGCTGGGGCTCCTCTCACATGCCCTGAGGGCTATCGTCTGGGTACACTTTGTGTCATGGACTCCAAACCGCGTGCTGAGTCTGCCACTTTGGAAGAGAAGCAAAGCTTGATGGAGTTGGCAGCCATGGCAATGGAGACTCTTGTTGAACTGAGACAGTCCAAACAAGCAGCGTTGAAGGATCCCGCCCAACAGATTGCTTGTACAGCACATGATCTATTAACACCGCTCACAGGGATCGCTCTCAGCCTCTCGCTTCTCAAAGAAGATGAAGCGCTGCAACACAAGCTCACTGAATCTCAAAGGGATATGATAGACACGGCTGCAAACTGCTCTTCTGTCATGAACAGTATTTGTCACAAGACAATGGATTTCTTCCGAGACCAAGGTAGAGCTCGGGATGAAGGCTCCCTCTCTGCAGACCCGACATCCAAGAACAGCAAGGGAAATATGTACAGGAAGACTGGCCCCTCAACGGTGAAAATGGCAGACTTGGTAAAGAATCTCAACTCTGTCATGGAACCATTTCCCAAGCAAGTTCCCATTGTCTTGTCGGTTGATCCGTCCGTACCCCCAGAGTTTGTCAGTGATGATATAAAGCTCTTCCGCTCCGCGACAAACTACCTATCCAATGCATGTGCCAAAACAGAATCCGGATCAATTCACTTTCGCATCTTCACCCGAACAAACACAGAGAAGTGCGAGGAAATTGTTTTTGAGTGCGAGGACACTGGACCAGGTGTGGACGTTGTCAAATATCCATTCCTTTTCAAACCTGTATACGAGGAGGCTGATCCGTTGCGGGTTGCTGGAAGTCAAACGGTGGCGAGGGGAGTACCAGAGGCACTTCGTGAGGGAGTCGGCAACTCTGGACTTGGATTGTACTCGGTGGCCACTCAGATCAGTTCCATTGGAGGTAAATATGGATTCAGACCCAGAGGAATACGGGAAGGAGAGTCAGGAGATGCCAAGGGTACTGGTTCCATCTTTTGGTTTGCGATTCCCTTGGTTCTCCCTGTCACTGCAGAGGCGCCTGTGCCTCCCACCAAGCAACATTCTGTGACTGTGACGAATGATACCCCACACAAACCACCATCTGGGACCTCAGGATCAGACAAGCTTGAAACGCTACTGGCGCGGAAGCTAGGCAAGGGGCTGGTGAGCAATGGAAGTTCATCATCAATGAACAGGCTCAAGTCAGAAGATGCTTTGGAGGCATACGCATCCTCGTCACGCCTTTCATCAAGTGGCCGTGGTAGTAGGAAGCGATACAATGAAGAAGTGACCCAAGATCGATGCAACAGGGCTTTGGTGATCGAAGACTCTCTAGTGGTGAGAAAGAGCCTTGCACGGGTGCTATCCAAGCTAGGATTTGAAGTTTCTCAAGCCGTAAATGGCATGGAGGGATTGAAAGAATTGAAGGCGTCTCTTTTTGATTTGGTTCTTTGCGACTTCCTCATGCCAGTCATGGACGGTCTTGACTGTATTCAACAATACCGCAAATGGGAAAAGGTGAACCGGCCTTTCTTCCAGCAGTACATTATTGGTATATCGGCCCACGCCAGTGACACTGATGTGCAGCAAGGGCACAAGGTTGGCATGGACGATTTCCGGTCAAAGCCTGTTTCGTACAATGAACTCAAAGATATCCTGAAGGGCCATAAGTTTACTCAGACGAAGTCTGCTCTTGACAAGTTGGGACACGAAGTGGAATGTTTGAAGCGAAGAAAAGTGGAACAAGAGCCGGAAACTTCTATTTCAGCCTCCCCCGACCAACGGATTTGTCTCGTTGTCGAGAGTTCTGCCGGAGTTTCCAAGCTAGCCGAGTTGGCTTCCGAACAAATTGGATGGAAAATTGTTTCAGTGACAGATCCTGACAGTGGTCTGGGCTTACTGAAAATGAGAAACTGGGACGCAGTCCTTGTTGACGACGAACTGGGCTGTAGTCGGTGTATCACTATCTTTCGGGAATGGGAGAAGGCACACCGTGTGAACCGCCAGAGGAATGTGATGCTAATGAGCGCCAACTTTGCACCACAACATACAGGTGCATCGTTCCATGTGCCTACGGGATTCGATGGGGCACTGGGGAAACCTATTGAGTTGGATGCATTGACGAAGTTTCTGACTGAAGCGAGGTCCAGCTGGGAGATTGTAACCAGGTAGATTTTGCCAATGTCTATAAACTAATATCAAACTTGTTCAAGATGGGATTTGTACTGTAGTATAATTCTGAAGATCGTTCTACAAACGAAGGCAATGCGAACTTATGTTTGTAAAAGCTCGAGTTGTTTTTAGTTTACTGAACAACAACAAGATCATCAATTTTCATCATCATAACCACAGTTTCTGTAGCCAGTTGGATGGCCGATGTCGAGACTAGAAGAGGTTGGACGACATTGAGGGCATACATATCTGACACAGCACCCTTCTTAACATCAATACCAGCCCCCTTGACACCGTCGTTATGGTTCTTTCGCAATTCGGTCACCACTTGGATCGGTTTCATACCCGCGTTTTCGGCCAATGTGTATGGAATCACTTCGAGAGCATCTGCAAAAGCTTGGAAACAGTAGGCATCCATACCTGTCAATTGCCGAGAGAACTCTTGCAACTTGAGAGAGGCCTCTGTCTCTGGTGCTCCACCTCCAGCAATCAACGCTCGCTTCTTGACGAGACAACGAACCACACATTGAGCATCGTGCAAACTACGCTCCGCCTCACCAAGGACAAATTCGTTGGAACCTCGCAACAAGACAGTCATTGTCTTTCCTGGGTTTTGAACTCCAGTAAACTTAACAACCTTGGTAGATCCACCTTCCATCAAAACATCAGCAACGCGTTCCGCAGATCCGAGTTTGTCAGCTGTCATTTGGTCGGGATGAGCAACTGGTTGACATCCCAAAGTACGGCAGATGAACTCTACATCCGTTCGTTCAATATCAGTAACAACAAGGATTCCCATCTTGGCCAAGAAATGGAGAGAGAGCTCGTTGTAAGCATCCCGGAGGATAGACTTTTGAATAAGAAGCACGTTGGCTCCCGACTTCTTGATGGCCTTGCATTGGGCCAAAATGTACTTTCGCTCCTCACGGAGGATACGGTCCATGGCGGCGTAGTCACTGACCACGACATTGTTATCCATATCCGTCTTGGGAGCAGAAAGGCAAAATTGAATAAGGGCGATCTTGGCATTGCTCATGGTGGAAGGTCCTCCAGCCGTCTTGGTGGATCCCTTGGTAAGGACGAGACCCTTGACGAGCTCGGTATCGTCAACGGTTCCTCCCACTTGGGTGACAAGTCGGATATCCTTGAGATCTACAGTGGTAGAGGTATGAATGTCTTCCACAACTCCCAAGACGGAGTCGACAGCAATAGGCGCCAACAAATCGGAGTTTTGTGCCACAACCTTACTGCTGAGACAGGTTTCCACAGAATGCAAGAGGGAGTCGCGATCGGTCAAATCAACAGGCTTGGACATGTCAGCCAAAATTTCGCAAGCCTTATCTGCTGCTCCTTGGAAACTGTTAGCAATCGCAGCAGGGTGAATTCCCTTGGCCAAAAGGGAGGAGCAGGCATTCAACAAGGCACCAGCCAAGACAACGACAGTGGTAGTACCATCTCCTGCCTCAATATCTTGCGACTGAGAAAGGCCGACCAACATTTTGGCAGCTGGGTGCATAACCTTCATCTTACTGAGAATGGTAGCTCCATCGTTGGAGATGACAATTTCTCCATTTTCAAGTTGTAGTAACTTGTCCATACCGCGAGGACCCAAGGAGGTTCGAATAGCATTGGCAATGGCCTGTCACAACACCAAGGCAATGACGACAACAAACAAGCAACATCATGTGAGAAAAGAATCCTACCGTTCCACGCCACACTTTCCCAAGAGTCAAAGCAACAAGGGAGTATGTGTATCCAAGTACACACACTACCTAGCGCAACACTATGTGATGAATGACGGGCCACCCCAGCCGGAGGCAAAGGGCATCTTCGCAACTGACCTTTGCTGCAACAATGTTGGAAGTTCGAACATCCTTTCCCTTGGTTCGCTCTTGGTATGTTTCTCCTGAAGCCTGACTTGCCATGGTTGTTTCGGTTGTCTACTAATAACAGTACTGTAGAAAGCAAGAGAAGGACAACAACAATAACAGTCCAATGGACTCCTTGGGCAATCGACGACCGAGGTCCTGGTCCCTGTCTTTGTCTCGTTGTCTGTCGTCGTACGTCTCTGCTTTTGCGGCTAGCGCATTGCTACGTTGACCGGCGAGGGACAGGCCAGATACGCAGTCGCTTGAGTCAACATTTTCGAATCTCGTCGACCACTTCCATCTTCCACGCGTTCATCATTCATTTTCCGTACTTGCTGGGAGGGCTTCTTGGCATTGTTGTCCATTGACCTCGCTGGAGACTTTTTTGTCTTCTTCGTGGGGTGCTCGAACTTGTCAAAGTATCCATAAAGTAACGCATTTATTCTGTCGTGAAAGAAGCCACAAATAATGGGAACCACTCGACGGCCACAGTTGTCATTTTGTGGCGTCCTCTATCCAAGCCTGTGTCTATGCTTCATGGCATCTCTGCATCAGTCCTTGGCATTTTGGGTTCTACCAATGGCTGGCAGGTCCCTCTATTCACATACTGCTCAACCATTCTTCCACACTCCAGAACAAGCATTTCCTTCCAAACAGGCTCCATTGACAGCGGTTGCATTTCCTGATCTTCATGCAACGAACCAATCGTCCACACCGTCTCAGCCCATCTTGCTGAAGCAACCCATGTCCTCTTCAACTTCTACACAACCATCCACTCAAGCCACGCTCCAGGAGCCCAATTTGTATACGCCAATTCCGATTCTCCCAGATCAACCAAGTTATCAGACACTCCAAAAGGAAATTCATGAATTGCGCGCCAAACTTTCACGCAAAGAGATTGACTACCAGACAGCACTGGAGTCCACCCGGGACCTTCAGTTGAAATACATGGATGCCGTTCAAGCACTGGAGCAAGGAACAGAAGAGTTCCAGCTGTATTCTACTCATATGCAACAAGCGGTGGAAGAAGAAACCAACCGAACAGCGACACTCCAACAGCAACTCAACCAGACTCAAAACCTAGTACACAACATCCAAACCCAACATGCCAAACTAGCGCAAATGGTTCAATCTTGGAAGCAGGCTCAAGAGGAACTGGAGCAATCCCATCAAGTGGAACTAGATGCACTGAGACAAGAAAAGACTGATGCAATCGACCATGCTCGCAAACAACAACTGCATCAACAGCAAGTATTCGAAGAGCAAAAGGCGAATCTGCGACAATGGATTGGTCAAGAGGCTGAAAAAGTACAAGCACTACAACAGCAGATGGAAGCTGATGCTGCACGGCACAATGCATCCAAGCTTGAATGGGAGGAAGCCTTGCACACACAACAAGACAAGGTTCGGCATTTGCAGCAACAACTATTCGAACAAGAATCGAGTCACAATGTTACAGTGCTTCAACTCAGTGATCAATTGACGCAGGCCATTGAAGCCATGTCCCAAGCGGAGCAAGAAATGGAAGCCCGTCGCCTCCAATACGAAACCATGCAAACCCAGCTGGAAATGGAACTCCAGCAGGAAAAAGAACTGGGCAGACGCAAGAAACGGGAAATGAGTGAACGATACACGTCGATTCGAGAACATTTGACATCTCGTTGGGAGGGGGCAAAGCGACAGGCGCGATGGGAAGAAGCGCGGCTGCGAGAACGGCATGCATCTGAAGTACAAGCTCTGCAGGAAACGATAGAAAGCTTACAGTTGGAGTTGAATGTTACCCAAGGCAACAACACTGCACTACAGGGAAGTCTGTCCCAGTTGCAGTCGCAGGTAGATACGATTCTAGCGGAGAAGGTTGAATTGGAGCGCCGCCACTCGGTCGCCTTGAGCAGACTCCGAGCACATGTTGGCAACGTGGAAGCTAGGAATGCAAACCTCGAAGCAGAGGCCGCAGAACAAGCATCTCGGTTAGCGGAACAAGGTGAGGCTATGCAAGAGCTGGAAACGAGTTTCCAAGCACTGAGTAAGGTTTCGGTCAAGCTGACACGGAACAAGGTCCAGAGACTCAGGGAATTCCTCCGAAAGATGCAACACAGACTGCAAACAACGATAGAGGGTACTGCTGTAGACGACGAGACGAAGCAAACACGGCGGAGGGACATGGTGTATTTCCTGATTTATAGCATTGCCGTCTTATTTTACCGGCAGTAATTAAACTACGAAGTTTTGGCTTTTTTAGATTCCGAGTCTGCACCACCATCCTTTTTCCGCTTCTTTTTCTTGTCTTTGTCACCCCAGATGCGGCACTTCTTCAGTTTCTTGTGAATGCCTTTCAGAGATTGCATATCTACATTGTGGTTTGCGCACCCATGATGACCATCCTTCAACTCTCGTAGCATTTGACACAAACCTTGTAGCAAGGTTGTCATTCCTTCCAAATCAGCATCTTCAAAGCGTTGGGACAAATATCCCAGCATGTCAATCTGTGGAACGTCGTCGCCGTCCTGGTCCTCATTGGCTACCATGAGAGCGGCCAAACCAATCTGACCAGGAGTATAGAGAAGTGGGATATCGCTGACCACAACATCATTGACTATTAGTTGCGCTGCATCGTGCATTGGCTTGAGATCTTGACCAACAATAGGTCTTTGGTTGCTGTTTGGGAATGTCACCAGCGAACATCCTTTCTCTGACTTGAGGTACGTTCGCATATCCTCGGTGATACTCAAGACGGCTTTGTAGGGATGGAAACAAAACAGCTCGAAGTTGACACCTGATAGTAAGTTGATCTCGGCGGGAATAATTTCAGCAGAGGTTACTGGTGCACTGAGAAGATTGGTTCCCTCTTCCAAGTACCGCACATCGGTCATCGCATCCTCCACTTTGCTGGCCAAGAACGCCGCGGCTACCATGATGACTTTGGGATCGTGCATCATCACCGAATTGCTGAGGTAGAATCTTCTTAAGAGCATAGCAGCTGTGGCTGGGACTTTAGACTCTCGCCGTAATCTTGGCACTTGAGCTAGAGGCCCGATCAAACTTGGAAGTTTAGAGGCATAAAAGCTCACCAGGAGAGCTTCCTCCGCAGAAGACAAGTACGGATTTCCATCTGGTGTTTCCAATGGTGCTTCTTCTTCATTCTGTAGTGACTCTGCTTGCTTCATGAAATGACGCGCAAACTTCTCCACAGGGGGAGTCACATTCTTCGTTCCATCATCTGATCCTTGGGTTGCGGCGCCATCCGGACTTCCAGCCATGTCAGAAAGTTTCTTCCTGGCCAGACGGTTGGCTCGACTTCGACAGGCCTCGAGAAGCTGTGGAGTGAACATCCAGGCTGTCAACTGACTGGATTCCTTCGGTTCACACATGATGGCTGGAGAAATGAACTAGAGTCGCACAGATACTGACACTACTTCCGAATTTGTTGGGACTGTGGAGTTTTATCTCATGTGCGGTGCCAACAGTCACTGCGATTGGAGTCTGTTTGTGTTGCCTCCAAGAAATATTGGACTACATAGACTAAACGCCACTCGATTTAGTCCATTCGTGGAGATTTTTCCAAGAAAGGATACCACCAGACACAAAGGGTACGAGTAGTTTGAGCGATGAAAACATGGGGATTGAAATGACATCGAGGTTTAGTATGGTCAGAGCAGCCAAAGGGAGTCTATTCTCCAAGTAGCTTTCAGCCTAAATCTACAAATCTCCATAGGTTATTTCGAAGGAGGATCTCGATTGTGACCCTGACAGTTTTATTTCCGATCTTGTCAGGGGAAGTTGTGAACTCTGGGGTAGATAGGCCGGGAATCAATTGCACTTTCTTTTTGTGTGTACGTCAAAGCCTCTCTGGAGCTTGAACCTCAACTCCGAGCGCAATGGGAACTATGGTTGTGGGCCTGGATTTTGGGGATGCTGAAGAACCAACATTTATATTGCTTCTACTGTCGCATCTTCTACCAACGTTAGTAGTACAAGGTTGCCTTCTTTTGGTGACTGCTGGTGACCCCCACGAGAATGGTGGTGCAATCCAGCGTGAATGAAGATACCAAGAGAAGGCGAAAGTCCCAAAGATGAAGAGGGGGAGGCCATTGCTTCGCTGCTTGGTTCACAATCGCATCACCAAAGGCCATACTTTGTAAACAACCCGAAGTTGTTGTGGAGTCTGTTCATTAAGTAAATGCGAATTCCACTTGTTCTGGTTTTCATTAGTGCTCCCCTAACTAAAAGCACGAAGGATGGGGAAGTCGCGGGCTCACGTGCCAAATCCAGTACTCATACTACGAGCCACTATTCTCATTTGTCCCTGTGGATTCAACCCGAACACAGGCCTGTACAAATCAGAATGCTAACCAAATCCCACACACGGTATTGCCAGCTCCAAATTGTGAGAATAATGTGAGCAGTTTGGAGCAGCCATAAAATTTCAGATCAGAACTCATTAGTGTGCAAGCAAACAATACAATGTGTCGCCCAACTCAACCTTGTTCCAATCCTACCATTGCATGCCGTGCAGTAAGCCAACGTTTCTGGGCCCAATTGAGCGTTCAACAACCCCCCAGGGTTTGCAACGATCTCCCCGTCCTTCAAAAGAAGAGGTTTGTGCTCTTCATGAAGATTTTCATGGACAGCGTCCACGCTGCTGACGAAGAGGCCTTCCAAAAGGCTCGCATGATCGTAGCAGACTGCACCAGACGGAACCGTCTTGGAGATCCAAAGTACACTCCCTTGATGGATGCAGTTCAACGACGTCTTCGAGAAGAGCTTGGGGAAACTCATTGGAGGAGAGCACGAACGTGTCTCCGACAAATCGAGAACCGACTACAGAGAGCAACCAAAGCCCTGTAAATCTCTGGTAGGGAAAACCAGAACATCTGACTCACTCAACCTATGAGACTCTCTCTGTCGAAAGATGGGAAGCATGGTGGATGGTCACAATTTCACTATTAGAGGTAGGGCAACCTACAAACTTTTACTTAGACTTGTTCAATTTAGTTTCAATCTATCCAATGACCGTACTTCTTCTACTGCCGGTTGTAGCCCTCTACCACTCTGCTAGTTTGTAAAGGCCCTGGTCATACGATGGGTGATTTTGCATGTATTGGCTGCTCTTGTTGTTGTGACCACGACTTCACTGAAGGTCTTGGACGATTTGGCGACAGGCGACATCACACCACCACCGGATAGTTCTTATGTCACGCAAATCTAACTCACGAGTTGTGACTGCTGGCATGACTGCTTCCGATGAATCGACCCAAAGAGCAAAGCGATATTATTTTTTTGCACTTCACCACTACCGTACAGGTACAACATACGTTGTTGACGAAGTTGTGCCTTTGGAAGCCAAGAAGAACCTCACAGACTGGCGCCAAGGCAACAAAAGAAATCGAAACATGCCAAAGGGTTCCTCAAGAAATAAGTCCTGGAGACAGCAAAAGGCAAGAAACGCAGAGAAGCTCTCCAATGACAAGAACAATGAAGCATCGAACTACCAATCCTTTGCGGACACTGCACAACCAACGCCTGACCCTACGGATACCAGCCACCGTGGTTTCTCCTCTTCTATTAACGATTTATTTCGTGACCCCGAAAATGAGAGGGTCGACTGTTGTGCCATTGCATGCTGTGGTGTTTTCCAGAATGACAGAGATCGGTATTTGGTCAGTGGCATCAAACCGCCATCTTCCTGCAAGAGATTCTGGGTTCATATTGTCCTTCCCTGTTGGCTTTTCGGAATGGCCATGCTCTGTGCTGTTCAAATACCCGACCTCGTCATCAACGAAATGTTGAGCACAGCCTTTGTCCTTGGCCTCATACTTTGCTTCGTTTTTCAATGCTTGAAAACAATGTGGAAACGCAGAGAAATCCGAAGGGAGCTTTTGTGGAGTAAACATAATCAAATCAGAACTGGCATTTTTCGCCCAAGAACCGATGAGGATACTTTGGAAAACTCTGAAGGAGATCTTGATTTCAGATTCCTTATGGGTCAAACCGGAGCCGACATTCGCAATGCCCATTCGCTCTGCGGTTGCTATGGCTCGGATCGCACTCAATCAGACCATTTGCCTCGGAATCTATGTTCTTCTATATTTGAATGCTTCACTGCAACCTGTTGTGGGTTGATCTGCAAGTGCCATGGCCAAGTATGCGGTGTCTGTGCTGTCGCACAGGAAGGACGAGAGCTGGAACGGTTGATCCCCTCGAAATATCGCCGACTAGACTATGTTACAATGCAATCACAATTGGAGTACTACCCTGCCATTTATGAGCATCGTCATGGCGAATCTGGCCGAGACAGACGCATTTTTGGATTTTGGTTCCGATTGTCTGATTTCTCGAAGTGGGTCATGGGTGTTCTATTCACTGTCCTTCTCTTCCTCATGATCTGGAGCCTTTTGGGAGTCCATCGACACTTTCGGTTTCAAAATTACATCGTCTTTTGTGCCACTCTGTTCCAAGCATACTTCATTCTCAAGCTTGTTCACTGGCGACATGAAGCGGATATTTCTACCGATGCCTTAATCAAATTCTTCATGTCGGGCTTTTGTTTGAGTACAACCATGGCTGTATTCTTCGAGGTATTAATTGGGTTGACTGTCAGGTTGATCATGACTCTCATTATGCTACTCTCAGGTATCGATGAAGTCCAATCTGGAGGTTACACTTCGTCTAGTCCGGGTTTTGCCAACGGGTTTACAATGGACTTGTCTGGTGACCCTTCGTCATACCGCGACTATCTGGAAGTGTACGGCAAGGATCACCCTATCGTATACACTATCTACTTGGCTGTGGCAGCATTTGGCCTTGCCGCAACGACTGAGGAGCTCTGCAAGTACTTTGGATTCAGAATGGTGGAGCACCCTGATTTTCTCTCTCAGCAAGAATTGGTTGAAGCTGTCCAAGTGGCTCAGCGCGGGGCAGACGGAGTTAGACGTCAGTTCCCTGACTTTTCCAAGCAGAATCGTACTGCTGAGTCTAGAGGGGCTGCCACTACAATCGCAATGATCGCCACGGCCTTGGGCTTCGCTTGCTGCGAAAATCTCGTGTATATTTTTGTGTATGGTGGATCTAGTGTGGACGTCGAAGTGTTTATCCTTATTGCTCGGACCATTTTCCCAGTCCACCCGATTGCTGCCGCTCTACAAAGTATCCGTGTTTGCCAACGAGATGTTGAGAAAAAGGACAGTGTGAGAACTGGTAACTTGATCCTTCCCGGTCTGCTGTTCCACGGAATTTATGACTTTACATTGTTGTGGATTGATTATCTCGCCACCCGAAAAGCCAACTATGTGGATGGAGACGATGACATCGCTTCACCCGATGTCTCCAATTTAGTCTCGTTTGCCTCATCAATTGGTGTGCTGGTAGGGGGCTTGCTTTATTACTGGCGGGCAAGCAAAGTACAACGCAGCCGATTGCAAGCCATGGACAACCAGTAGCACGCACGATACATCTCACCGTAAGATTTGATATACTTTGTTTCATGGATTCATTCAGTATTTCATTGCACCCCTATTAATATTAACACTACTAGCACTGTACTGTAGTACTTACACATTATGAATCTGATATTGATTCCAGACAGGAATCATCTGTGAACTAGAACGCTCTCAGCGCTCTTAGCATAGGCCTGGGATGTCCTTCGGGAAAACTCGACCTGAATCCCCAATTCGAGTGTTGATATCTATCTTTACCCCTCGGATAGATTGTTGTTTTCTTGTATCAGATGTATCAGATTTTCAAGCTCATGCTGGAAATCCTGCCTTGCTGCAAAAGGGGAAGAAGGTGCAACCCTGTACTGTGCTGGCGAGGCTCGGTATCTGGGATATCCAGAGGGTTGATCAATGCCGATTTCTTCGTCGCTATTTGTCAGCGTTGAAGGAATGTCGGTGCGGCAAACAGGGCAAGTGCGAGACTGACGAAGCCACATCCTGCAGCACTGCTTGTGAAAAACATGTTGACATCCGGTCTCCACGATGGTATCACTTCCCTTGAATTTCTCCATACAAATGCAACATTCTATTGGATAGTGTTCCGGAAAGTCTGCCAAGGATACAATGGATAGTTTGTCTATGCAACTTGGTGGAGCTCCCATAGAAACGGGGAAAATAGTGAAATTCCCGAACGGACCTTCTCTTGGTTGATCTGAAACGGGAGTGTACCCATTGAATGTCAACAATGTAGCCACGACGACGAATGGTACCACATACCCAAAAATAATGGTGGCCCAGGCTGTAATCGAGAGTGCAACATAAACCTTGGACGACCGGAAAAGGTCGGATGCAGTCAAAGGACAGGTCGAGGCCCCCACAAAAACGCTTCGAATTCCCATCTGTAAGGAAAAGAAGGCATATACCAGGTAGCAAATGTTATAGACAATGACAGGAGTTGGAATTTGAGAGCTGCTGCTTGGATCCCATCGAAAACAAAGTCTCATAATGTCGGTGCGGAAAACATCCATGATGAGCTGGAAAGTTACCAACCAGTAGTACAGTTTGAGTGGGACGTCACAAGACTTGTCGATCGCAACAACATAGGAACTCGTCAATACAACCCAACATAGAAGAATAGCCAAAAGGAGATAGCTTAGAAACATGGCAACACCATTGACAACGAACTGGAAACGACGGTTGATCGTTATCCAACGACTTCGAGCCCGTCGAGTCTCTTCTTGGTTCATTGCATCATTGTCATCCGGGATGGCCCTTCCGATAGCATTCGAGCCAAATCTAGATGGTGAGTCGGTTGTACCAGACCCCCGAGTTGATGGTCCAGAATCGAGAAACGCATGACGACGGTCCAAGGTGGACCTGGCTCGTGGGTAGTTCTGGGAATCGGCAGCTGTGGCCGAAGGTCTCATTGCCAGTTCACTTGTACAATTTCGACTTTGTCGTCTTCGGGGTGTCAATGTCCGTTCAGACCGAGGTCGAAGAGACTTGGCTCGGCAAGTATTGGTCCAAGCATTTTGAAAAAAAGTATTCCGCATACGTCCCGCATCTGGTTCGGAATGAGACCGTTGGCGTGCATTGATAGCTCTAGCATTCTCGGGGCTCTCTTGAGTCTCGGAGGGCACTTGGGTACTGGTGTGATGGTCTACATCCGAGTCCAATGTTGTAGCTTCAAACTGTTCGTTGGTCAATGCATCTGAAAAAGCATCTTCATAGCTTGCACTGGTGGCCATCCCATGGCCCAAGGCGTCAGAGTGTGCATTCCAATTGCTCGTGCTGGCGTTATTCACCGCTACCGATCTCGAGGATGTCCACCCGGAAGGCATGATGAAACCCCCACTATTCACCGTATTGGTCGATGGTTCTCCATTTAGATTTTCCTGCATCATCCCTCCAGCCGAAATGGTGGCAGTATCGGACATGGTTGTCCGTAGTGACGAGGGTGCTTCTTTGGTTGCAAACTGAAGGGGAAACAGGGACTCGTGCAACGCAGGAAGCCCACGGCGCCTAGAGAATGAGTTGGAGTCGTTGCTTCTAGAGTCCAACCCAGAGCGATGGAAGGGTCGACTTTTGGGAAGGGGCAAGGCCTCTTCGGAGGACAACGGAGGTTTGGCAAGATTAGATGGGCGAGGATGCTGCGGGTTGTGCGGGCCTACATCCAAGGAGTCTGTTTCTATTGAGGCAGCATCAGACATTTGTTCAAGAGCTTGATCCGATTCATACTCTCGCAACTCAATGATGTCAAGGGGATCCATACTACCGGTAGTGATACCTTTCGAACTCTAGTTCAGGAAAAGCCCAAGATAGCAGATTTACTCTTGCAATTCACAACACAATTTGCATGGAATCAAAAGAGCCCAGAAGGAAAAACGGAATTAGGGAAGATTCTGAGGTCAGCGAATTTCTGCAGATGATGGATGCCTGATGCGGGGGGAATGATCTCCTCTCCTGTGATGAATAAAACACAGTGTTGTTGATGATGATGGTGGAGATGGTGGTCTTGGTTTCAACCCCTCTCCCCTCTACGTACTACTACGCCGATGATTGGGGTGAATCATCGCCCTTGAGGAATTCTATCTGCCCAAGTAGGCCGGCGTTGCATTCATTTAATGCCGCAAGTCGTTGCACAGAATATTGCTCTTGAAAACAATAACCCAAACAATAAATGTATATCGTAGCTCGGACTGCAGCCATACACACATAGGATGCCGACATAGACGCATAAATAGGCGCTGACTGGATGTGAAAAGCAATGACGGTTACCTGCCAGTTTCGAAAACGCTGGCCACACACATACGTAGAAGCCTACCGCGAGTTCTTGTTGTATCGAGTACAGTGAGGGACAAGTGTGTGTGACAGACGAACGACCTGCTCGCCTCTCCTTTCGCCGCGGAGGACCTTGCCGCAAGAGCAACGCAAGCACCAACAACACCATTGCTGCTGCTCGGAATTTCCTGTCCTTCACTGCAGGTATCCGCGCTCGTGAACAGTCTCCCTGCTAGTTGACTGCATTGAAACGAGTGAATCTCACACTTGCAATTGCAGGTAAGGGACAATGCCGACGATTATGTTGGTTGGGCACACAACACACCTCTCCACTGTCCTTGGCATTTGTTGGCATAAATACGTGGAGAAGTATTGTCCGACCCAACACCAACTCCAACCAACCATGAAGTCTCTGTCTAACACCTCTGTTTTCCTTCCTGTGATCCTTTTGTGCTTCGATTTTGTTGTTATCTACAGGATAGCTGTAAAAGTGTTTTACCCGGCCACATAGTCTGCCACAAGTACAGCACGAATTCATAAGTTTATTGGAACATGGCGTCACAAGATGAAAGCTGGGTCGATGGAATGATCGACCAACTGCTCTCCGCAAGAAGCAGAAAGCCCGGAACTCCGGTTGATATCTCCATGCAAGATGCCACTAGTCTTTGCAACCAAGCTCGAGAAATTTTCATGTCTCAACCCATGTTGTTGGAGTTGGGAGCGCCTATCAAGATCTGTGGAGATGTTCATGGACAGTACACCGATTTGTTGCGTCTCTTTGAATATGGTGGCTTTCCACCTGAGGTATGTTTCTTGGCTTTGTCTTGCTGTACTTTTACTTGTGCGGTTCCTTGGTTGGAGCATCTGCCGATGCATGCTGTATGTTGCATGCACCTGTGTCATCTAATTCACCACTGCTTGTTCCTTGTGCCATCCATCACAGGCCAACTACCTTTTCTTGGGAGATTATGTCGACCGTGGGAAGCAGTCGCTAGAAGTTGTTTGTTTGTTGTTTGCTTACAAAATCAAGTACCCCGAGAACTTCTTTCTCCTTCGAGGGAACCACGAGTGCGCTGGTATCAACCGCATCTATGGATTCTATGATGAGTGCCGCCGTCGCTTCTCCGTTAAGATGTGGAAGCAGTTTTGTAATACCTTCAACTGCCTACCTTGTTGCGCAGTGATTGATGACAAGATCATCTGCATGCACGGTGGTCTGTCTCCTGAGCTCTCACAAATGGAGCAGATTGCAAACATTGCTCGTCCATGTGATGTTCCTGATACTGGCCTTTTGTGTGATATTCTTTGGGCCGATCCCGATCCAAGCATCTCTGTAAGTATTGGGAGTATGTTTACAAATCTCTTGGCTGTATGGGATTGGTTGTACTCACGCATTCTTGCGCTGGTGCTGTACAGGGCTGGGGAGAGAATGATCGTGGTGTTTCCTTCACTTTTGGTGGCGATGTAGTCCGCCAATTCCTTCGTCGACATGATTTGGACTTGGTAGTCCGAGCCCACCAGGTTGTAGAAGATGGCTATGAATTCTTTGCCGGCCGAGAGTTGGTCACTGTCTTTTCTGCTCCTAACTATTGTGGTGAATTCGACAACGCTGGCGCTATGATGACTGTGGACGACACTCTAATGTGCTCCTTCCAGATCCTGAAACCCGCCAGTGGAACCCAACAGAGAGGGTATGGTGGCCGACCAGGAACACCGGGCCGTCCAGGGGGAAGGTAAGGCCCTTCTGTCGTGATATAGTAGTTTGAAATTGAGTGGAGGAATGAAGCAAAGCGATGCTACATAGTGACGTGTTAAGCAGATGTACAACTTCTGAGAAGGTCAGACAACTTGTAGAAGCCCCACTAGCTGCGTCTACTTTCCGCCATTAGATTAGTAGGTAGCAGCAGCAGAAAGGTGATGAAGTGGGCTTGCTACGGATCGTACTGAAGTGTTGTTGTAGCACTTTCTTGTTGCATTGCATTCATGGTCTACCCGCCAGTCCATGAGCGACAAACTGGGAGACTCCAAAAATTCGATCTCTTCGACTCAATTTTCCGTTGGGCTGTATGTTTGGTATTCAGTACGAATGCTTCATTTCCATTTCAAATCTCGACATCCTCTTTCCCCATCCACATGAATGTTTTCTCATTCAAATCCAGGCCCTTCCTTGCTGCAGGTAGTAAGCAAGGTAACACTGTACGAGTAGTAGCAGAAGAAGGGACTCCTGATTCGAGAAAGGGCAGCACTCCATATTACTTTTTGCTCCTTCTTATTATTGATGTTCTACTACTCTTAGTGGAGCAAATACTTTGGAAAGTGAAAAGGACAACTTGCTAGTTCCATCAACCACAACAGGAGATCATGAGCAGCACTCCTGCTTGGGAGTCCTGCAAAGAGAATGCAGCTCCACTCCAACGAGGCCGCAAAATTTCCGACTTGGAACGGGCAACGTCTGCTGGTGGTTTGAGAGCTCGTCCAAAGGATACAAAACAACAGATTGAATCCTTCGAGACCTTGGTGCAGCCTTCGGAAGACCCAGACACGACAGAAGCTGAAGGGGATCCGTTACAAAACTGGCTGGCCTACATCAAGTTTTATCAAGATGAGTTTCCAGCTGACACTCATCAACAATTCCTTTTGATGGAGCGATGTACCAGAGCACTGGTCAAAATGCCCCAATACGCCAACGATGATCGTTTTATTGGGGTTTGTGCCAAGTACGCAGACAAAACTAAAGAACCGGCACAAGTTTTCAAATACTTGCATCAACAAAAAGTTGGTTCGGAGACTGCACTTTTTTGGGCTGCCTGGGCTTTTGTAGCTGAAAAGCAAAATGACTTCCCCTTTGCTGAACAAATTTACAAAAAGGGAATCAGCAAGAATGCTCAACCCATGAAAGTTCTGAAAGATCGTCACAAACAGTTTCAACGTCGCATGAGTCGCCTGTGGCTCAACAACTCACACCAAAACGATCAGCTCGATGAATACGAGGAGGAACAAACGCAGAATTCTCGGAGTGCTTTGGGGGGTCTCTCTAGAGATAAAGTCCGTCGAAACCAGCGGGGAGGTTCCTCCAGGACAGCTCAGCTACCAGGTCGTCGAAACCCCCAGGTAGGGCAGTCAGGAGCAAGTTCTCGCTCCAATTCGAATTCCAGGTCTACGAATGGTGATGCGTTTTCCATTTTTGTTGAACCTGAAGGGGAGAACGCACCCAATGCTCTTGATGCCCCAATTGTAGAGCAAAAGCGCGTCATTGATCGACATGCAGACCGCATCAAGGAAAACAATTTAGAAGCTGAACGATGGAATGACCGTGGAGGCCTCCTTTCTAGTCGAGGTGCCCAAGCTCGTCCGACGAGTCGCCCTCCTCCTGCGCCTTTCGCTGTGTTTGTTGATGAGGAATGTGAAGTTCAACACGAGAGAGAAATTCAACAGAAACGATCTCACGCAGAACGCCAGCGCGAGGTTCGAGATGAGCGAACTTTCCGAGAAAGGTCCGATGTGGGAATTGTACGTCGAAACCAATCCCAACCTTTTGCGTTTTGTTTTTTCCTTACTAATGTTGCCATTCTACTATACAGGTGGAGCGCTTGGAACGGGATCCCCTCAGATATGTCAGGGACCGCCAGAAGTTGGAGCACGATGTTGCTCCTCAAGCACACAGTGCAAAGGCTGCCAACAATGATGCAACGAATGCTGAGAAGAAAAGTCGCATTGGATTCAATAAAAAGCTACTGAAAAACGCGGAAGGTAGAGAGCAAGCCTTCGAGGAAGAGCGGGCTCGTACGGGGAGTTTCAAACTTGCACCATCCACTGTAAACTTCAATCTGCTACACCGAGTAACCGAAGGCGATCTGAGTTCCCAAATGGAACTTGATGATGGGGCTTCAATTGACGTTTCAATGGCTGCGTCGTCGCCAGCTCAAAGCAGTGTCGCTAGTCAACCGCTGAAGATTTTCAAGGCTGACCCAGGACTTCAGGCTCGAGTCCTTTTTCGTTCTGAGCCTAGTTTTGATGGAAGCGCCAATGTAACGGCAATTTCTACTGCCAGCTCAACTGTTGAAAGCACAGCCGGCCGCGAGCTCCGCAAAAGAGAAAACGAGACGATTAACACAAAGCTTGCTGTGAGGGAGCTTAGCATGATGTTTTCCAGTCCAGCCTTTGGGGTCGACGAGATGGCTAGGAGAACTGAGAGGCAAACCGGTGCCTTTGGTGAATCTGAGTTTGATGGTGCTGCGGCTGATACTTCAATTCAAAATGTAGGGGATTGTATTGCAAACAATTCGATTCTCGACAATTCGATCATGAATTTCGACGGCGCGGAAAATGGAGGGGGGCCAACCAATCCTTTTGCTCGCACCCACCAAACTCCAGGATTTGAACAAATGGCTCTTAAAGAGTTGAAGGGTAGAGATGATATACGTCTTGGATGTAGTGCACAGAGTACTCGGGCACGTCTACAGGAACAGAATGATCCTCTCCGAGGCCCAGCAGTTCCACTATCTAGTGACCCAGGCTTCAGCGTTTACCAGGATGAAGAAAACAGTGCTACTTCACCTCCGCGGGTGGCGTACAAAGCTCCGTCAAGCGTAGGGTTTTCTATATTTGAGGATACAAACGAAGAGGAGGAAAATGACGAGCAAATCCCTAGTGCTGGTTTCACAGTATTTGAGGATGACACCAACCAGGCTGGGAACGGCGAAGCTGCGACTGGTTTTTCTATCTTCGAAGACATCAACGAAAATGAGGAGAACCACAAGTCAGTTCCTACCGTTTTTGAGGACGGCACGGATGACCAGGGCGGCAACAACGAGGAGGGAAACGGCGACACCGCTACTCTGTCTTTGTTTGGTGACGTTGTCGGTTGTCTGCAAGATGAGTCTGTCGCATCTGTGGAAAATTCTGAGCATGGAAGAATGCAAGTCTCTGAAGGCGCAGGAGACACGGCAACAATGTCGATTATGAACGAGATCTTTCAGGACTTGAGCTCTGCTAGTGATGATGAAAGCGGCCCAAGGAAAGAAGAATCCCGTGAAGGAGCATTCTCCATATTCAGAGACGGAGAATGCGACAATTCAAACGTAAGCTAGAAGTGTTGGACGTGAAAGCGTAGAAGGAAATCTCATCCATTTCGTTCGTTTCATTTTAGGGAGGAGCAAGAAACGCATTAGGTGTCTCTGAGACCTCTTTCTTCGCCCCAATGACAGATGGTGGAGTTCACCCCAAAGCCATTGACTATGACACAACTCACTCCTGCGATGTTCAAATGGCTCTTCGAAGGCTGCAAGCGTCAGCTTCAGTCGCCTCCGATTCCAGAGCGCCCTTGGCGTCTCTCTTGTCGACGAAGGGAAAATGCTTTCACCTACCACATATTGTTTTGCCACGAGAATTCCGGTCGAAACATCTAAGTGCAAACACAGGGGTTAAGGTTGGGAAGCATGCAGGAGTGATCCATAGGGAACTTGGAAGAGGTGCGTATGGTGTTGTTGCACTTCTGGAGACTCGCCAAGAGCAAGATCAAATTGCCATCAAAGCCCAGTCCCCAATTGACTGTCTAGCTTGGGAGTTTGAGATATTGCAACGACTTGAACAGCGGACTGCTTCAAAAGGTGAATCCCCTTCGAATGAGTACCCAATACCTTTGACTTTTCTTGGACTAGCAGATGGAGGAATCTTGAGTATGTCTGCAGGTTCCTCATCGGGATTGAACCTTGTTGATCTGTCGAATATTTACAAACTAAAGCTGGGGGAACCAGTGCCGGAGTCGATAGTGCTCCACTACACATCTCGGATGTTGAGACACATCGAAAGACTACATTGGAACGGAAACATTCTGGTACGTGAACCACTTTTTGTAATGTTAAAAACAATCTGCGCCCGTCAAAACCTAACATTGTGCTTCTCCGGCAGCACTGTGATGTCAAGCCCGACAACTTCGTCTTGACATCATTGGATTGCACTGACAATCCCTACGGCGACATAGAACTGTCTGATCTCATGCTGGTTGATTTTGGAAGGGCAGTAGACTTGGAGCAACTGGCCACTGATGAAATCAAGCCTAGACGTGTCTTATTGAAGGGAGAAGCTTCCCAAGGTGACATGAAATGCGTCGCCATACGCGAGGGCAAACATTGGTCCTATGACATCGACACTTTTGGCGTGCTTGCATGTGCTCATGTTTTACTATTTGGTTCCCATATCTCGTTGAGAAAATGCGACGACGACCGATGGGGAATTTCTAGTCGGTTCAAACGATACTGGCAAAAAGATCTTTGGGAGTGCATTTTTGACACTTTGCTAAACCTGGATAGTGATACAGGGGTCGCCATTGGTTCTCGCCCACGCAACATTAGGGCTTTGAGAGTTCAGATTGAGAGCTACTTGTCAGGAGAGAGTGAAAAGCTGCGCTCGTTACTTACAAGGCAAGTCTCTTTGTTTCCGGCTAGCCGGGATCACTTGAAATAGGATAACAATAGATGATATTTTGTCATTCGCTTTCACCGAAAAATAATGTTGACGGGTACTACTCGTAGCTCGTAGGCGTATTTGACGCTACTTCAGTCTCGAATATCTCTAATGAGTCGCATTAGTCAATGATCCCACTTTGATGTTGTGAACATCGTCTCGCCGACGCGTCACTCAGTTTCAGTGTCAGAGGATACGGTCTTGGTGTTACGTTCCGTTTGTCTTCACAAAAGACCTGACACATCTTTCTTGGTTGAGCTTTGCTGATTGAACGATGACAGTGCTAGTAGTGAATTTCTCTTCTGTGGGTAGCAACCCTTTGAATCCTTTGGGCTTGGATCTTCGAAGGTTGATTTGGAAGTCCCTTGAGAAAGCCGAACAAGATCCAGAAATCGATAGTGTCATACTATACGGTGGAGGTTCCAACTTTTCTGCTGGGGCAGATCTGACAGAGTTCGGTAAACTTCAGGCCTTGATGAATAGTGGCGAAGAAGTCTTTCTCTTGACTGAAGTGATCAAAAAGATTGAAACGTTTCCAAAGCCAGTTCTTGCTGCTGTCTCAGGGAACGCCCTTGGTGGTGGTTTGGAAGTGGCATTGAGTTGCCACTACAGAATTTCAGATGCCAAAGGCAAATTTGGATTGCCTGAAGTTCATGTAGGAGTCATTCCCGGTGCCGGTGGTACCCAGCGCCTTCCCAGGCTCGTTGGCGTTGCCAAGGCCCTTGACATGATTGTGACGGGTAAGCCCGTGAAGGCTAGCGAAGCTCTGAAGCTTGGCCTAGTTGACTATGTAGCAGGAGATCAAGAGAGTGTTTTGGAGGCAGCAAAGAAGTGGGCCCAACAGGCTGCCAAAAAGCCTTTGGACAGTCGTCGAGTCGGAAGCTTGCCTTTGAAGGAATCCTCGCAAGAGCTTGAGGCAATATTCGAGACTGCCTCGAAACGACTTCCCAAAGTGGAAATGGGTGGCGAGGGAGTAAGAGCTGCTCTAGAAGCTGTGAAGGCCTGTCGGCTAGCCATCGAGGAGGGTATGGAAGTGGAAGGCGAACAGTTTTACAAGACTTTGACAGGGTCGCAAGGAAACGCTAGGCGACATGCGTTCTTTGCCGTAAGATCAGCTCAGAAGCCTCTAGGTAACCCTCCTTCGGGACATCCGCTTTTGAGCAAATCCTTCCAAGGAAAGGCTGCGGCTGTCGTTGGTGCCGGGCTAATGGGAAGTGGTATCGCCATGGTTCTCCTTCGTGCTGGTTTTACTGTTCACCTTGTTGACGTCTACGAGGCATCTTTGAAGAAGGGAGTTGCTTTCTTGAAGAGCACAATCCAAGCGGATGCTAAGAAAGGCAAGATCTCGAAGGCAACGGCAGAACAGATGATGTCTTCGTTGGTGCCAACTCAGCGCATGGAAGATCTGTCGTCTTGCCTAGTTGTCGTTGAAGCCGTCATCGAGAACATGAAGATCAAGAAGAGTATCTTTGAACAGCTGGACAAAATCACACCCTCTGGGTGTATCTTGCTCAGTAATACCTCCACTTTGGATATCGATGAAATGGCGTCTGCCGTGGGGCCGTCTCGTCGTCCACAATTTGCTGGTTGGCACTTTTTCTCTCCAGCACATGTCATGAAGCTGGTTGAAATCGTCGTGGGGAAGAAAACATCATTGGAGACCACTTGCATCCTTCAACATTTGACGAAACGCATTGGAAAGACTGGCGTTGTTGTGGGCAACTGTGACGGGTTTGTTGGCAACAGAATGCTCATATCCTATGGTGCCGAGTCAGCTTTGTTGCTGGAAGAAGGAGCCGCCACTGTTTTGGCCGTCGACAAGGCTCTTTTGAAGTTCGGAATGGCAATGGGACCGCTACAAATGGGAGACTTGGCCGGTCTCGATATTGGCTACAACGTCAGAAAGCAACGGGGGTGGATTGACGAAAATGGAAACGCCACTTCCAAGACCCCAGATCGATATCCTCGCATTGGTGATGACATTGTCTCCAAGTTCAAGCGTCTTGGACAAAAGAACGGAAAGGTATGCAACAAACAATTTATTTGGGTATCACCGGTTTGACAACAGACGCATAATCTAACTGTATTCACCGGCTTAGGGTTGGTATGACTACGATAAGACTGTCGGAAAGGGCCGCAAGCCCATACCCAGTCAGGAAGTTGCGGAGCTGGTGAAGCAGTATGTGAAGAAGCCCAGTCGGGCCTTCTCTGAACAAGAGATCCAAGAACGAATCCTTTTCCCACTTGTCAATGAAGGGTTCAAAATCCTGGAGGAGGACATTGCGAATCAGCCTTCTGACATAGATGTGATCTACCTTTATGGCTACGGTTGGCCAGTGTACAGGGGTGGTCCAATGTACTGGGCTGACCACGAAGTTGGCCTCCCGTACCTACTTGAACGTCTCCAGGAGTTTGCGAGACAATTCCCAACGACGGACTACTTCAAGCCAAGCAAGCTATTGGAAACATGCGTGAAGTCGAGTATGACTGTCGAAAACTACTACAAGCTTGGTCTTCACAAGAAGGCCTCCTCAAAACTCTAGTTGTAAGATCAAGGAGATTATATAGCGTCATTTTAGGAACTGCAGTAGCCTCAAATTCAGATCTTGCACGAATCTACCAAATCTCAACGTCTGCCAGCACAACTTTGTTCGAAAGCGAAGTTCCCAGGATGATTACCGACGATGATAAGTTGAAGGTTATGCCGATTGCTTCAGGAATGCCACCATGGCATGCTGTTGTTTTTGTGGGTGTACTTGGGATGGTTGGGATTGCGGCTTTCCCGAGTGACTTGGATAAAACGGCTGTTCTTGATACCTTCACACATCGCATTTTTCCCGAGTACATTTCTCTTCATGCTCTCGCCTTGATTCGTTTGTCAATCGCATTATCAAGCTGGCTCTTGACCTTTTATATGGCAGTATTGGCAGAAGGCTGGGACATTGGTACAACTTACAAGGCTGACTCGAAACTCCGCAACATCATTTACCGTGTCTCGGGCTGGAAGACACTCTATCCTTTCACTTCATGGTGCTGGATGATGCTGGGTGCGAAATTTACTCTTAGTGGATACATTGCATTAATGGCAAGCTATGGAAGAGCGACCGATATTCAACCTTGGGTATTCCGTACCGCCATTGTGCTGGGGGAGTTGTCAGCCCCCCTTGCACTCTTGGTGTCGGCGGTGGTTCGTTATGCAATTTGGCCTGCTGTGCTGGCAACCAAACGCCCCCACCGCCTCAATTCATTCAGGAATCAAATGCAGCACAATTTGAAATTCTGTATTCTCGCTCTCGAAATGGCTCTTCTCGGTGGTCTGCCAATCAATTTCTCGCACATGAGTTTGGCAGTTTTGGTGGGGTTTATACATTATTTTACATGGATGAATTGTTATCGCTATGCACACCTGAGTGGGGCCCTCAATACTAACTAATACTGGTTCATGGATCCAACGAGAGGAAAAGCGACAACGATTGCGATTGCAGCCCTCCTCGTAGCTCTCGTGTTGTCTTTCGTCACATTCGCAATTATTGAAGCCGTGGTTCAGTTGACGGGATCAAGCCTCTTAGGAAGACTGCTCTGTGTGGTTGCTGTATCAAGTGAGTTATCAAGGTCTCTTAGAACTTTGTTATTGAGATATTTCTCGCGACATCTCCTTCTCTGGACCATGAAGCCACCATTTAGCTCTCTTGCCACTCCATTGGAGTGCAACCACTATAGATCTAGCCACCACAACCACAACCTCGTCTACCGCTGTACTTCGACAGTACTATGTGAATGTTAGCCGCTCTTTGACATCGAGACTCAACTCCGGTATGTTTCATTTGGATGATTATATCGCACCACACTGAGTGCCCGGATCACTGTTGGGAAGGAACAGATTCATGAGAGGTAAGCTGGGGGAATGACCCGCTGCGTCGTCTCGCTGCCAGATTTTTAGTTGTCCGTTGGCTACTACTAACGTTAGTACTTATTAGAAAGAAGTGAACGATGGTGTTTTCATCAATGGAATGATCAGGGTTACGTGCTGCGGTAGTAAGGAAGGCGGGAAGTACTTGGTTCAATCACGAAAGGAAGGGCTGATGTAGTACCGTTTGTGGAACAAGACCCCGCATTGGGCCCCTCTATCGACCAATCACCACCAATGGATGTGCACACCAAATCCCGACAGGCACAATCATGAACAGATGTTAGGAGACACTATGGATTGGGGTTGGTTTGTCTGCGACTGTACTATTGTTTTCTCAGATGGACGCTCGTCCGAGTTTTGTACGTCTTTGATTGATAACAACTCAGCACCAGAGAGATTCGTTTTTTCGAGGAAAGACAGTGTGGATCACAGGTGCATCGAGTGGCAATTGGCGCCGAATCTGGCATTGAAATTGTCTAAATCTGGAGCTAATTTGATTCTATCATCCAGGGCATCCGACAACCTACAACAAATTCTGTTATCATGTCGCGAAGAAGCTCAGGTAGTACGCGGATCTTCGTCGAAGATTGTCGCCGTTCCTTTGGATTTGGCTGGATCCAATGCACACCTTCACGAAGCAGTAAATGAAGTTTTGAAGGCATGCGACGAGGGATCCCTGGATATAATAGTGTTCAATGCTGGGAAAGGTCAACTACTTCCGGCCGCCGTTACCCCAACATCTGTGTCCGAGCACCTCTTCAGGGTGAACACTTTGGCTCCTATATCCCTAACACAAATTCTGTTGGACCAAGGAATTATTGACGCAGATGGAACTAGTCACATTGTTGTAACTTCCTCTATTGCAGCGAAGATGGGAGTCCCCTTGTCATCCTCCTATGCTGCAAGCAAGCATGCCCTTCACGGATATTTCAACTCTCTGATGGCCGAGCTCCCATGGTTACATGTTGACCTGATTTGTCCAAGTACGGTTGACACTGAGTTTCATTATTCGCATGTCGGTGGCTCGGGTTCCCATCCTGGTGTCAAAATTGGAGATACCTCTTCCCGGAAGCACTCACCGCTAAAAATGTCGGTCGATCGTTGCGTAGACCTCTACATGAGCAGCGTCATGATGAAGTCCAGAAGGGAACAATGGATTGCATGCCAACCTGTTCTCTCTGCACTCTATTTCAATCAATATTTTCCTTCATTTTTCCAAAGCATTCTGTCAAGGGCAGGTCACAAGCGACTATCGGCTTGGGAGAAAGGCTTGGATTTGTATGACCCGAAAACCTGGAGATAGAAATGCGAGGTCGCGTGAGGTCTTGGCTGCGACTAAAATTACTGTCTTGGTTTTTTATTTCAATTTTGGATTTGCAACATACAACACAACTGCGCAGCAAAATGGGCATCAACACTACCATTCCTGGGTCTCACCGTCCAAATCCATATCGGTCAACCCCCCAAAGTACTCGTCCGGGTTCATTTGACTGGTTAAATCAGAGGTGGCAACAACTTTCGTTCGAAAAGCGTTGCATGTGCTGCTTTACATTGTTTATGGTCATCAGACACTTCATCATCGTGGACCCTCTGGACAATGGTAAGATTCCAGCCTCCAAACATTCTCCTGATCAACATTGGAAAGCTATTCGAGATGACCCCTTATTCACACGTTCCATGACAAAAAGCCTAGGAACTTCCAGGAAGGACGCCACGTCAAGGGGACTGGATTTGGAAAACAAACATGGCATGTTTGAGTTTCTTGAACGAGCGAATTCTGGAGGCATTGATGGTCATATCCCTGAACGTATCCGTCCAAATGACATGGGTTCATTGGAAGTAACCCGCTGCTCCACAGTCAGATCGGCAGTAACAGCCTACTTTTGTGGGAGGGATGTTGCCAACAATCAAAATGCCCGACTTGTTGATTCGCGGCAATATAGCTATCAATTTCAGGGTGTCCCTTCCTTCAAGAAGTACTTGACCTGTCAGTATAACGAAGGAATGCAACGTGGCAGTCATCGCCGTTCTGTATTTCGACTATCCTTGGGAGGAATGCACAAGCTCTCAGAATACAACCACGCATTTTCAATCGTGGCACAGCCAGATGGATCATTCTACTGGCTACAGGGTGCAATTAGAGAGTATCCCCTCTCTACCTGGATGAACCTGAAAGACCCCATGGCAGAGAAGCCAAGGGCTATTCTGTCATTCGATGAGCTCTTTGATCGCCTATCGCGAGTGGAAGAAATGTTGACAAAAGGTACCTGGGACGAGAAATCTGCGTCCGACTTCCTCTACATCTTCAACTATAAGGCTACACCTGATGCAAGGGGACGACTGGAAGGGCTGGACTTACCTCGGTTCTTCGGATGGGACGAAGCATGTCAATACCCCCTTCCGCCCTCTATAGATTACACCTATACAGAGAACGAAGAACTCCCAAACACATGCTTGAGGACTGCCTATGTCGACGCTATTATCGCTGCACTCAGTGGGATGGAAGGTCCCAGCAGCAAGGACAAGAATAGAAAGGACGAAACAGCAGCAGACCGCACCATCCTCAATGTGTTCGATTCCGAAAGGAATGACCTTAGTTAGAGTGAAAAGTGTGTTTATTTGTACTAAGTCCTAGTGTTCATTATGTCACTTTTCTATTTTCTGATTTACTGTTAGAAATGGGAGATCAACGAAGATGTTACCCTAGTTTAGTCCAACAATATAGATATCACATCGATAGAACGAAGAACCTGCTAGCTAGCTAGGTTAGTAGCTGCCGGTAGAAGATAGTATATACATGGATAGAACGAAGAACCGACATGTGGTGAACACGTGGAGGTTGTCCATTGGGTAAATCAGAACATCCCGTTCATGGCGTCAACCACTATTTTCTCTACCATTTCACCATGCGGCGATGCTGGCAAACTCACTTCTCATTCTATGCATTTGCTTCGTCGTCAACCTTTGCAACCACATCACTGTAGTGGCATTCACTTTCATCAGCGTGGTTCCAATCAACAAGAGGCTTGTTATTCCTACGAGACCAACTGTTCGATGTGAGTTTCATCCAAACAAACATGGCAAGGAATTGGACGACTATGCCAACATGGAAGGTGATACAGAACCATCTAGGCTTTCGTTTGCTTTCCAAAGTCTCAATGAAAAGGACCAGTATGATGCAGTTGTCACAAGTCTTTGTGAGAGTGTTATGAACCAAAGGAATGTATCGGCTTTGAACGAACCCTTGGAACTGGTGGAAGAAATGAACCGTCGAAATATCCAAGTGAAGCACAGGACCTTGACGACCTTGATTGATGTACGTGATACTCCAATTCTATTTTCGTAGAAGAAATTGTTTGTGGTCTCATGCAGTATTGAAGGCTTCTACTTCTTTGGAGGATCCGAAGGAAATGTCACATGTAATGAGAGTACTCGTTGAAACTGGAGCGACGAGCCAATATGGATTGCTTGGAAGAGAGATATCCCCTTTCCCTATGTTGCCTTCAAAGAAGGAGGCATCATGGCAGAGACATCGAATGCTACTGAACAGTTTGAACGATGTTCCTTCAGATAATCGCTACATGGAAATGGCAAGCGCCCTGGCATTGGCGGGGGCGATTGTAACCTGTTGGGTCGTTCCCAGTTTGGGAGATTACACCACACTGTCACCGTATGTTTACATACTATGGCCAATGATTGTGGCTTTTTTTTGCTCTTGACAACTTTTACGAGTTGATCACTTGGGGGGTGTCTCTAATTTCTGATGATCTTGCCCAGAAACTCCCTACCATTCTTCCCCGCGGGCTCGGGTCGGGAGGAACGAAAAGCTGTACTTCGAGGGTTTGAACGTCTTGGACCCATAGACGTTGAACTGTTGAACGTGATTGTTATTGCGATGCTGCAGCTATAGTTGCGGCGTACGGAATTGGGTTGCCATTTTACTCGTTCCGTCCCAACGGCTTGGAAGCCGCCGTGATCGTTGCCGAGTCCGGCGACTCCAAGAACAGACACAAATACTCCAGGTCACTCTTGACAAGAGATGGTATACTGAGGATTCTCATTTGGATGATGGCTCCAGTAGTGGCGGAACAAGGGAGATATGGTCACACAATCAATTCAAATCCCACCGAGGCCGAGCTCTTCTTGCAAAGGCTCGAAACATCGAATCTCTTTGCCCGTAAGGACATTTGGTGGCTAGATGAAGAAGGATTGTATGGCAGATCAGATTTGCTGAAATGGGCGTGTCAGGAGGCGAGGAAACTGGTGCAACGTCATGAATGGAGAATATCGGACATTGCTATGAGCCTGTCAACAAGCAGTGCAACCATGGGGGATTGTGTTGCAGCGATGGAAGGGTGGTAACACCAGCTAGAGGGCTGAATCATTTAATTTGTACAAAAGCACTGGGCCATGTCGACATCATGGAGGAATCATGTGCAGGAATGCGATCTACTACGGCTCAGAGCATAGACTCTACTGCGTTGCTAGCCGAGTGTTTGTCTATAACCTAGCTAGGAAGTTTCCTATTCCAATCCACGGTAGTTTGTAGTAGATATCACCGGGGGAAGATTCACAATTCGGCAGCATTCTAAGAATATTTTATCTCCCTCAAGAGCTAGAGACGAGGAGGTGGGTTGACTATTTAGCATTTTCAGTTCTTCTCCTACCAACACTTCGGAGTTGTTGAGAGATGTGGGAGTTCCGCGCCTATTTAAGACCTCCGTCCACCATTGTCTGCTCCTATTGGTAGAATCCACGTCACACGTGAAATGTACTGAGGTTGAGTACTGTACGGGAAGTATGTACCGGTACCATTCCTACGTGCCTGTCAGTAGGGCGATTTGAATGCGGCAGGTCGGGGACGAGTGTCGAAACAAGCAGCCAAGCATTGTCAATTTTCTTGGAGGACGGACAAGTCAAGTTCTTTTGCTTGCAAGTGATTTGGTGCATTGGGGATACAAAAATGGCAAACAATGGTGGAAGACAAGGCGGCGGCGGGTGGCAGCCAAAACGATCATGTGGAGTTTACGGTTCAAGGTATGTGGTAAGTAGCCGTCTTGAGGTTGGTCCTTGCTGTTTCCAGGAAGTGGACCTCACTCGTGGAAATGTTTTGATGCGACGTCCTAGGCCGAAGAGGATTTGTACTTGGTAGGCTCTGAAAGCACTATTCGTCGAGTGACGGCGGAGACAAACTATTCCTGTTTGATGTTGAAGGGGTCAGCGATTTTCGTCCTTGTTCCGTCACTACGCCAAGTACCATGGACTGCGAAAGGAGGACCTAGATATTACTTGTCAACCCCCTTGGTAACGAGGATACACCCAGAGTCTGTACAGTTACCAAAGAGGAGATACAATCATGGTCCGAAAACGAAGAAAGCCTGAACCTCCCGAGGTTGCGGCGGACGATGATGAGTTCTGGAGGGATATGCGAGTGCTCATGTCCGATGAAGAACACATGACGTAGCATTCGTGGTACACCAAGATGGAAGTAGTTCTGATATTGAAGTAAAACCTGGAAGAAGAGCTACCTGTTGGGTCGGTGCTCATCCGTGCTCACAAGTGCGTTCCTGACGGCTCGATCAGAGTATTTTCAAGGCACACTTTCGCAAAGCAGCAGACCGCAAGACTGCTGGGGTGTCTTTTTCGGAAGCAGATGAGAGTACAATTGTGGTAGAGCCTGAGTTTGGGCCCAATCACATCCAGCATCTCATCGAGTTTATCTACACAAACCGTGTCATGTCCATCCATACCGTCCAAACCGATGATCTTCTTACACTACTGAACCTGTCGGATAAATGGCTACTTCGAGACCTCAAGCGCATCGTTGAACACGAGCTCATTCCGAAATCACATGTCAGTCCACAATGTGGCGCGAATGTACGGGGCTACTGAAGATTTCAATGCTCAGCGCTTGGCTAGGGCGTGTATCGAATTCATCATGGGCCAACCTTCGCCAAGTTGCTGGCAGCTCCATGGTTTTGAGGAAGAGAAAATTGAAAAAATACCCAAAAACTTTGTATTCCTATCATGAAGGCTGCTGCTGATATGATTCCTGAAGGGCCCTTGCATAAAAAAGGCAGCGAACGGAACATAATTCCAAGCGCGGCTGCGCCAACTGCTCCTGCTTCGGCGACTCCTCCCAACATCGGATCATCGCCTGTTCCAGATTCTGATCCCTAGAAAAGGAAAGTAGTAACACTAGTAGTAATGAGGACAAACATGTCCACCTAAACCACCAAACTGTTTACCAAGATCAACTTTGAGAAGAATGACAAATATCAAATATCCCTGAACCCAATTTCCGTCAGGCAATTGCTCCAGGAGAATGGAACACAATTGTCCCCGCTATGGGATTGTGGAACTGCATGGCTCAATTCGCTCCTACAGTTCTTTGTCGAAACGCAGGCTATCAGTTCTAGATAAAAAGATAAAGTCCCAAAATTTGTATTTATATTAGAGAGGCTGCTGCTGACATGAACCCTTTAGTGCCTGTACACTAGAAACACCGAACGGGAACCGGTTCCGGTGCCGAAGATCGAACCGCTCCAAGTGCGGAGAATCCACCCATTTCGTTTGTTCCAGATTCTGATTCTTGAAAGGAGACAAGAATTAGAATAGAGAAGGCCAACCAATTAGGTCACCAAATCTCTTTTCGGTTCATGGAGCGCCTTTGTGTTATGAAGTACATTTTGCCCCAACATACCCCTAGCTTGAGGAATCCTTTCAAACCATGTTTTCCCAATCAACATCGTCAAGCGGAGAAAGCGATTGGGTGGAGCGAGAGAAGGTTCCTGACCGCGGCGGTGTCCGTAATAGACTGGTAGCTGGACCGCGCTGGTAATTCCTGTTGGTTTGCAGGACGACGCGCCCTCGGTGTCGGCCTCGTCTCCGTCGATCAGCCTTGACTACCTCCACTTCCACATCATAAAAGAAACACCCCATAATACATATGCATAAAAGCAGACCAAGATCCGCCATCCCGTGAACCATTCCCATCCCAGCGTCCCATAGCTGTTGTTTCCAATTTCGTGGAGGAGTATATGCAGTTTGAATCTCAACCGGTGAGAGTTCTCCACTGGATGGAGGTGAAACTGTCATGGGAGCACTGATTGGGACTTCCAAGAGTAGCGGAATTCTGAGGCCATCGTCATTGGAAGTTTCAATTGCTTGAGTAGGCTCTGGTTGCGGCAAGTGCAATGCTGATGGCGCCAAGTACATGGCGCGGTGGCGGCCGTTGTGGCCTCGGCTCTCCTTTGCACATGCCGTCGAGTTGTGGAATCCCTCGGTGAAAATACTACAATGGTACCGTACAGACAATGTAACTGATGTTGGCGTGGTGTGGTTGTGATGATGGTGCAGCTATGGGCTGGCGCTGCTACAGCAGTTGCAATGAAAGAAAGTTCAACGTTGTAGTTGACA